>CM050165.1:195089562-195534562 GCA_027410445.1 Discoglossus pictus
CGCAGAGATGGCAGGATACAGAGCAACCAGACGTAGAGATGGCAGGATACAGAGGGGCCGGCGATAGAGATGGCAGGATACAGAAAGACCAGGCGTAGAGATGGCAGGATTCAAAGGGGCCAGGGATAGAGGTGGCAGGATACAGAGAGACCAGGCGAAGAGATGGCAGGATACAGAGGGGCCGGCGATAGAGATGGCAGGATACAGAAAGACCAGGCGTAGAGATGGCAGGATTCAAAGGGGCCAGGGATAGAGGTGGCAGGATACAGAGAGACCAGGTGAAGAGATGGCAGGATTCAGAGGGGCCAGAGAAAGAGATGGCAAGATACAGAGAGACCAGGCGTAGAGATGGCAGGATACAGAGAGACCAGGCGTAGAGATGGCAGGATTCAAAGGGGCCAGGGATAGAGATGGCAGGATACAGGGAGACCAGTCGTAGAGATGGCAGGATTCACAGGGGCCAGGATAGAGATGGCAGGATACAGAGAGACCAGGCTTAGAGATGGCAGAATACAGAGAGACCAGGTGTAGAGATGGCAGGATACAGAGCAAACAGGCGTAGAGATGGCAGGATTCAAAGGGGCCAGGGATAGAGATGGCAGGATATAGAGAGACCAGGCGTAGAGATGGCAGGATTCAAAGGGGCCAGAGATAGAAATGGCAGGATACAGGATATCCTGTCCCGTGGAATACTGCTATCCCTGGCCCCTTTGAATCCTGCCATCTCCACGCCAGGTCTCTCTGTATCCTACCATCTTTATCCCTGGCCCCTTTGAATCCTGACATCTCTACCCCTGGTCTCTCTGTATCCTGCCATCTCTATTCCTGGCCCCTTTGAATCCTGTCATCTCCCTCTCCTTCTGCTGTGCATTGCGCATGTGCGCCTCTCGGCGCACATTGTGTATGCGCAATTACGACAACTATATATGTGATGCCCATCTCGCTGTGCTACTTAGCTTCACCTCTTTTGCATAATTAGGGATGGGCAGCTGTAGCAGACCTCAGATCTAGAACTGGTCAGACACCGGAGGACACAGCAGGAAGTCTGCCTAAGCTGCCCTATCCCTAACTATGTGAAAGGGGTGGAGCTAGACAGCACAGCACGATGGGCAGAAACCTATAAAAGTAAGAACCTTAGAGTACAGTGGTCTTTTAATGTCCTGTGTACATGCACATGAATAACTGAGCTGTTATGAAACAAAAGGACACACTTTTCTCATAATATGCTTTCTGGATATCTTTAGAGAAAGAACACACACTATTTTGAAACTGTGGATATTATTGTGCATGTTTATTTTTGAATGTCACAAGGGCAAGTACCCTTTAAGAAAGAGCGTTGGTGGAATGTAGAACTAACCAAAGTGTTTCCCAGATTATTATATGTCAGTTTTTTCCTGGTATCTACTAGCTTTGTTTCAGTATTTATTAATCATATTACATGGTCAGCCTTACTGGGTATGTTGGCTATGAGAAATATTTCTTCTTGTCATTCTACCAAATGTTTCTCATTTTAGTCACTGTGGAACCCTTTTTACAATGTATATTTATTTTTTTGTGTTTAAGGAAAGTGCATATTATCTGACAAAAATTCCCATGGATAGAATTTCAAAGACAAAGTATTTGTATAAACTTGGGATTTTTATATTGCTCCATAACAATGTCATCGGGAAACTCCGTCACAAAATTTGAACTCTCAGAAGGGGAAGGAAGCCATGCTTAGTAGTTTGGGTTGTTTGGATTGAAGGACAAGCACCACTATACTCTGAATGCATTTTTCCTAACATGACAATAATGTTAGCAAGCATGCAAAAGAATAATGTGGCATTTTATTTCAGTGATAGAATTGCTGCAATGTTTAAGGTGCCTCTGAACTCTGTGTTTTTTTATTGAATCAAAGTGAATCTCTAATGTTTAGGAAAAATCATACCCACAGACCACATTTTACTCTAAAACCCAGTCATGATACCAAAATACAGAGTCCTCTGATAATTTTCTTATCATTAGATTTTATTTAGACAAAAACATGGGTCAGCAACAAAAACATCCAAAATGGCCACTGCTGACTGGCTGACTGAACAGAAATGAAAACAACATTCCTTTTTATAATGAATTACATAAAGAACATGGTATAACCCATTACTCATGGTACAATCCATTGCTTAAGCCAATAAAATATTATTTATATTAGGTGATCCAATAAAACAAGATGCATGCAGTTTGCATGTGTTTAATCATATCTGGCACGTCACTATATGCGCAGATTTTTTTTTACTGAAATACATATTTGTTCAGGCTAAATAATTGTTGACTGTCTTCAGAACAAATTTGTATTATGGGAAGAAGGACTTGTTTATACTTATAGAAGAAAAAACAATGAATTTGAACTAAAAGCATTACATGGCCTGTAATGAAAAAAATACTGGTTCAGAGCTAAAATTCACAAGTGATGAATGCTATACATAGATACTAAAAAATTAAAGGATTCCTGTATTTTACCACAACACTACTTAAGTTTTTATAAACTTTTAAGTTAAATATATTAAATATTTTTGACTTATTTGCTTTATTTTGCCATTCATATTGCTTAACATAGGGGCAGCCATTGGACCCTCACATTCTCCCTTTCTGATATTCTACTCTAACTTTTTGGGAGCTTTTGCTTGCAATAAAATATGCAAAGATCATGCTACTTTGCATCATCTTTGCATAATTAAAACTATTAATACTTACCTCATTCAAATAAATATAGTAATATGTAAAAAGGCAACTTTGTTAATAGATGAGGCTTTGGTTAAATATGCTGAAAGCACTGGTTCAAAAGAACACTTTATAATTGAGTTACGGTAACTTAATTCTCTGCATTATTACTCCCTTAAATAAATAGATAGGACTGCAGTAGTAGTTTAAAAAATTAAAACCACTGCTGGTCCGTCAAAATCACTAATGCGGAAACACAAACTGACGATGCCGGATAAACAATGTTGTACCTATATGTATGTATATATGTATATATGTATATATATATATATATATATATATATATATATATATATATATATATAGTGGATATGGATTAACAGAGTAAGCTTGCATTTTGGTCTTATTTACATGTGCCCGTCCAGTTTTCTTGGAGTGCAGTGCATCAACTGTATTTCTGAGGAATTTGAGCAGGAAATGCGTTTATTACCTTAGTTTGTAGACATTCAAATAGAATCACTAATGTATTATTATTATTATTATTATTATTATCTTTATTTATATCGCGCCAACATATTCCGTAGCGCTGTACAGGGGTTGAGTACATAGCAGAAAACAAATTAAACACCTTGTAAAGAATGGAGGGCCCTGTTTTTGAGCATAAAAACAAATGTACATAGAGCTTGTTTCCAAGGCCTGACACAAGATTGAAAACTCGCAAACTTACAATCTAAGGGTTTAGGTGTGATACAAGAGGGTGACAAATACAATTGAAAGCAATTGGTTCAGTAAAGTGGAGGGGTCTGTGTGTTGTACTGTAGATTGTGGGTGTGAGTGTTATTAAGCTGTGCAGTGTTCAGTTGTACATTTTAAGGCTGAAGGTGATAAGATTTTTTAAACAGGTGTGTTTTTAATAATTTCTTAAAGGTTTTGAGGCAGGAAGATAATCTAATGGAGCGGGGCAAGGAGTTCCAAATGGATGGGGAAGCACGAGAAAAGTCTTGAAGACGGGAGTGAGAGGAGGTGATGAGAGAGGAGGAAAGAAGAAGGTCGTTAGCAGAACGAAGGGGCCGGTTGGGAGAGTATTTTGAAACAAGAGCAGAGATATAAGGGGGTGCACTGTTGTTGAGGGCTTTATGTGTTAGGGTCATGATTTTAAATTTGATTCGGGAAGCTATGGGAAGCCAGTGGAGTGATTGACAGAGAGGGGCTGCAGACACTGATCGTTTGGTATTGAAGATGAGTCTAGCAGAGGCGTTCATTATGGATTTTAGGGGAGACAGACGAGAGATGGGGAGGCCAGCAAGGAGGGAATTGCAGTAGTCGAGTCGAGAGATGATGAGAGAGTGAATTAGAATTTTAGCTGTGTCTTCTGTAAGATAATGACGAATTTTGGAGATGTTTTTTAGGTGAAACTGACATGATTTTGTTATTGCTTGGATGTGAGGAATAAAAGAGAGGGCGGGATCCAGTAGAACCCCAAGACAACGGGCCTGGGAGGTAGGGGCGATGATGGTGTTGTCAACAGTGAGAGATATTTGAGGTGTGGAAGCTGTAGTAGAGGGTGGAAAGATTAGAAGTTCAGTTTTAGACATGTTGAGTTTGAGTTGACGGGTGGACATCCAGGAGGATATGCTAGAGAGGCAGTTGGAAACTTGAGCTAAAAGAGAGGGGGATAGATCAGGTGCAGAGAGGTAGATTTGAGTATCATCTGCATAGAGATGATACTGAAATCCAAAGGATTTTATAAGGGTGCCAAGGGAGGAGGTGTAGATGGAGAAGAGGAGGGGGCCTAGGACAGAACCTTGGGGAACGCCAACAGACAGAGGGATAGGTGAAGAAGAGGTGCCAGAGAAGGAGACACTAAATGTACGATCTTTAAGATAGGATGTGAACCATGAAAGAGCTGTGTCCTGGATGCCAAAAGAGCGGAGAGTTTGGATTAGAAGAGGGTGGTCAACTGTATCGAAGGCAGCAGAGAGATCCAGGAGAATTAGAATAGAGTAGTGACCCTTTGATTTGGCGGTTAGCAAGTCATTAGTGACTTTTGTAAGGGCTGTTTCTGTAGAGTGTTGGGACCGGAAGCCAGATTGGAAGGGGTCAAGTAGGGAGTTGGAGGAAATAAATTGAGTGAGGCGATTGTAAACAAGCCGCTCAAGGAGTTTAGACGCAAGGGGAAGTAGTGAGATAGGGCGATAGTTGGAGGCAGAAGCTGGGTCAGAAGAGGGCTTCTTGAGAATGGGTGTAACTGTGGCATGTTTTAAGGAGGATGGAAACTTGCCAGTGTTTAGGGAGAGGTTGAATAGATGTGTGAGAGCTGGGATAAGTGTGGTGGATAGGGGAGGGATTAGCTGTGATGGAATAGGATCATGAGGACATGTGGTAAGGTGAGAGGTTGATAGTAAAGTAGATACTTCATCCTCGGTTACAGGGTCAAAGGAGTCCATAGTGGAGGTGGGATTGGGGAAGGGTAAGGGCTGGGTGTTGTCGGTTTGGGGAGAGGGTGGTGGGGTAGGGCCAAGCTGGGAGGAGAGCTCATTTCGGATGGTATCGATTTTATTTTTAAAATGGCTGGCAAAGTCATCAGCAGTGAGAGAGGAAGGGGCAGGAGGTGGGGGTGGGCGGAGGAGGGTGTTGAATGTAGCAAATAAACGTTTAGGGTTGGAGGACAGGTTTGATATTAGTGATGAGAAGTAGTGTTGTTTGGCAAGATTGAGGGCAGAGAAGTAGGAGCGCAAGGTAAACTTGTAGTGGAGAAAGTCTGCTGAAGTGCGAGATTTCCTCCATAATCGTTCTGCAGTGCGTGAGCATCTCTGTAGATAGCGTGTTTGTGTGGTGTGCCATGGTTGTGGTTGAGAGCGAGGGCGTTTGCTTGTGATTATGGGGGCAAGAGAGTCAAGGGTGGAGGTTAGCGTAGTGTTGTATTGTGAAGTGGCGACGTCAGGGCGGGTAAGGGTGGTGAGGGGGCTGAGAAGGCGTGTTAGTACATTTGAAAATTGTTGTGGGTTGAGTGCTTGCAGGTTTCTGCGTGTTCTGATGGCAGGATTTGAAGAAGGGCGGTGAGCGGTAGATGAGGTGAGGTTGCAAGTTAGCAGGTGGTGGTCAGATAGGGGAAGTGAGGAGATGTCAAGGTTGGAGATGAGAATTGGAGGGAGGGAACAGGGGGTATGCAGTGAAAAGTGCAGCGAGAGGATAGCAACAATGTACTAATCATTGTTTGTACTACTGTGCTCTGTACGGTGGAGGGCTTTTATAACTCTTCAGCCCACCATATGTGAAAAGATTGCTGTAGTGCACTACTCTCTACAAGAAATCACCATGCAAAACTGGCACACACCCCACACTTATGATCAGCAGTAACTGTGAACCAGTGAATGGGGCTTTGCCTCAACCTTTTGGCCAAATCCTACAGATTTGGCTGGAGGATTTTGTGAGCACATGGTCCCTCTGCCTTGGGGCATCGGTCTCCTCCTTTGTTGGGGGACCTTAAGCCAATTGCTGCTATTGGGGGACTGCTTTGAGCAATCCTGTTTTGAGCTCAGCCAAGTATGCAGGGCTGTTAATCCCTTGTGGGAAAGCATACAGAGATAGAGAGAGAGAGGGGGTGGCTGAGGCGGCACATCTGAAAGACAGTGTTCGTTTGGTGGTGGAAGTAGGACGCGACCTCAAGTAACGATTAGCTATGTGGGGGAGAGAATTTTGTAGGAGCTGCTGGAGATCTCACCTGCATCAGTGCTGTGCACGCAAGACTCACAGTACAGGGGGTTATAGGATCTGCTACAACTTTTACCATCTGTACCAAGCTAATGCAGATGACCCCATTCTGGAGGGGATAAAGCTCCAGCTGTTGTACGCAAGAGAGTAAGTGTCTGTTATCATGCATATGTATAATCCCTTTGTTAAAGATCATACAATCAAGCGTTTCCTGAGTAGGTACTGTAAGACAGTGAGAATGGTTCGTAAACTACAGAATAGGTATGGCATTTGGAACGGAAAGAGACAGTTTCTGGTGACGTTCAAGGAGGATCTGGGCAGCCTTGGAGGGATGAAAACACCACCTGCATCTTTTACTCTTGGCAGCGACAGTGGATATCTTCAGTTTTCAAGACAACTAATATTTTGCAAAAGATTCTACACCTATGGACATCCTGCTGATGAGTGCCCAGAGCCCAGGTGCCACTATTGTGGAAGCCCAGATCACCAGGCCTTTGACTGTTGGAACCGGAGTTGTGATATTTGTGGGGACGTATCGCATCTATTCCGAAAGTGCCCCAGAAAATATATGTACCTCTCTGAGAGACTGTGTGCATAGTACTTGAGTTCCCATCCTAAAGAGACCGGAGAGCCACCTAAAAAGAAGGATGACCAGGAAGAGACAGTTCTAGTCTAAACAATAAAGAGTCGAAGCGGGGAGAGGGGCCGTTCGAGTCAAACCTCAGAAAAGGTGGTGTCTCTATTGTCTCAGCCTTGGATGGTACAGAAAGGGCGCAGGTAAAGTACAAGGCTGGTGACAGTATGCTCCCAGTCTCTGGGAGGATGGGAAGGAGTGGAAAGAGAATTGACAGTTTTGTTGTTCCTCAGGGATCATGGGGACCTTCTGGGTCCTCTGGTCCAGGGGATGGTGGTGCTGGGTGTAAGACTGCTGTAAAGGGTAGGCCTGCTGGTGGGCCTCCAGGCACAGTGGGTGTAGCACCTAGCTATCCCCAAGATGTTCCGGCAGGTACCAGTTCAGGGGGAATAGGCAGAAGTAGTCTCCGGACTCAAAGGCAGAGTGTGGGTTCCGGTCTGGTGGCTGTTCCAGCTGTGGTAGAATCCTGAAGGTTCCAGAAAGATGCGCAGTTCTCAGGGATCCCCAGCTGGAGCAGGTCCAAGCAGCAAGCCAACATACAAACAGATGCTCTGTAAGAGTATTCCTGTGTTGCGCCAAGTAGCCTCATCAAGTCTGTACAGGAAAATCGATTTTGTACATATGGACCCACGTCGCAGGGCAAGATCGGCATCCGTTGTTACACTTTTTCCTTGTGAGGACCAACCCCAGGCCTATGAGGAACTGTTGCCCAGCCAAACATGGAGACCCCAAGTAGGAAGAAATGGAGGCCACAGTATCGGATCTGGCGGATACTAATTACTATGGCCCTCATTCAATTGCGATTTGGCCAATTGAATTGGGCTCTAAATAAGCACATAGCATATTTTTTTTAAAGAAGTTTTTAGTTAGTGAAAACCTTGCTTTTGGATAGATGCTTACTAACTAAAAACATCTTTAAAAAATATATGTTATGTGCTTATTTAGAGCCTTATTCAATTGGCCAAATTGCAATTGAATGAGGGCCTATGTTGTTCTTTTCCCAGACCACAATGACTGATGCACTCTTTTAAATGCCTCTCCCTAAATGTAAGGGGAATGAAAGCAAAGGCACGCAGGGGGGCCAGTTTTAATTATTTAAGTATTTTAAATTGTGATTTTTATTGTCTTCAAGAATGCTGGATTGGATTGAAAATGAGATGAGTTAAGGACATTTTAAGAAAGATTGGAATGGACCATCTGTCTGGATAACAGGGCGGCAGGTGTGACTGTCCTCTTCAGACTGGGATGGTCCATAGAATATTTTAATGAAATTATTGCGGGAAGAGTTTTATTAGTAAAACAACATTTTATTGTTTTAGAATATTTTATATTTATGCACCACCAGATAAAAATAACAGATATGATGTGTTTGAAATAATTAAGATGTTTTTACCAGGTATATTACCCACAATTTTATTAGGGGATTTTAACTGTATTTTAGATTCAAGTGGGAGGAAGAGAAAAAGAGAAGAAATTATTTTACCTCATAATGTTTAATTAACATGACCTCTGATTCTTCCCTAAAAGATACTTGGAAAGAGTTTCATCCAAATGAGCCAGGGTATACATGGGGAAATCAGTATGTAAGTTCTAGGATAGATTTTATTTTTTTATTCTCCTGTTTTAGATGCTTTTAGTATAGATTTAATACCACCTATAATATCAGACCATAATGCTACTTTTAATTGTTCTGACATTGAAGCTAAAGGTAAAGGATTATGAAAAATAAATATATCGATTTTAGAAAATGAAGAAGTTTTAAGACATTTTGGATGGCTTTATAAATCCCTACAAAGAAAATATTGGGCCATATTCAATTCAAAGCCCGCAACTCGATCGCAGATAGCCGAATATCTGCGGGTGTGCTGCAGGCTCCCTTTTGTCTCCGATTGCAATGCTATTTAATTGCTTGAATGCCGCAAGTTACTGTCCAAAAGCCGAAAGCGTAAACCATGCACTGGCTTTTAGCAGTTCAGGGTGGGAACATGATCAATTAAGCAAGCCCGTAACCTCCCATTTCGATTCAGCCAATAGAAAACAAGACTGTCATTATTACGGCAGTAAAACATGGAGTTTACATGTCAATCAATTGGGTTCGGTGGTCCCATATGAGATCAGACTTGTAAACCCTTAAAATACAGAATTATGAAAATAAATACTGTTCTAGTCCATATGGGTGGCCTGATATGTATTAACTCATTGATACCCAAGATCGATTGAACCCCGAAATGAAACATAAAAATACATTTAATTTCCGGCGGATTTGCGAGCTTAAGACTGTTGTGCAATTAATTCTAATGTCTATCATCGCTTTCACCGTTATTTACAGTGCAGTATTGATTTTTTTATTTGCATTTACATTGCTACGAATAGGTGTTTAACCACCTTTGCGGGTCATCTCTAGCACTCGTAGAATTTTCTCCTTCATTTGCCATTTACGGGTGTGAAAACATTTGCGGGCTTGGGGAAATTGAGCAATTGAATAGAGATTTGCGCTTTTAGCCTTGCGAAAGTGAAAGATCAAAAGCTTCTGGAAGCTGTAAGTTACGGGTTTAAACATAGCATTAATTTCAAGGCCATAACTCATAACAGTTTAGAGCCCGCAAAAAGAGGCCAACTGAATAGCAAATTAACTTGCAACCTCACTTACCAGCTACCGGATTGCCCGAAACCTCAATTGAATATGGCCCAATGTTTTTTTTTTTATATTTTATTTTGGTGGGAAATGGTGAAAAGTGATTGTAAAAACTGTTTTATTAAGTGGGGAAAAAAGTTGGCCAGAAGAAAACGAGAACAGTATGACATTTTACAAAAAAGAAAACAATGGCTCTTTAAATTAAAATAATTAGGTGTAAAGGTTGATGTAGAAATGAAGAATTTCAGAGAAAAAATTTAAATGTTTTTAGAAGAAAAAGGAATAACGATAATTTTTTAATCTAAGATTAAACATATTGAAAAAAGAAAAGAAAATTGTAATCAAGATTTTTTTAAGAAAGCTTTTAACAAATCCAATATAGAAGTTTTAGAAGAAAGTGGGAAATTGTGTTCAAAGTCAAAATATATTTTAAATATAGCCTCCTATTTTTATTCTAATTTACATAAAGAAAAAAAGATAGTTAAGGCTTGCAAGACTGATATTTTAAATTCAATTTGCATGTTTTAAGTAAACAAGATGGAGAGGTTTTATTAGATGATCTTAGGGCCTCATTCTATTATCGGCCGTAAAATGGACGCAAGGCTGCGATTCCTTGCAGGGGTTCCGTTACCTCGCAATTCTATTAAACGGCCCCGCAAGGATCTCCCCTTACGGCCGGCCGTATATCTTGCAACCGGCCGTAAGCTCAGAAATCTTTAAAGTCAAAAATAAATTCAAGACAGCACTGTAAAGCTCTGTAAATGCTAGGGATCATATTGGGGGACATGAGGATTAATAGTAACCCCCTCTCAAGCTTGCACATCAGCCCAAATCCGAGTTTACATTAACTGTTTATTTTCCGGCCGCAGCGTGGCCAGGTCTGAGGTGCTCCAAGCACTCTGGACTTTTTACATGGATTTTTGACATAAATTAAAAAATATGTTTTTTTACGGATTTGAGTGTAGGGGAATGTTGTGCTATTTTTGCTAACACCTACAATCACTTTTTAGTCTCCTCAGAGTGCAGGATGGCTTTATTTTGGCTTTATAATGTGCTTAATTGGTGCTAGCGGGACCTTTTTCCTGCAAGTGGCTCGCTTTTAGCCTTGCAGAGATGGTTCCCGGAGCAATAGAATAGCAACCGGGCTTTTCTTGAGGCCGAAACTCTTGCGGCCGTTTTAGATGAAAGGCTTTCCTGCGGCGCGTGCAGCCGCAAGGGATAGCAATGCGCCGGCCGCAAGCCTGCCGGAATCCCCGGCCGGAGGGGAATAGAATAGCAGAATAGCTTGCGGCCGGTCCTTGCGGCCCCGCATCTCCTACGGCCGGTAATAGAATGAGGCCCTTAGTATGGAAGAGCTTTTTAGCGTGGTTTTTAATTTTGAAATAAACAAAACCCTGGGAGATGATGGCCTCCATTGTGAATTTTACCAAAAGTTTGGGGATTTTATTAAAGATATCTTTTTATCTGTTTGTAAAGTGTCCTTGAAGGGTGATATGTTACCACCATCTATGAGGAGTGGTACTGTAACTTTATTACATAAAAAAGGAAATCCAAAAGATATAAAAAAATTGGCAACCTATCACCCTTCTAAATTTTGATTATAAGTGCATAACAAAAATTTTAGTAAATAGACTAAAAAAAAGTAATTAATTTACAGCCTTGTTAAATTGTGATTCTGCAAATGTAAAAGGGCTCTATTTAAGCACATAGCATATTTTTTTACAGAAGTTTTTAGTTAGTGAAGACCTTGCTTTTGGATAGAAGTTCACTAACTAAAAACTTCTGTAAAAAAAAATGCTATGTGCTTAAAAAGAGCCTTTTAAAATTTGCAGAATCGCAATTTAATAAAGCTGTTAATTATAAAAGATGATCAGTCATGAGGAACCCCAGGGAGAAGTATTACAGATAGTTTGTTTTTAATGAGAGATATTTTAAACTACACAAAAGAGCGTGATATCCCAACTGCAGTGTTGAGTCTGGACTTTGAGAAGGCTTTCAATTCTGTGTCCCATTCCTTTCTTTTCCAAGTCCTGGAAAGGATGGGACTCCCTGGAAAAGCTGGCGAGAGATAAAAAAAGCAGGAAGTGTGAACTAGGAGAAAAAGACATGCCGGATATTGATAAGTTTTAAATTAGTTTTAGCATAAGATTTTATCTTATTGTGTAAGAAAAACTGAGCATACTGACAAAACCGCAGATTTTATAAAATTTTTGGGAGGGAGATTTTTTTCTAGATATGAGTGGATGCCATTGTCTTTAAAAAACCGTTATGCTTTTAACCCACCAAAATTGTATACTTATCTTAATAATTTCATTATAAATCTGAGATAAGTAATATAGATATAAATAGCATAAAGAATCTGAGAAAATTGAAATTTTTTTTAGAAAAAAGAAAGGAGGTTTTATCTATAGAATGTTTCCCTGGAGACAAATGTAAAAAAATATGGAGACAAGTTTCTAATAAAATTGTATTTAATACACAACGAGATTTGGCTTGGGCAGCAATACAAAATTGTTTTCCTACAAGGGTTTTTCAATACAGAAAAGGTTTAATCCAAAATAAAAGGTGCCCAAGAGAAAATTGTTGCGCAGATGAAAATGTATATCATTTGTTTTGGGGTTGTTCCTTTGCTAAAGATATATGGAAATCAATGACGCAAATGTTAACTAAATTATGTGATATTAATGTAACTTATGAATTATTTGATAACATTTATTTAAGTCAGCAGATTTTAAGAAAAATAAGATTGAATGGCAAATCATAAATACTGGTAAGATGTTATATGGAAATTTAAAAATCTTGTTTATTCAAAAGACAAATTTTACTTGTTAAGGCATAAGTATGATTTTAAGTCAAATGTATTTATATTTCTTATTAGACAAGAAAAAATATAAAAATGCAAATGTTTTATAGCAGCAAGAGAAATGGAACAAAATACTTGCATAGTAATATCTGTTTTTTAGATGAATCCTTTTCAAAGATGACAACAGGGACATCATGAGGAATAGAAGATGAAGGGAGAGTCGAAGCTTATTTCAGGGACAGTGGTGGGTGAAGGGGAAGGATAGCTTAGAGTGAAGGAACAAATAAAGGGAAACGTTAGAGAAACTGTTGCATGTATTTTATGAAAATGTAAATAACAATTTGACTTTTTAAATATGTCTGTAAAATAAACAAGAATTTTATTTTAAATTTCCATGTAACTGTCAGAGAGAGTCAGCTGAGATTTAGTTACATTGAGTGAGATGTAATGAAGTCTCTGAGAACAAGCCAGTCTGAAGGCAGCCTGGTATGCTTGTGAAGAAGTTTGCAAAGAGAAGTGAGGCAGTTGAGATAGTGCTGTGTTGAATGTCTTAATGGAGATATATGCTCCTAAAGAAAAGGGAAGTGACGTTTCTTGAAGACATATGCTCCTAAAGAAAAGGGAGGTAATATATCTATACGATAAAATTTCTAGAAGATATATGTATATGTCAGCATTACTAGAGAAGATAAATGCTATTACTGTATGAGGGAAGTGGATGGCATATGGAAACTTATCCAAATAGAAATCAAGTACTTTCAGAGGCTTGGAGGAGATGCAGAGACAGCCAAGTGATTTGCCCAATAATTTTAGACCAGATCCCTGATTTCCTGCAGAGTAGAGGTTATTCAGGAGAAAAGGAGCCAGAACACAAGGATGATGGAGCGGAGAGCACATCAGGTTGCAATTGAAGAGGACCTGGCAGCAGCTCTTCAGCATCAGTGGATGGCATTCCTGGAGCTCCAGCAGGGAGGTAAGCTATCAAAATGGCTGGAGGGACTGGTGTGGGACAAGATCGCTTTGGAGGAACAGTATGATGGTCTGATGGAGCCGGCTGTCTTGTTGCAGCATCATGGGCATGGAGTTCACCAGAGCTCCACAGGTTGCCACTGGAGCCCTCATGCTTGGCCAGTCCATCTCCTTTACCTTCAGCTTCTTTAGCAAGGCAGTGGTCATCTTGGGGTTGTTATCATGTTGGAATACTGCCCTGCGGCCTAGTCTCTGAAGAGGGGGTCATGCTCTGCGCCAGTATGTCACACTACATATTGGCATTCATGGTTCCCTCAATGAACCGTAGCTCCCCAGTGCTGGCAGCACTCTTCCAGGCCCAGACCATGACATTCCCACCACCAAAAGTATACATCTATACTTAGGAAAGGTAGTTGAAATAATCCCTAAATGACAGATAAACAGATAAGGCACAAAAACACAAAAACACTGATATGAGATGAAACTCTCAGTTTGAACGAAAACAGCGATGCAGAGAGAGGGGAGGCAGCTTCTTACATCTTTCGGTAAATACATATAGGGGGAATCAACAGAACATATTATAGAAAACATATATACACATATATACATATGTGTATATATGTTTGGTCTGGGCCTCCATGAGTGCTACCGGCATTGGGGAGCTACAGTTCATTGAGGGAACCATGAATGCCAACATGTACTGTGTACTGAAGCAGAGCATGATCCCTTCCCTTCGGACATGGGGCCGCAGGGCAATATTCCAATATGATAACGACCCCAAACACACCTCCAAGATGACAACTGCCTTGCTAAAGAAGCTGAAGGTAAAAGTGATTGACTGACCATGCATGTCTCCAGAACTAAACCCTAGTGAGCATCTGTGGGGCATCCTCAAACGGAAGGTGGGGGAGAGCAAGGTCTCTAACATCCACCAGCTCCATGATGTCATCATGAAGGAGTGGAAGAGGACTCCAGTGGCAACCTGTGAAGCTCTGGTGAACTCCATGCCCATGATGGTTAAGGCAGTGCTGCAAAATAATGGTGACCACACAAAATATTGACATTTTGAGCCCAATCTGGACGTTTCCACGTAGGGGTTGCCAACGGTTTAGACATTAATGGCTGTGTGTTGAGTTATTTTGAGGGGACAGCAAATTTACACTGTTATACAGACTGTACACTTAATACTTTACATTGTAGCAGAGTGTAATTTCTTCAGTGTTGTCACATGAAAAGATATCACATATATAGTTGTGAGCATACGAGTTGTTGCAGGCTTGCGAGGGACGCAGTTCCCCGCAAATGCGGGTCCTCGCGAAGCGAGGGGCCGCATTTGCGGTGTTGGAGTATCCCAACGTCCCCGCGAATGTGGATCCTCGCTAAGCGAGGGTCCGCATTTGCGGAGGTGGAGGCTCCAACGTCGGCTGTGTTAACAAACACAAACACGACTTTAAAAAAAAAAAAAAAACTCAAAGGCGCATCACACCCGGTTACACACACACACATGCAAGACTTAAAAAAAAAAACAACTCAAAGGCGCCGCACACGCGGTTAACACACACACGCATGACTTAGAAAAAAAATACACTGCGTCGTACACGTAAAAAACAACTGCGTCCCCCGCAAAAAAATTACAGCCGCCTCCCAAAAAAAACGGCGCGCATGAAAACATCAGAAACACAAGAAATAAACACAACGAACACATAAAAAGCTTACTTATAGCAAGGGGGGGCATCCGGCACCTCGAAAAGTTAATTTACACGTCCATTTAAGTCCAAAAAAATGAGTTTAAACTGCCGAAAATCGCCTACGCAAGAGAAAAAATGTCCGCCGAACAAAACGAAAACGAGGCTTCAGACGTAACTATACTACAGTGACTCGCAAGACTGAAATACATACTATGAGGAACGTACCACACTGATATTAACCACCATTTTGAAAACTATTACGCACAAAATGGCGGATGGAACGCAAATTGTAAGCTGGAATGCAAATAGCGCATCCGTATTGCGTTCTAACGGTCTCAGGCACTTGAAAGTTTATAAATACTGCCTACATTTCTACTCAGGCGATGAACGGAGTGACTGGATAGTTAACTGCTGCTGTTACTTGAGAAGAGAATTGTTTCCTAATTTCCTACTTTACATTGTGCAAATTAGAACTGAGAGCTAAGCTATAATATATTACATTTTATTATCAAGACAGGACAAGAAAAAAAAGTTTAAGTATGAAAATGTGATTTATGTATAGTGACATGTGGCACGCACATTTATGTGTATAGCCCCTGCAACAAACTACTGTATATACTCGAGTATAAGCTGACCCGTGTATAAGCCGAAGCACCCATTTTACCACAAAATACTGGGTAAAATGAGTGTCTCGAGTATAAGCCGAGGGTGGGAAATGTGCTGCCCCCTGTGTCCCTCTTGTGCCCTCTGTGTCCCCCTCTCCCTTCCCTGTGTCTCTTCTCCCCTCTCCCTTCCCTGTGTCTCTTCCCCCCTCCCTTATCACCCTCCTCAACCCCACTCCTCAACCTCCCTCCTCATCCTCAACCTCCCTCCTCATCCTCAACCTCCCTCCTCAACCCCCTCCTCAACCTTCCTTCTCAACCCACCCATCCTCAACCCCCTCCTCAACCCCCCCATCCTCATCCTCAACCCCCCATCCTCAACCTCCCTCCTCAACCCCCCTCAACCCCCCTCCTCAACCTCAACCCCCCTCAAACCCAACCCACCTCCTCAACCCCAACCCCCCTCAATCTCCCCCCTCAATCCCCCTCAACCCCAACCCCCCTCCTCAACCCAACTCCTCAATCTAAACCCCCCTCAACCCCCCTCCTCCACCTAAACGCCGGCACCCAGTATATGCTAATGACACGGCACGCATGTGTGACGTCACATGCGCCGGCGCCGGGTCAAGGAGCGGAGGCCGAGCACAAGCATGTAAGTGAGGGGTGAGGGGGGAGGTATTTAGGGGGGTTTAGGTGGAGGAGGGGGGTTGAGGGAGGTTTAGGTTGAGGAGGGGGGAGGGAAAGAGACACGGGGGGTGTAGAGAGACACACGGGGGGGTGGTAGAGACACACGGGGGGTTAGAGACACACGGGGGGGGGGTTAGAAAGACACGGGGGGTTAGAGAGACACAGGGGGGAGAGTGACTCGAGTATAAGCCGAGGGGCCCCTTTTTTGCCTTAAAAAAAGGGCTGAAAAACTCGGCTTATACTCGAGTATATACGGTAATCTTAATCCAAACTAATTAAACAAGTATATTTAAATGACATTACAAAAAAATAAAAAATAACTATTAAAAGATGATTCATGTATAGTGATATTTGACACGCACATATATGTGTATCATTTATAGTCACATGTCACACACACATTTATGTGTGTAGGCCCAAAAAAAATAATAATGTTCATTTAACTATTAAAATATGATTAATGTATAGTGATATGTGACACGCACAAAAAAAAAACAACTTTAACTATGAAAATGTGGTTCATGTATAGTGATATGTGACACGCACATTTATGTGTATAGCCTCTACAACAAACTAATCTTAATCCAAACTAATTAAACAACTATATTTAAATGACAGAAAAAAAAAAAAAAATAACTATTACAAAGTGATTCATGTATAGTGACATGTCACACGCACATTTATGTGTGCAGGCCCAAAAACAAAGTAATGTTAATTGAAAGTAATTAAAGAGGTATATTTAAATGACATTAATTTATTGTAATTCAATATATAACCTAAAGATCAATCTTTCTCCTTTTTTTTACTATTCAAACAGACTGCATCAACAGCGTCACTCAAGAATTTGCACCGTGCATTGGGAACCACAATCCCTTTTAAACAACACCAAGAAAGAAGAAACAGTAAGATAGAAAAATACATTACATGCTAAAAAAGACCATGCTTTGCTAAATCAAAAAGAAGAAATATACAATTAACCATTTCACTTTCTTTTTCAAACAGATACTACAAGAAGACCGGCGGTTTAAGATTGGCAGGAGGGGACCCTCTGTCATTCGACACTTCAATCAAGGTAAAGTATAACAAGTACAAAAAATAAAGGAACTATATATGTTTAATGGCCGCCAATATAACAAATGCAGCAACCAAAAAGTGGTGAACAAAAAATAGTATAATGCTAAAAATATAGCCAGAATATAAAAAACAAACAAAAAAACACTCATTTGCACTGTAGAAAAACATTAACGCTTCATAAAAAACACTAAGGCCCTCATTCAATTGCGATTTGGCCAATTGAAAAGGGTCTAAATAAGCACATAGCATATTTTTTTTTAAATAAGTTTTTAGTTACTATGGGCCTCATTCTATTATTGGCCGTAAATCGGCCGTAAGGCTGCGATTCCTTGCGGGGGTTCTGTTAACTCGCAATTCAATTATACGGCCCCGCAAGGATCTCCTCTTACGGCCGGCCGCATATCTTGGAACCGGCCGTAAGCTCAGAAATCTACAAAGTCAAAAATAAATTCAAGCCTGCACTGTACAGCTCTGTAAATGCTAGGGATCATATTGGGGTACATGAGGATTAAAAGTAACCCACTCTCAGCTTGCACATCAGCCCAAACCCGAGTTTAAATTAACTGTTTATTTTCCTGCTGCGGCGTGGGCTGGTCTGAGGTGCTCCAAGCCCTCTGGACTTTTTACATGGATATTTGACATATATTAAAAAATATATATTTTACGGATTTGAGTATAGGGGAAATTTGTGTTATTTTTTCTAACACCTAAAATCACTTTATAGTCTTCTCAAAGTGCAGGATGGCTTTATTTGAGCTATTTTATGTGCTTAATTGGTGCTAGCGGGACCTTTTTCCTGCAAGTAAGCTGCGGCTCGCTTTTAGCCTTGCAGACAGGGTTCCCGGAGCAATAGAATAGCAACCGGGTTTTTCTTGCGGCCAAAACTCTTGCGGCCGTTTTAGATCAAAGGCTTTCCTCCGGCGCGTGCGGCCGCAAGGGATAGCAAGGTGCCGGCCGCAAGCCTGCCGGAGTCCCCGGCCGGAGGGGAATAGAATAGCAGAATAGCTTGCGGCCGGTCCTTGCGGCCCCGCAGCACCTACGGCCGCTAATAGAATGAGGCCCTAAGGCCCTCATTCAATTGCTATTTTGGCCAATTGAATAGAGCTCTAAATAAGCAAATAACATATTTTTTTTAAGTAAGTTTTTACTTAGTAAGCATCTATCTAAAAGCAAGGTTTTCACTAACTAAAAACGTATTTAAAAAATATATGTTATGTGCTTATTTAGAGCACTATTCAATTGGCCAAATCGCAATTGAATGAGGGCCTAATTAGGCAAATCAACTATGCAACATATGGTAGACACAGAATAGGATTGTACCAAAATTCACAATAACAAATAGCAAAGTAATTTAATATTCCCACTTTAATGTTTAAGAACCTATAAGCCTTAGAAAGAAGCCTAAATAAGCATACCAAAAGTGGTAGACACAAAACAGGATTGTACCAAAAATCACACAAACACATACAAAAGTCAATTAATATTCTTCTTTAATGTTTAAGAACATATAAGCCTTACAAAGAAGCCTAAATAAGCATACCAAAAGTGGTAGACACAAAACAGGATTGTACCAAAAATAACACAAACACATACAAAAGTCAATTAATATTCTTCTTTAATGTTTAAGATCCTATAAGCCTTACAAAGAAGCCTAAATAAGCATACCAAAAGTGGTAGACACAAAATAGGATTGTACCAAAAATCACACAAATAAATAGCAAACTAAATTCATATTCTTCTTTAATGTTTAAGAACCTATAAGCCTTACAAAGAACCCAAAATAAGCATAAGAAAAGTGGTAGACACCAAAGAGGATTGTACCAAAAATCATACAAATAAATAGCAAAGTAAATTAATATTCTTCTTTAATGTTTAATAACCTATAAGCCTTACAAAGAAGCCTAAATAAGCATACCAAAAGTGGTAGACACAAAACAGGATTTTACCAAAAATCACTCAAACAAATAGCAAACTAAATTAATATTCTTCTTTAATGTTTAAGAACATATAAGCCTTACAAAGAAGCCTAAATAGGCATACCAAAAGTGGTAGACACCAAATACGATTGTAACAAAAATCCCACAAATAAATAGCAAAGTAAATTAATATTCTTCTTTAATGTTTTTGAACCTATAAGCCTTACAAAGAAGCCTAAATAAGCATACCAAAAGTGGTAGACACAAAATAGGATTGTACCAAAAATCACACAAATAAATAGCAAACTAAATTAATATTCTTCTTTAATGTTTACCAAGCTATAAGCCTTACAAACAAGTCTACATTTGTATACCAAAAGTGGTGGACACAAAACAGGGTAATGCTAAAAACATTGCAATCATATCCAAAATAAGAACATTAATAATTACAGTATAAAAAAAGAATAACTGGAATATACAAATACATTTAAATTATTTTTAAAAGGTTGCACAAAAAACAGCATAGCAGAAAAATTCACCATAACAGATACAATACACCAAAATAATGATTTTTGTTCTTTATTACAAATACATTCAAATCAAATAATATTTTCATTTTTCTTTTATAACAGATACTGCGTGAAGACCATCGGACGAGGACTTTCAACAGAGGACCAGACCATCGGACGAGGACTTTCAACAGAGGACCAGGCCATCGGATGAGGACTTTCAACAGAGGACCAGACCATTGGACGAGGACTTTCAACAGAGGACCAGACCTTTGGACGAGGAATTTCTACAGAGGACCACACCATAGGTCGAGGACTTTCAACAGAGGACCAGACCATCGGACGAAGACTTTCAACACAGGACCAACAAACATTCTGATTGAAATCACACTTCAACCAAGGTACAGTATAATAAGTATAAAATGAGAAAACTAAATAAACATGTTTGCTCTGCATCCATGTCAACAGAAAAAAAACCAAGAACAAGCACTAACTATGGCCCTCTTTCAATTGCAATTTGGCCAATTCAATACAGGTCTAAATAACCACATCACATATTTTTTTAAAGAAGTTTTTAGTTGGTAAACTTCTATCCACAAACAAGGTTTTCACTAACTAAAAACTTTAAAAAAAAAAAAAATCTTATCTGCTTATTTACAGCAGTATTGATTTGGCCAAATCGCAATTCAATGACAGCCTATAACTTTTAACAAAATATAACTGACACATTTCTGATTTACCTCTTATTTGTCTTTTATGGACAATAATGTTTAACAGTAAATCCAAATTTCAATATACCCAATTAAACTTAATTATTTTCTTTTACATATTAACATGGCTACTAACGAGAGCAAACAAGAGAAGAAAAGACATCAAACTAGAGAAAGACAAGAGAGGTGGGCGATCAGCAGACACCAAAGGAGAAAGAAATTTGACGAGAAAAAGAACGCAAAAGACTTGCAAGCAAAAGACTATCAGCTGCAAAAATTAAAGATACGTCAAAAAAAGCTACCAAGCAAATAAAGCATTTACAACCTGTTCCTCAAACATCAGATGACATTTTACCAGAAAAAATAAAAGAGATACCAAAAAAAGCCACGAAAAAAACAAAGCATTTAGAACCTGTTCCTGAAACATTACATGACATTTTACCTAAACCAATACAAGATATACCAAGAAAAGCCACGAAAAAAACAAAGCATTTAGAACCTGTTGTTGAAACATTACATGACATTTCACCTGATGAATATGAAAGTCAAACTGCTATATGCTTTGCAAATTGTCCTTTACTCAAGTCTTTAGCAGTAGAGGTACATAGTTGTGGGGACATGACTACTCAATGTCAGTTTTGTGAGGCTTATTATTTTAAACAGGAGAGACCCAGAGATGGCCAATTCATTAGTTGCTGTCAAAAAGGCAAGTTCAGACTTCCACAAAGAAAAGAAGTTCCAATCTATTTACAAAACATTATGACTGAACCTACTTTTCCAAACTACACACATTTTAAGACAAACATAAGATCCTACAATAGTGCCATATCCTTTGCATCTATGGGGGCAACATTAGCTGCTAATGTACCAGGACATGGTCCTTAATGTTTTAAAGTCCAAGGACAAATTTATCATCAGACTTCCCATTTACATCCAGAGGAAGGAGAGCAAAGAAAATTCGCTCAACTATATGTCCTAGATACAATGGAAGCTGTTGACCAACGTATGCAGCTGGAAGAAAATAAAAAATGCTTAGCTAGTGTTTTTATAGAGCTAAATAACATTATGGACAGTAATCCCTACAGTAAAGCTTATAAAAAATTGGCAGAAGTAGAAAATGAACAACTACTTCATGCACAAAGACATCAATTACCAATGCCAACGGTTAATATGGTGCTTAAAAGAGACAGACATACTGATTAACGTCATTATAACTTGCCAACATCAAATGAGGTTGCAATGGTGTTTCAAAATGATGAAGGAGTACCACCATTTTAAAGAGACATTAGAATATATCCCAGAAATGAGGAGCAACCATTCATTAATATGAGTATCTTAAGTCCAAATTTAGATCCAATGACATATCACATTTTTTTCCCACACAGAGAAGCAGGTTGGCAACCAAAATTAACACTTCCCAGTTACCCAAATGCTAAAGCCAGAATCCGAAATAATGTTTCTATGCTTGAATTTAAAGTAGCTCAAATTGCCATTCGAAATGCATTTAATCTAATTTTATGTGGTGGAAAACTAAAACAACAATGGATTATTGATTCCTATTTGCAAGTTGAGGCCAATAATTTAAACTTTATAAAATATAAACAAGATAAACTACGTGTAGAACAATATTCGGGACTAATGGACTATGTTGCTGACGTGGCTACAAGCAGAGACATGACAGCTGGCAAAGCCATCATTTTACCATCTTTCTTTCAAGGATCTCCTCGAAATATGAGAGAAAGATACAATGATGCTATGGCTATTGTCACCAAATTTGACAAACCCGATTTATTTCTTACATTTACATGTAATCCACAATGGCCAGAAATTACACAAAATTTACTTCTTGGACAAAGTGCTTCTGATAGACCAGATTTAGTAGCCAGAGTTTTTAAGATTAAATTAAATGAATTAATACGTGACATCACTATAAGTTATTTGGCAAATGTCTTGCTTATGTATATACCATTGAATTTAAAAAAAGAGGCCTTCCACATGCAAATCTTCTGATAATACTTCAAGAAAAAGATAAATTGGATACTTCTGACAAAGTGGATGCAGTTATTGTTGCTGAACTACCAGATCCAGAACTACATGGTAGACTATATGAGATTGTTACTCATCGCATGATTCATGGACTCTGTGGTGAGCTTAATCCACAATCACCATGTATAGAAAATAATAAATGTTCAAAAGAATTTCCACGAGATTATAGAGACAAAACCTATGCCAATTGTGATGGCTATCCACTTTATAAAAGAAGAGAAGGAGATAGTGCCATTATTCGTGGAAAAAAAGTTGACAATAGATATGTAGTACCCTACAATCCACATTTACTCATGAAGTACAATGCCCATATCAACGTAGAAGCCTGCACTTCCGTCAAATCCATTAAATATGTCTACAAATATATTTACAAAGGCTATGATGCAGCTACTGTAGTCGTCAAAAGTGCAGGCAACCCTGAAAGTAGTGAGTTAGTACATGATGAACTTGCATCTCATCTAGATGCTCGCTATGTCAGTGCGCCAGAAGCTATGTGGCGGCTTTTAAAATTTGAAATGCATGATAGATCACATGCAGTATATAGATTAGCAGTACATTTGCCACAAATACATTTAGTATATTTCCATGATGGAAATGAAATGAATGCATTGGCCCAAAGTGAAGATCGTCACACTACACTAACTGCATGGTTTGAAATTAAATTCCACAGATTCACAAGCAACACAATTCTTATATATTGAAATTCCATATCACTATGTTTTTGTGAATGGATTATGGAGACCGAGAAAAAGCAGAGGCAATAAAATAATCCCAAGAATTTACATAGTCAGTCCAAGAGATGTTGAACGTTTTTGCTTACGGATATTACTTTTAAATGTTCCTGGAGCACAAAGTTTTGAACACTTAAGAACTGTTAATGACATAGGGCCTCATTCTATTAGCGGCCGTAAATCGGCCGTAAGGCTGCGATTCCTTGCGGGGGTTCAGTTAACTCGCGATTCTATTATACGGCCCCGCAAGGATCTCCTTTTACGGCCGGCCGCATATCTTGGAAACGGCCGTAAGCTGTGAAATATAAAAACTCAAAAATAAATTCAAGCCTGCACTGTACAGCTCTGTAAATGCTAGGGATCATATTGGGGGACATGAGGATTAAAAGGAACACACTCTCAAGCTTGCACATCAGCCCAAACCCAAGTTCAAATTAACTGTTTATTTTCCGGCTGCGGCGTGGGCATGTCTGAGGTGCTCCAAGCACTCTGGACTTTTTACATGGATATTTTACGGATATTTAAAATAAAATATTTTACGGATTTGAGTATAGGATAATTATGTGCTATTTTTTCTAACACCTAAAATCCCATTATAGTCTTCTCAAAGTGCAGGATGGCTTTATTTGAGCTATTTTATGTGCTTAATTGGTGCTAGCGGGACCTCTTTCCTGCAAGTAAGCAGCGGCTCGTTTTTAGCCTTGCAGAGAGGTTTCCCGGAGCAATTGAATTGCAAAACTCTTGCGGCCGTTTTAGATCAAAGGCTTTCCTCTGGCGCGAGCGGCCGCAAGAGATAGCAAGGCACCGGCCGCAAGCCTGCCGGAGCCTCCGGCCGTAAGGGAATAGAATAGCCGAATAGCTTGCGGCCGGTCCTTGCGGCCCCGCAACGGCTGCGGCCGCTAATAGAATGAGGCCCATAGTATATGAATCCTTTTATTTAGCTGCAAGACATAGAAACTTACTAGCTGATGATACTGAATGGGAAAGATGTTTAGAAGAAGCAGCACAATGTCAAATGCCACGGACGATGAGAGAACAATTTGCATTTATTTGTATCTTCTCAAATGCTCCAAATGCATTAGCTTTGTGGGAGACTTTTAAAAGTAATATGGCTGAAGACTTTATGCCACGATACAATGAACCTATTGCACACTTAAAAGCGTTAATGAAAATCCAAGAAGTATTTTTTACTCATGGATTAAGTTGTGCAAGTTTTAATTTGCCTTATCCAGTGGCTTATAGATGACATAAACTTTGAAGACTATGACATTCAACTACAGTTAGAAAGAACAGAAGAAAGACTTGCAACTTTAAATACCTTACAATTGCAAGCATTTAATGCCATTAAAAATGCAATAGATGATGACATGGTGACAGAGCGTTATTTCTATCTTGATGGACCTGGCGGATCAGGAAAAACCTATCTATATAATTTATTAATGAGTTCGGTACGAGCACAAGGTCAAATAGCAATGGCGTTTGCCACTACTGGAATTGCTGCACTTTTGTTAGAAGGTGGAAGAACTGTACATAGTGGATTTAAACTGTCAGTGCCTATTTTAGAAACTTCTGTGTCAGATATTCGCATGACATCATTACAAGCAAAGAAATTGAAAAAATGTAAATTAATTATAATAGATGAGGCCACAATGATGTCATGCTATGCCCTCCAATGTATTGACCGTTTGCTTTGTGAAGTCATGGATAATACTTTTCCATTTGGTGGAAAGGTAATGTTGTTAGGTGGCGATTTTAGACAAGCATTACCTGTCGTTGTACATGGAAATCGAACTGACATTATCGAAACCTGTATAAAGTCAAGTACACTATGGAAACATTTTACCCATCTTCAACTGCAACAAAATATGAGATCAGAAGGCCAAACTGATTTCAATGATTGGCTTATTAAAATTGGAGAAGGCAGAACAGAAAAAATACCACATTTACCTGACGACACTGTAGAGATCCTACCTCATATGATTTGTCACCAAGATATTATATCGGCTATATTTGAAGGTAGCATAAATAACCAGGAATATTCCCGGCTTGCCAACCAAGTCATACTAACGTGTAAAAATAAGGATGCATTAATCCTCAATAATGAAATCTTTAAAAAAATTAATGCACCACAAAGAAATTATCACAGTGCTGATTCTGTACTTGCTGATGACAATGAAAGTCAGGCTAACTTTTCTACTGAATTCATAAACTCACTAACTCCTTCTGGAATGCCACCACATATTTTGCAGCTAAAGAAAAGTGCAATTATCATGTTACTGCGAAATATGAACCCCAAAAAAGGCCTATGCAATGGGACAAGATTAATTGTTCAACAATTAAAGG
Source organism: Discoglossus pictus (assembly GCA_027410445.1). Classification (NCBI taxonomy): domain Eukaryota; kingdom Metazoa; phylum Chordata; class Amphibia; order Anura; family Alytidae; genus Discoglossus; species Discoglossus pictus. Next base: position 195,115,321 of record CM050165.1, read on the forward strand.
ACCATTTTATAGATGCTGAAATTTTAACTGGTACCCATAAAGGAGAGAGAGTTTTCATACCAAGAATAGATTTAGCACCAAGTGAAAGTAGTCCCTTTTATACTTCAAAGAAGACAATTTCCCATTATTATGGCATTTGCCATGACCATTAATAAATCACAAGGTCAAACATTCAAATCTGTGGGTATTTTCTTGGAAGAACCAGTATTTGCACATGGTAAATTGTACATTGCGTTATCACGGTGCAAAAATCCACAGGCTATTAAAGTTTACATTGAAAAGAATGAAAGTCAAGGTGATTTATTAGAAGATGGACGTATTTTTACTAAAAACATTGTCTACTATGAAGTACTATAACTTTTCAGTAAAGAAATAAAACCTAAGCAAAAAAAAATTAAAATCATTCAAAAATACAAAACAATAAACAGTTCAATCGGAATGGAAGTACTGTTTATGGATGATTCGCCTCACAAAACACTTGCCTTGCATTATTTTTACAAATTATGTTAAAATGTTAATTAACTATGTTACTGTTTCTAATGTTACAAGTTTGAAAACAATATTTTCAAGTTCTTTACTTCAACATATTACAAAGTTCATGTTAAGAGCTCAACCACGTTTTAAGACACAATGTGAATATTGTCTGTTATGTTAAGATTACTCTACTATTACTTCTATTACTTTATCGACAGTTCATGGGTTCAGGGAGGAATTAATTTAATTTGGGTACATTTTAAAGAGAGTTTTTACTGTTTGCCTTCGTCTGCATTCAATGTATATTGAAGTTAACAATTATTCTGATAGAACATGCATGTTAAAAATCATTGCCTCAAGTTTACAATACTGATTAGTTTAAAGTTTAACTGTTTTTACATTCAAATGTTAATACTTTTAATATAAAATTATGTTAAAATATTAATTCACTATGTTACTGTTTATAATGTTCCAAGTTGTAAAAATGTTTTTTCAAGTTCCTTAGTTACACAGATAAGAAACTTCAAGTTTCAAAAAATATTATGTCAAGTTTCTTACTTAAATGTATTACAAAGTTCATTTTAAAATTGTGTACGTTTCAAGGAGGGTTTTTACTGTTTGTCTTCCTCTGGATTAAATGTATATTGAAGTTAACAATTCTTCAGATAGAAATTGCATGTTAAAAAACTATTACCTCAAGTTTACAATACTGATTAGTTTAAAGTTCAACTGTTTTTACATTCAACTGTTAATACTTTTAATACAAAATTATGTTAAAAAATGTATTCACTATGTTACTGTTTATAATGTTCCAACTTCTACAAATGTTTTGTCAAGTTCCAAAGTTAACAAAAAAAGGTAAGTCAAAGGCACTCATCAGAGAACAAATCAACCTTAATAGGTTAGTTCTATAGCCATGATAAGCCACTCTGAGAGAAACCTCTTTTAGCTCACTTGTGCCCTTCACAGGGAGAAATATCCTGTAGTATATCAGGCTGGTCCCACTTAAAAGTGACCCAGCCCCGAAATACCAGGCAATTCTACCCTGAACAGAAGAAACAGCAAACCCCAGACGCGTTTCGGCCTTTATGGGCCTCGTCAGTGAGGTGCAGCTGAACTCCCTAAGGCACAGTGAGCAAGGGGTCCACGTCTGGAGTCCCCTATTACCCTTAGGGAGACTAAACCCTAAGGGTAATTTGCATAAACAAAAAAAGGTAAGTCAAAGGCACTCATCAGAGAACAAATCAACCTTAATAGGTTAGTTCTATAGCCATGATAAGCCACTCTGAGAGAAACCTCTTTTAGCTCACTTGTGCCCTTCACAGGGAGAAATATCCTGTAGTATATCAGGCTGGTCCCACTCAAAAGTGACCCAGCCCCGAAATACCAGGCAATTCTACCCTGAACAGAAGAAACAGCAAACCCCAGACGCGTTTCGGCCTTTATGGGCCTCGTCAGTGAGGTGCAGCTGAACTCCCTAAGGCACAGTGAGCAAGGGGTCCACGTCTGGAGTCCCCTATTACCCTTAGGGAGACTAAACCCTAAGGGTAATTTGCATAAACAAAAAAAGGTAAGTCAAAGGCACTCATCAGAGAACAAATCAACCTTAATAGGTTAGTTCTATAGCCATGATAAGCCACTCTGAGAGAAACCTCTTTTAGCTCACTTGTGCCCTTCACAGGGAGAAATATCCTGTAGTATATCAGGCTGGTCCCACTCAAAAGTGACCCAGCCCCGAAATACCAGGCAATTCTACCCCCAGACGTGGACCCCTTGCTCACTGTGCCTTAGGGAGTTCAGCTGCACCTCACTGACGAGGCCCATAAAGGCCGAAACGCGTCTGGGGTTTGCTGTTTCTCCTGTTCAGGGTAGAATTGCCTGGTATTTCGGGCCTGGGTCACTCTTTTGAGTGGGACCAGACTGATATACTACAGGAGATTTCTCCCTGTGAAGGGCACAAGTGAGCTAAAAGAGGTTGCTCTCAGAGTAGCTTATCATGGCTATAGAACCAACCTATTAAGGTTGGTTCGTTCTCTGATGAGCACCTCTGACTTTGTTGTTTTCTATATGCAAATTACCTTTAGGGTTTAGTCTCCCTAAGGGTAATAGGGAACTCCAGACGTGGACCCCTTGCTCACTGTGCCTTAGGGAGTTCAGCTGCACCTCACTGACGAGGCCCATAAAGGCCAAAACGCGTCTGGGGTTTGCTGTTTCTCCTGTTCAGGGTAGAATTGCCTGGTATTTCGGGCCTGGGTCACTCTTTTGAGTGGGACCAGACTGATATACTACAGGAGATTTCTCCCTGTGAAGGGCACAAGTGAGCTAAAAGAGGTTGCTCTCAGAGTAGCTTATCATGGCTATAGAACCAACCTATTAAGGTTGGTTCGTTCTCTGATGAGCACCTCTGACTTTGTTGTTTTCTATAAGTTCCAAAGTTACACAGATAATAAAGTTCAAGTTTCAAAAAATATACTTTCAAGTTTCTTACTTACATATATTACAAAGTTCATGTTAAAATTGGGTACGATTCAACAACGGTTTTTACTTTTTGCTTTCCTCTGGATTCAATGTATATTGAAGTTAACAATTCTTCACATACAAATTGCATGTTAAAAAACCATTTACAAAATTTAATAATTAAAAAAAAAAAAAAAAAAATAATAAAAAAGTATTTACAATACTGATTAATTTAAAGTTCAACTATTCTTACATTCAAATGTTAATACTTTGAATACAAAATGCTTTAAGACTTATTGTTCACCAAGAGAACATTTTACAAAACTAAACATGTTTAATATCAGAATACTTACAAGTGGCAAATATGTATATTAATAACTAAACAACTTTCCAAACATACACATCTCATTGCCGTCTATTTTTGACGGGCAAGTTGCTAGTAATAAAATATTTACAAAAATGTGAGGGGTGTACTCACTTTTGTCAGATACTGTATAATATACCTGAGAGTCAGTTAAACGTCTATTTAAAGTAAATAGTTCATATATGGATGTGCCCACTGCAGATTATGCAGATAAAGACTCTGTATGGATGTACAGTGTGCTGTTCTAGCCTATCAGGACGATGTCTTAGCAGCATGTTACAACATCTTTGTGAGAGATAGTCACTGATTTGTTAGTATGAGACACAGCACAGCAAGTAAAGCAGAGTATGTGTCGTCATGGGCTGCAGGGGACAGACCCAAACAAGCGATGTTCATTTAATATGCGGCAGTACAAACAAAGCTCACAATACACATCAATGATATCAGTGATAATTCATAGTCAATACATACTCCTCACAATGGCAATTAATTGAACCATCCAAGATCAACACATCATGAAGTCAGGTATATAGTATCACACAGAGATCATATGATCATCCAATGTTCCTTTCTTATATACTATTGATATCTAATTTCAGCTCTGAGGTCATCTAACGTCTCTACTGAGGTTGGAACTGAGGCCAAGGCTGAGGCCCAGCAATGCTATGAGGAGCCCAATTAGGTTCCTACCCAGCAAGATCCCTGATATAAGGAGGAGGAGCAGCAGCAGGACCAGCCACTACACAAGGACCCAGCACATGAGAAGGACGACACCACATGTGGTCAGTGGCTATCCACTACCTGGGTGGAGTACGAGCCCACTGGCCCCCTCCTCCCCCAGATAAACTCCCCAAATCATATTAGTCAGACCTCCCAGTATCGTAAAGTGCGCCTCCTCCACCACCTCCAGCAATGTGGATGCTAACTCCACCATGCCCATCACCTGTGCCAAAACCACCACCACCTCAGCACCTCCCCACCATGCAACCACCATTAATGCCATATGTTGTTAGCACAGATTGTTACATTATGCATGAACAACAGTAATACTTATTTCAGGAGGTAATACTATTTAATCCTTACAATTTATCACTGTTCTGGATCACCATTCCACTGAAGGGGTTTTAAACAAATCACATGCAATTTTCATAATGAAATAATACAATAACATCAGATATAATGTAACATATGTATTATATGTATATATATTGTTACAAGCACAACAGCAATAGCGGGGACTTAACAGGAGAATTGTCCCCAAAAATCCTGTTGATGGAGGTACCGTATATACTTGAGAATAAGCCGACATGAGTATAAGCTGAGGCACCTAATTTTACCACAAAAAACGGTTAAAACGTATTGACTCGAGTATAAGCCGAGGGTGGAAAAGAGGGTCCTTCCCCCCTGATCATCCTCCTCCTTCCCCCCTTATCATTCTCATCCTTCCCCCCTTATCATCCTCCTCCTCCCCCCTTATCATCATCCTCCTCCTTCCCCCACCTTATCATCATCTGGTTTCCCCCATAACCTCCTCCTTACTACACCCTCTCCATTCCCTATCCCCCTCCCTCCTTACTTGCTACTAAGCTCCGATGAGCTGATGAGCACGTCTTCTGTACCGGCATATGCTAATGACGTGACGTCACATGCAAGTAAGGAGGAAGGGGGATAGGGATTGAAGAGGGTGTAGTAAGGAGGTGGTTATGGGGAAACAAGATGATGAAAAGGGGGGGAAAGGAGGAGAAGGAGGAGGATGATGATAAGGGGTAGGAGGATGATGATAAGGGTGGGAGGTGGAGGATAATGGGGGAAAGGAGGAGGATAAGGGGGGAAAGGAGGAGTATTTTTTTTTTTTTTTTACTCAAGTATAAGCTAAATGGGTATTTTTCAGCATTAAAAAATGTGCTGAAAAAGTCGGCTTATATTCAAGTATATACAGTAAGTTTCCTGTGGCTCCTTCTCCCTCTCAACAGCCTATTTGTGCTCTTACTGGGCTTCCTCGAAAGGCTACATCCACATCAATTTGATCCCTCTTGTCAGCATTTGTCCCTATATCCCCATGCACCTGTGCTTATAACACCCTGTTCCTTACATGTTCTCTAACAGTTTCCTGTGCATGGCCTGTGTTATATACTAACATTCCTGTTAAGGCTCACCTCCAGCATGGATTTATGGCCCACATTTAGCCAAAATGTTAGGCTTCAAGCTGCCCATTATGACAGTTCTAACATCCAAGTAGTTGACAGTTCATAGATACAGTGGATATAAAAAGTCTACACACCCCTGTTAAAATGTCAGGTTTCTGTGCTGTAAAAAAATTAGACAAAGATATGTCTTTTCAGCACATTTTTCCACCTTTAATTTGACCTATTAACTGTACAACTCAATTGAAAAACAAACTGAAATCTTTTAGGTGGAGGGAAGAAAAATAAAATAGAAAAATAATGTGGTTGCATAAGTCTACACACCCTCTTATAACTGGGGATGTAGCTGTGTGCAGAATTAAGCAATCTCATTCCAAATCGTGATAAATAGGAGTCAGCATACACCTGCCATCATTTAAAGTGCCTCTGATTAACCCCCAAAAAAGTTAAGCTGCTCTAGTTGGCCTTTCCTGAAATTTTCTTAGTCGCATGCCACAGCAAAAGCCATGGTCCACAGAGAGCTTCCAAAGCATCAGAGGGATCTCATTGTTAAAAGGTATCAGTCAGGAGAGGGGTACAAAAGAATTTCCAAGGCATTAGATATACCATGGAACACAGTGAAGACAGTCATCATCAAGTGGAGAAAATAAGGCACAACAGTGACATTACCAAGAACTGGAGCTCCCTCCAAAATTGATGAAAAGACGAGAAGAAAACTGGTCTGGGAGGCTACCAAGAGGCCTACAGCAACATTAAAGGAGCTGCAGGAATATCTGGCAAGTGCTGGCTGTGTGATACATGTGACAACAATCTCCTGTATTCTTCATATGTCTGGGCTATGAGGTAGAGTGGCAAGACGAAAGCCGTTTCTTACGAAGAAAAACATCCAAGCCAGGCTACATTTTGCTAAAACACATCTGAAGTCTCCCAAAAGCATGTGGGAAAAGATGTTATGGTCTGATGACACCAAGGTTGAACTTTTTGGCCATAATTCCAAAAGATATGTTTGGCGCAAAAACAACACTGCACATCACCAAAAGAACACCATACCCACAGTGAAGCATGGTGGTGGCAGCATCATGCTTTTCTTCAGCTGGAACTGGGGCCTTAGTTAAGATAGAGGGAATTATGAACAGTTCCAAATACCAGTCAATATTGGCACAAAACCTTCAGGCTTCTGCTAGAAAGCTGAACATAAGGAGGAACTTCATCTTTCAGCATGACAACGACCCAAAGCATACATCCAAATCAACAAAGGAATGGCTTCACCAGAAGAAGATTAAAGTTTTGGAATGGCCCAGCCAGAGCCCAGACCTGAATCCGATTGAAAATCTGTGGGGTGATCTGAAGAGGGCTGTGCACAGGAGATGCCCTTGCAATCTGACAGATTTGGAGTGTTTTTGCAAAAAAGTGTGGGCAAATCTTGCCAAGTCAAAATGTGCCATGCTGATAGTCTCATACCCAAAAAGACTGAGTGCTATAATAAAATCAAAAGGTGCTTCAACCAAGTATTAGTTTAAGGGTGTGCATACTTATGCAACCATATTATTTTATTTTTATATTTTTTCTTCTTTCTACCTAAAAGATTTTAGTTTGTTTTTCAATTGAGTTGTACAGCTTATAGGGCACATTAAAGGTGGAAAAAGTTCTGAAATGATTTATCTTTGTCTCATTTTTTTACAGCACACAAACCTGACATTTTAACAGGGGTGTGTAGACTTTTTATATCCACTGTATATGCAGACTCAAACCACCATAAAACACCATACACCATAAAATATATGTTTAAATGCAACGTATGTGCCTTTGAGCAAGTTAAGTATTAATATATAACGCAGGTACATGTTTTTTTATGTTTTTTTATTGCAGTAAAGTATCTTTAAGTGCTTTTAACAGGTTTCACATTTTTTTTTTAGAGTCATTACAGGTGGTATTCAGTACACATAACTTTTTGTTGAAAAATTATCCACCATAAGGCCTTACGCAGCTTCAACAACTTGTGAGAGGTCAGTAAAATTACATTGGAAAGGGTTTTGAGTCAAAATTAGGGAACCGTAGACCATAACTTGTTAACACTGATCATTTCAGCTTATTTTGCAGTAACTTTGAACAAAAGTATAATTCAAACAAAAAATGTCTCCATTGTCCTAATCAGTATTGCCTATTACTCCAGTCTGCTGCCTGTAGCAAATAGCTCCTACCATGTGTGGGACCTGGTGTTTTTCACTTGCTGCACCTGCAATACCTCCACCCCCATTTTTTTTTTTACAATAATGTTAACAAACTGAATTTTGTACACTACAAATTTCACATATTTTTTATTTAAAAGAACAAGCTTAGAGACAATTAAAGGACCACTGAAGGGTCTTATTTACATTATGCTCTTATGATGAATTTTATAATGAACAAACATGTTTCCAAAACTTTCAAATAAATACATTTTTATTTGTTAACTGTTACATTTAATTTTGCTTTAGTGGTTGCAGGTTAGTCACCTGGGAGGAATGTGAGAATTCAGGTAACATCTCTATTAAGTTCTATTGAAAGACTGTCACTATGAGTAGCAAATTGAGGAGGCTCACTTGGACAGACTTATCTCTCACATTTCAAAATCACGTCAGGAGTTTTTCAAACTACAGTGTATTTTTGTTGTAAATGTATGTAAAAATGTACTAAGTTGCCTATTCCTGTTCCAAGATTGAAGAGACAGGCTTATGTCATTAAAATGGTGTTCCATATGAGTCACAGGCATTAGGACGTGTACTTAGATTAAGAATCCATCAACGTGCATATGCAATTCGAAAGTGTGGTGAAGCCAGCACCACATGACTATGTTGATCAATAGAAAGCTGCAGGCCATACTGTGTTTCCGTTAGAAGATGCAATAGGGAGAATCACAGGACAAAGCTTGCTGCATGCCCACCTCACACAGTCACCTACTCTGAGGAATGGGAGAAGGCAGAGATGCCAAAATTTCAAAACCTAGAAATAATCAGAGATATATTTAAAAAATAGTGAATATTCATCTTTTTTTTATAGTTTGGGTAAAATTTTAGAATCATTTTATTACTATTGGCTAAAATAAACCATGTGATTTAAATAAGGGAGTATGGAGAAGATAAGAAATGGTATATCTATTAAGACAAAGGACTCTAAAGGGATCTATCTATCTATCTCTCTGGATCTCTCTCTGCAAAACTTTATTGTCTACTCTTTGACTACTCAATATATATATTTTTATTTAACCATTTTTCTAAAAGAAGATCTACAGGATTATTTCTCACCAAACTTAAGAGAGAGTCTATTCAAATGGGGGTCTTCTTTCTAACTTCATAATTGATAAAGTATAATTGATTTTTCTTTTATTTTGTCATAGAATTGAAATAGTCTATATACAATCTTTCTGTTAAATCTTAGAGAATGGACACAACAAATAAGGGTATTGAAAATCATAAATCTGGATATGGTTGCCAATCCTTAATGTACTTCCTGTATCCATTTTATCCAAAACATAATTTTGATAAATCAGGTTCATTCAATTCGATTACTATATCCATTATTATGATAATCTAATTTGTTGTTGTGTAGCGATTTAGTCACGTCCGACTCTCAGGTATATCTCTAAGTCACTGCCCCTCTGAACTCCATCAACGTTATGTTTATTGCTTTAGTAACCTCATCTATCCATCTCCGCCTCTGTCGTCCCCTTCTTCTTGTGCCTTTCCCAGCAACAGTGTCTTCTCTAGGGTACCCTGCCATCTCATGATATGGCCCAAATATTTGAGCTTCAGCCTCATGATCATACCTTCAAGTGAACCATTTGTCTTGATTTCCTAAAGTACTGATTTATTGAATCTTCTTGCACTCCAAGGGACTCAAAGTAGTTTTCGCCAACATCACAATTCAAAGGCTTCAATTCTATGGCGCCTTTTTTGCCTTTTTTGAGATTGGGATGTAGACTGACCTTTTCCAGTCTATTGGCCATTGCTGAGTTTTTTAAATGTGTTTGCTGTGAAGATCCTTCCTGTATAGACTTTCAGTGTATTCCTGCCACCTCTTCTTTACCTTATCTTCTTCTGTATAGTCCCTACCATTTTTGTATTTTATCACACCCACTTTGGCGTGAAAGATACCCATTTTCTTGAAGAGATCTCTTGATTTACCCATTCTATTATCTTCTCTTTACATCGCTCATTGTAGAGTGCCTCCTTGTCTCTTCTTGCTATGCTCAGGAAGTCTGCATTCGGTTTTATAAATCTATTCCTATCTTTACTGCCTTTTGCTTTTCTTCTTTCCTGGACAACGTCTCATCACACAGCCTTTGTTCTTAGTTTTCTTTCTTTTAGGGATATTCTTTGTTGTTGTTTCCTGGATAATGTTGCAAACTTCGGTCCACTGTTCTTCAGGCATTCTATCTTCATTGTCTAGCACCTTAAATATATTATTTACTTCCCCTGTATATTCACTGGGGATATTAATTATTTTGTATCTACTTGGTCTGATGATTTTCCCTCTTTTCACAGCTTAATTCTCAACTCCAAGTCTTGTTTTTGTTGATTGTATAGAGCTCCTCCATTTTTAGCTGCAAAATACATAGTCAATCTGGTATCTGACTTCAGTATCAGTCAGGGTCTCTCCATCAGGAATCAGCACTTCCAGGAGTCTCAATAACCTTCATGTGGTTGTGACCAGGACAAGATACTTGCAGGGTGGAGATAGGATCAGTATTGCAGCCATCAGGAGCAAATAAGAGAACATACCATTTCTATATGTCTCAGCAGTGAACTGATTTAGTTTTGTAAAGTCAATAATATTTATAGGGGTTAGATACAGAGGGGGTGTATACAACACAACAATGGCAGGGAGTGGCAGACAAACACAGGAGATTGACTCCACATGGGGTCTAATAGTCTGGCACCCTGTCTGGCACCTCTGAACAATAGGCCAACCTCCACATACATATAATGCTGTCTCCATGTCTGGTGGTCCAGATCTCAAATAGAGTACATTTACAATACAATATAGTCCAGTGGCTGGAGCAAATAAGTCTGTCCTTTATGGTGTCCAAATGGGCTAAGGTCCAGGAACAGGAAAAGGTGCCCCCTTTCAGACAGCATTTCTGGGGCTATTATATTTAACAATGATAGTCTTGAACTGCAGCCCATAGAAGTCCCAATCCAAAGGAGAAAAAATGTTGACCCAAGTGGCCACTGCAAACGTCCAATAGCATGTCCTCCTCCTGGGTTCAAGATAGCAAAAAAGCCCAACCCCAGCCCCTTTTCCTTCAATAACCCACCTCAAATTGCAGGCATCATTCTTGGGGACACATCCAAGGTCTCGGGAACTAGGATCTCATCCAGGGGCATACTGCTACTCACTTGGCCACAGGCAGGTAGTGGCTCTGGGGTATCCCATCTAGGGAGCAGCTCAGGAGGGGGTAAAAAGCACGTCCCTGTTGGCACAATCTCCTTAGGGTCAGTTGTCAAGGCAGGTTTGGGGAAAAACAGAGCTGGACTTAGGGTTAGGGTCTCTGGATGGAGACCCTTTCCTGGCTGAGGCTCACCTGGGGCAACAGTCTTCGCTGGGGTCGGTAGCTCCTTAGGATGAGTATCCTCAAGGGCTGGTAAGGTTGACATCACCTCTAAAGCTAGGGTATGCTGTGTCCGGTCCTCTGGTACTGTGTGCCACTTCCCCATATCGTTTAACTCTGGGGCTGCCTGCACTGAAGTGATCCCCGTCAACCCTGCTGGCAACTCTGCAGGACTTGGGAGTGAAGCCTCAACTTGATCCTCTCTCAAGGTTTCAGGGCCAGTGCCCTTACCTGAACTCCCACACTTACCTGGATCCACCTGATACATGCTGGGGAAGAGCTTAAGGGTCTCAGGGGAAGCCCATTCTTCTGATAGCCTCATCCCTCAATTTGGCATCACACTCAACATGACTTTCAGCCTTCGCATCTCCACCTGTTTCCTGACTGCCTGGACATCAGCGGTCTATGATTCAGGACAGGTAACAGTCCATGGGTAATTGAACAGACTCTTAGGGCTTGCACCTTCCTCTGCCAACTGGTCAGTCTCCATCTCCTCGCCCTTGGTTAGTGGCTGAAAGTTCTCTGGTCGTTGGCCATCTCGCAGTGGCTGGTGCTGCTTAACACTCCTCCTCGGTCTTGCATCTACCAGAGTCTCTACTGTTCTCCCAGCCTCCCTATCCTGATAACTTCCCAGCAGGCCCTCTGATCTTGCTTGTTCTGTAGGAGTCAGATCTCCAGGTCCCTTCTGATTTCCTTCCTCCACCTTATAAGGGTGTAGCCAAAGTCCATTTCCTCTGGCAGTGTATCCTCTGCTTGCCTAGCTGGGGAAACACGGGGTAACTCTGAGTAGTTGAGCCAGGTCCCACCTGGGCCCAACTTCTCAAGCAGTTCCTCATACTCTTTTTCCAAATCCCTTTCTTTATGGACCAACGGTTTGAGCAACCTTTCTACTTCTTTCCCTGGGTCTATTTCCACGTCCTTTTGGTGTCGTGCCAATAAGATTTCCCAGCGCTCTGCAGTTCCAAGGCCACACTTTGGATCTCCCTGCAGTACACCTTGGAGCCTTTCCACCAGTCCAAGTCTGTAGTAGGAGGGCCATTGTGATACAGTAGCTGGAAGCATCAGGTACTCATTCTGACCTTTCAAGTGAATGCCTTTGAAAAATCCAAAAAGACTACATCCACTGAGTTGCCCTGATCCAAGTTCCTACTAACCTCCTCATAGAAACTAATTAGATTGGTCTGACACGACCTATCCTTCATAAATCCGTTTTATATATCTCTCACCTATCCTTCATAAATCCGTTTTATATCTCTCACTGATTTATTTGAATATATATTGTTTTCACGAGTTCTGATATATATAGCTGTTTATCTTGTCTTGCTATTATCTATAAAAGTTGTTTTGCGCAAGGTGTATACTTGTGTGTAAAATGATACTGAACCCAATAAAAACTATTATTCTACACTGTAATATTTTTGTCATAACCCAATTGCATGACACAATATAATGAGGATAATTGTTCTGAAGTGTAAGAGAATGACTTGCTAGTTGTGAGCAGATGAAATGTATAAAAAAGAAAAAGATTTATATGCCTTCCCATCGTAAATAACAGGCTCGGGCACGTTATGTGTAGAGAAGCAGTTGTGTGGTATTGTTATACTATATGCGGTATCCCCCACAGATGTTCTTTGGCTCCTACACCCATGGGTTTGGGGCTGCATGGGAAGTGTCTGAGGGCTGTATAAGGTCCCAAGGCCACATGTTGCCCAAAACTATTCTAAAGGCATTTTGTCCATTACAAGGACCCTTTAAAGACCATATTGTGTACATATAGGACTGCAGTCATCATTTAAAGAAGTATGGCCTCTGCTATAAAAAGCCTAATGAAATCCATGTTAAACAAATGTGTTTTATTAATATTCAGATTTCCATTGAATGCTCCTTGTCATGAATCAGCCAGGGGCCATCTTGGATTTGGAACTGTTACCTGCCACATGTTATTGAACAGAAGGTTTTGGGCTCCCAGAGCCACTGTTATAATGTAATATATTCAGGGCAGAGTCCCACTGTTATTGTTAGGCATTGAGAGAAGAGGCAGTTTACCACGTCACCACTAATAAAGTCGTCATAACGCATTAAGTGGACTGACGTGGGAAGTACTGCCTCAACTCATAACATGTGGGTTATAACATGTTGTAGTGGTAATATCTGTAAATATATTGTATTGGAATGTTGGAGCCATGTTGTGTGCATCATCCATATTGACTGCATATGTAACCTGAGTTGATCACCCATCTGCCTTCCAGCTATCACCTAAAGTAAACACTTGAAGTGATAGTAAGGCCAGAACAAAGGGGTCTATACAGACATTGAGGCACCATAACCCCAGGGGGTCTACAGGGATTCTCACTCAGATAATCAGGGCAAATTCCAGAGGACAGGTAGATGTTTCTCCCTTGAGAGCCAGACACCAACTGACTTAGGTAGCCACACCTAGTGGGCGGACCTGGGAGGAGTCTCATGGTTCCCTGCCTGATTGGCCAGAGGCAGTTAGGGGCTGACTAAAGATAGCCCTCCTGGTGATTTTGTATTCCTGTTTAAAAGATGTTGTTTTCCAAATAAAGTTGTTGATAATTTTCATCAAGACGTGGTGTGTAGATGTATTATTTACCCAGGGACATATGCTTGCAGTAAGATTCGTCAGACTTACTGTCAATATTGCTCAGTCTAAACCAAGGGCTGAGACATGATGTTCCTGTACTCAAAGCTACTCCAAGGTCCAGAGTAACCCAAATCAAGTCAGCAGACCCCAGCCAGAGAGTGGGTCGTGATACTCCTATTAAATGATTATTGTTAAATAACTTCTGGGGCAGCTGTAATCAAGAACTTCCCTCACCAATCTAACCAGGGGTGGGGTCACTAGCTGGAGAGGATGAGGTATATAACTCACCCTATAGCTTACTTTATCGTAAGAACTAGAAGAAGTAGGTATAGTCTAATTTAGAAAGTAGATTGGTCTCCCTAGTTAACTGCGCAGGGGCAAAGGTGGTAAGCAGTCTTTTATTTTATTTATTGTTCCTCCCACACTCATTTACATTTTTTATCTGATTCAATTGGACATCAAAATAAAAAAAACTTACTTGGGCCAAAGTATAGGATAGCCTCCTAAAGACATTTTAACAAATTTAGTTGACATCGACAATTCCTCATCTGGTATTATTATATATTTGGCATCAATGTAGTGTCTGGATTCTCAAATATTCCTGTGGTGTTGCGTATACACTGTTGTTGCTAGCATAATGCAATTGATACTGCTGCACCCTTTATTTATATGGACGGAGTCTTGAAAGTTTTGTACAAAATGTCTAGTCATTCCTACTGAATGAGGATACCTTTAGAAGAATTTAAATGTACTTGAACTGGCTTGTTTTAGATAAACTAGCATTTTATGACATTAACATGTTGTAATAAAACAAGTGATATTTAATAGTGCATTATCAAGAACTAACCATTGATAATTCACAGTAAAATTATGAGATCGAGCACATCTCCATAACATAATGCAATAGTATTATGTCTCCTTTATTAGCCAATAATAATCACAAGACTCTGAGCTATATAGAGAGTAAAATGTTATGACATTAATATTTTGTAATAAGACAATTTATATTTAATAGAGACAATAAGGACTACAGTATTCATTTATAAATTATGGTAAATGTTTATATTGTTTGTAGTGTTGGGAAATAATAATTATTATTTCTCTCGGTGCATAACACCTATTCATATATAATAGTAAAGAACCAGAGAAATCAAAACAATAAATCTTTATTAAATTACTTGGAGACAACGTCGATTAAAAACTTGTTTAAAATCAAGGGAATAGGAAATGATTCCTTAAAAACAATTAATATTAATTGTTTTTAAGGAATCATTTCCTATTCCCTTGATTTTAAACAAGTTTTTAATCGACGTTGTCTCCAAGTAATTTAATAAAGATTTATTGTTTTGATTTCTCTGGTTCTTTACTATTATAAATGTTTATATTGACATCAACATAGCACAATGCAGTGATGTTATCTTTACTGCATTAATCAATAATAAATATACGACACAGTGCTGTAGGGAGTTCAATTAATGACCACGGTTGCAGAACATGATAAGCACTATAGGTCTCCACCAATAATGAAATGCATCCCGTAAAGCCAATTCACATAGGACCATATTAAATTCCAAGCCTGTAGCGGCACCGTTACACCCGCAAAGCCTCCAGGCTTGAAATTCGGTGGAGTTACAGTGCGATTGATTTAGCCAAGCCCGCACCAGACGTTGCGACATCCAAACCCCTAAACCATTCTTGCGCACGTTGCATGTACGGCCCTGAAAATGATCACTTAATCAAACCTGTAATTACGGGTTTAGACTGAGCCAATGGTAAAAGAGATTGTCATCATTAAGTCACTGAAAAATGGAGGTTAGATTTCAATCCCTTGCGGGTTTGAATTACGAGTTACGATCTGACCCGCATTCCAGAAATAATACAATATTAATACATCAGTAAACATGATATTCTAGTCCATGCGAGTTCCATTATATGTATTAACACATTGATTGCCAGGATCGATATAACACGGAAATCAAACAGAAAAAAAGTATTTTATATTGCAGATTTGCAAGCTTGAGAATGTGTAATACCTAACATCACTTTCCCTTTTATTGAAAATACAGTAGTGTGTGTATATTTGCATTTACAGTGCTACGGATAGGACTTTAACCCCCTTGCGGGTCCTCTCTAGTACCCGTTGGCTTTTTGGCCCCCATTGCGGTATGCGGATTTGAATGCCAGTGGATTCTTAGCAATTTAATAGCAATTTGTGAATGAACATTTACAGGCTTGACAGATCAAAGGCTTAGCAGCCTGTAGGTTTTTTCCGTCTGTAACCCCCAGATCATTTGCAGGTTGCTTTAGGAGGCCAATTTAATAGCCGTAAGTCTAGGGGGCCCCTATACGAGTTTAAACGTTGGGGGAATTTAATAGGGCTGATAGACTACTAATGATTAAACACAGAAAACGTTATTCTCCTTTTTGAAAAACATAACAGGAGTAGGTCAAGTTGTGACTCAAGAGAATGAAAGTCTAACATATTTCACACCCACAGAGTGCTTACTCAAAAACTTAGATACAGCTACACATCTCATTACAAAAAAGTGTAAGTGCAATAGAATAATCCTATAAATGTATTAAAGGGCCAGTGTATGCACTTTTCTTGTTAAGCCTATCATTAGGTTTATTGCCATTATTCAACATAAAAAAATACATTTGTAAACAGCAGCAAATCAAAGTTTTAGCCAGAAATTATACATTAAAAAATTCAAGTTTAAAAAACGCAGTTTGCCTCATTAATGGCCACTGCTGTACCCCTCCTCACCTCTCTCATTGTCCTGATCAATATGGAAAGGAAGTTAAAGATTTTAACTGAAATATATTTGCTGGGGCTGTCTTGGTAAGAACTGAACAATCCTATCTCAGTTGAAATATTTCTGTTGTGTTAAGAACAATGAGAGGTGGGGAGGAGTACAGCAACTGCCATTAATGAGGTAAACTGGGTTTTTAAATGATATTTTATGGCTAAAGATTTGCTTTGCTGCTGTTTGCATATGCATGTTTAAGTTAATTAATGGTGAACTAAAAAATAGGCATGAAAAGCGCTTACACTTACCCATCAAATGTTACACTTTTTAGCTATCCAAGCCCTGCATGTGCTATGTGTATTCACATTAAAACTGGTCTATAATGATTTAGTAGTGTCATAAAATGTCTTTCAGATATTACTTAAAGAAACAGTACACGCTATTTTGAAACTGAGGATATTACTGTGCATATTTGTTTTGAATGACATGGGGCAAACAAGGACACTTTATGAAAGAGTGTGAGGAGGCTGGAGGCATTGAGAACTAACCAAAGGGTTTCCCCATATACTTTAGATTATTATATGACTGATATTTTTCCGGGTATCTGCTTGCTTTATTTCAGAATATGTTAATTATATTTTTTTGCATTGTCAGGCTTGTCGGGTATTTTGGGTAGAAGGAATGATTTCTCTTGTAATTCGGAAAACATTTTTTAGTCTCCCCTATTCCACCACTACTGCCAATGTTTCTTTGGGTATATTTATATATTGAGTTAATTAAAAGAGCAAGTTATATCAGTTTAGATATCTGACAAAAAGTCCCATGGATAGTATCTGGTAGACAACGTATCTGAATCACACTTTAGATTTTTATAGTTCTCCTTAGTAGTATCACAGGGAAACTCCAGCCTAAAATTGGAACATTAATCAGGGGAAGGAAGGCATGCACAATGGAAGAAGAGGAAGAGGTGTATTGAAGTCATGTGCCCATGTAGCTGGATTGTATTATTTTCCTTACATGGCAATAATGTAAGCAAACTACAGATTCTAAACACCAAATCATCAAATCATAATTTTAATTAGGAGGGTGAGAGAAGGTTAAGTGTATATGTACAATTTATAGAACTTAACTAGTTTGTCAGTTGCTAATCCTTGTTTGAGATGTAGAGATCTGTCATTAAAAAGAGCACTCAGAGAGCTGTCATTAATACAGTGTGCTACTGGTACTGAGACGTAACGTTATTGGCTCAAGAAAACAAATCCACCAAATTGCATCTACAACTCTAAGCAAGTTTTATCATATCACGCCACTACGCAAACATATGGAATTGTTCTAGTGATAAGTTCTGTAACTTTACTTACATACTTGCAATCTGTGTATTCTTTTCATGTTAAACAGAGATATCACATAAATATTAGTGCTATGGAAAGAAAGAAAGGGAAGTCCTTTTAAGGCTTTAGTCCATGAGGATAATAATATCCACTGGTTATTGTGAGGGAATAGGAATGTGGTAGTGTAGTGTGGTGGGGTTGCATTGCTCATTATATATTTACCAAGCACCAAGGATAATGCAGGGCTTGACAAATTTGCTTCAGATCTAGCAAAAAAATTAGGAGGCAGTCATACGTTAATAGCAACCAAAAACAAAACAAAAAACCTTATGCAAGCAAGTGCACTAAGAATGTGTATTAAACCTAGAAATATGAATATGCTATTAAATCAACGCTGTTTTACATCATGATATTCATTATATATATGTTCATTCTCTTATTAACCTTTAATTCAGTACTTATCTCAATACCTTCACAATAGTTATCAGCCCACTCCACCATTACATCACTGCTACTGTGATAGCTCTTATCACAAATGTTTTCAGAAAGTATAAAATATAAATTCTGATTGGCAGAAATCTTAAGTAATCATAAAAGGGACAATAACCTTCTCTGATTGGTTACTGAGTCACCAGAGTACCTGTATTTAAAAACTCTATTCTGATTGACTGAAATGTGACACATTTTTAGCCTATTGGAAGCCATAAAAATGAGTATATAAAGTTCTATTTCACATTTATTTTATTTTATTTGTAATTCCTGTTTTTTTATTATCTGTAATAAAAAATTTTCTGTCATTATTTTTTTTATTTTCTTTGTATTTAATTTTTTTTAGTAGTGGCAGAGACAATGGTTTTTTGTGTGAACCCCTATGGGGAGATATGGTCCCTGGGAGGGCATAATGACCACTTTGGTGGAAGTAAGAGTGCTATGGGTGTTCATAGGGATCCCCATGGTAGGGGGTTAGTTTTAGGTACCATGGTGGTCTATAATGACCTCTATGGTTATATAATAGTATACGATGGCGATCTGTAGAAACCCTCATGGTATTGGTGTTAATGTCAGGTGCCATGGGATTCCATAGGGATCACCATGGTTGTATGCTTTTATACCATGGGAGTCTATGCCTTGACTATATGGATAGTTAGAAGCTGTGAGACACTTTTGAAAAACCCATGGAGATTGGTCAGTCAGTATACTAGCAGACTATTCTTCCTATCTGTGAAAACCTCTATATCCAAAATGGGATATATTTGTGAGTGAAGCAGAGATAAAGCTTTTACAGATGGGGTTTTATTCAATGTTATGTGCATATAATGAAGGCCTGACTCAGTGAGACAGCAGTTGAGTTCTAAACTGTCTTCTTCAGCCTCTCAGGTAATCACATATACAGTTCTCAGCAATACGGGTAGCGAGGGCAGCAGTTGCTGGCAAGGAGCACCAAAGGTGCTCCTTGCGCTGGTGGAGATGGGCGCCGCAGGCGCTCATCTCTATGACCACCGATGACTTTAGGACTGCAAATGCGGACCCTCAAAAAGCGAGGGGCTGCATTTGCGGAGGTGGAGGCTCTATGGCGCCTCACAACCGGTTAAAAACGACCACACATAAAACACATATAAAATTACGACCCGCGGGACTTAGAAAAAGTCCATTACTGACTCGCAAAAATACGACCTTAACGGACAACCCGTGCACAGCGGCAAACATTAAAAAACACAAAAATACACACAAAAATAAAATAAAAACCTTACCCACAGCAAGGGTGGGGCACCCAGGACCTGTGCAACACAGGTTAAACCTTGATTTCAGTCAAATTTTAAAAGTTTACACACTCGACCCCTAAAGCCACAAAATACTGAAAAGCAAATACGGCTTTTACAAAAACCCGTACGACCTACAACAGACACCATTACCATTACTAACTTACAGAGTGCGGAAGTACCCAGCTACACAAACGGCTTCCCCTCACGCACGCAGCCTATTTACACTACACACTGCACACAATGCTGACACTTACACCAAGGTCAACAACACTGAAATTCGACTTTATATGCTGCAGGAACATAAAAACAGATTGTTAGCTCTTCAGCACATTTCTTGCTGCATATATTAATTACAAAGAGGTAAAGTATATTAATTTATGATTTTAATAATTAATTAATTAGCATAAAAAAATATATACACAAAACAAAATAAAATTAACACCACACTATCGCAAACAACCACAAACACCTTCACCGCGCCACCCACAAGGAGCGCCAACGGTGCTCATAGGATACAAACTACACCAGGGGAGAGCTTTGCAATAAGCAACAAATCAAGATCACTGCGGACCTTACAATAAGCGCAAAAGCGCCTATGATAACAACAAATACACCAATCCAGAGGCTCTCAATCAGCGCCAAGGGCACTCATTGCAAGCCACGCGATGAGCACCAAAAGCGATCAGCGCCAGCCTCGCAATGACCGCACAAGGATCCCAGACCACCAAAACACTTACTCTCTGTGGCAAACAGCATTACCTGCCTTACAATTTTGTTGCCGTCATTTTTTGACAGGCAAGTCGCTAGTACAATATACTAGCGACTTGCCCGTCAAAAATGACGGCAATAAAATTTGAAGCCTGGCAATGCTGTTTGAAAAACATGTAAGGCTCTCTCCCCTCTAACATGCAGTGCTCATTGCAAGCCTCTCCCACTGTCTACTTTACGGGCCTCGCGATGAGCGTCTTTGGCTCTCATTGCAAGCCTCGTCCAAGCCACCACTTTTATGCCTCGCAATGAGCACCTTTGGGACAAGCACCTTCATGCGTCGTCCAACCCGCAACTTTCGAACCTCGTGCTGATCGCTCGTTGTAAGCCCAGCAAAGAGAGCCTTTGGCGCTCATCGTGAGGTCTGCAATGAGCACCTTCGGTGCTCATTGCAAGCCTGTCCCCGCTCTCTGACCCTTCTTCCTTCCATGTGTCTGTTTCCCCCTCTCCCTGCCCTGCATTTTTTCCCCTTATTTCCCTCCCCTGTGTCTCTTTTCTCCCCTCTCACACCCCTGTCTCTCTTTCCACCCTATCCCCCTTTCCCTCCCGTGTCTTTCCCTTCTCTCTCCCTGCTCAAGTCTTGCGTGCCGCGCATTACATCATTACCAGCCTTTTTCAAAGTCTTGCGGGCCTCATGATGAGCACCTTCGGCGCATATTGCGAGGCCAGCAATGACCGCCTTTGGCGCTTGTTGCGCATGCGCAAGCCTGTAACTTTTAACATTACAGACAAACTCGCAATTATGACAACTATTATCTGTGATAGAGGTATTGCTGTAAAAAAAATTCAAGTGTTGTAAATGTACACATACATTTTAACATCTATAAGTGAATTCCTTCACATAAGAGCAACTTATGTTTAGGTGAAACTTCCCCTTTAGTTGTAAAAAATATCTATAGTAAGAGAACTCTGAATATTATGATATCTCTCCAATAGATGGCAGCAATATAAAGAACAACATCCACCGTCCAGTCTAATGTACAATTGTTAGCTCCCACCAGCCAGTCGGGACATGGTAGTGTATTTGTAAGTAAAACAGTAAGTTGTTTTAATACATTTAATAGATTTCTGTCTAATAAAAAAACATTGTTAACTGATCTTCTTCAGAAATAAGGTACAAAAAGCAGCCTTATATTTTGCAACATTTATTTTCAATTTTTCTTTGCTGTGTGTCTTTGTTTTGCTTTCTTCCCTGCTGCTGTATGTTATTTCCTCAGATGGGTGCAATACATGTAAACTAATTAAGTTATTTGTAGTCCTGCTTAGCGTAACTGCAAAGTTTCCATTGTGAGGACAGAAATGTCCTGTGTATTCAAAGTTTCATCAGAAAGTTGATGTGCCAGCAGCATAAATGCATGTAAAAGTAATATCTCTCCAGATTGTAAATATCCCTCTTACACACACAACTTTACCAAAAATGTATCATAGATACCTCTCCAGGGTCCTGCAGAGGCATCAACATTTTTTTTTCTAATTAAGAACTAGGTTTATGACTTTTTTTTCCTGCCTAATTATGCTCTTAGTCAGACTTAAAGTTTTTAAACAAATATTTTTTTTTTTACATTGAGCAGTGGACTTTTAAAGTATGGGATTTTCTACAACTAATTTGAACACAAAATGTACTGCGTGAGATTTTAATGCTTTAGACCAATATAATCAAAATTAAAACTTTGGATAAATATTATCCTTACATCATAACACAATAGATTATACAGATATTGCAATTACAGTGTAGTGGCCATACAATAGAACTTAATTTTGTTTTCATTTTATTTACTTAGTAACTGATTAACAATAAAATCAGTAATAAAAAATATTTCAATAAAACACATTAGATCTAGGCTTTAAAATGTACATTTGATCTTTAGTGTTTCAGGGACAATTAGAGCTGCATCTCTCCACGCCTATCAGGTATTCAGAGGAAGAGAGTGGAAGTTTTTGTTCTAACCCATCTAGGGCCCCTATTCAATTGAGAAATTGTAAGTTACTGGAGCCTGTAAAGGAGCCTGTAAACTAATTTGCTATTCAATTGGTGTCTTGTTGCAAGCCGCAAGCGGTCTACGGGTTATAGGCTGAAAATCCCTGCAGTTGTTACTAACTTACAGCCCATCTAAGCCGTTGATCTTTCACGCCCGCAAGAGTTACGATCGCTAAAATCGCAAACCTATATTCAATTGCTACAATTCTGCAAGCCCGCAAATGTTTTCACACCCATAAATGGCAAATGTAGAAGAAAATCCTAAGGGTACCAGATAGGACCTGCAAAGGGATAAAAGACATGTCCGTAGCACTGTAAACGCTAATTAAAAATCAATACTGCACTCGCAAATCAGCAATAAAAAATAATTTATTTTTATGTTTCGTTTCAGGGTTATATCAATCTCAGGAATCAATGAGTTAACACATATCAGGTCTCCCACATGAACTAGAACAGTATTAGCATTAATTTTTATTAGTTTGTATTTTGCAGTTTGAGAGTCCGATCGCATATCGGACCTCAAAAAGCTAATTAATTGACAAGTAACCTCCATCTTATACTGCCATAATGATGACGGTTTCATTTTCTATTGGCTGTTTCGAAATGGGTAGTTAAGGCCTTGCTTAATTGATCATGTTCCTGCCCTTAAATGTGTCATACGATTGCATGGCTTACTGTTTCAGCTTTCGCCCCGTATCTTGCGGGCTTGTTCAATTGAATCGCTCCGTAATTGTTGCGTTCAAGCCGGCAGCACGCCACCCGCAGACATATGGCAAGTATACTGTGAGTTGCGGCCTTGTAATTGAATGAGTCTCTAGGTCTGCCTATAGTGGCTGCTGCAGGGAAGGGGGCAGATAAAGACTCATATTAGGGTAGCCTCTTGGGAAGATCCTCTCCAAATACCTGGAAACCAAAAGTTAAAATTTAAGTTTTATTGAATTTGCTGATTTTTTATTAATGAAGTACTAAACAAACAAACAAAAAAAGACTTAACAGGCCATTTAACATTTTTATTAGACCAGGCTGAGATGACTAATAATACATATTCGTTTTGCAATATGTTATTACAGTGGATATTCATACTCATCGATTCTGTCTTTTCATTGTTACCATAACATGCCTGTCACACATTGCTTAGAGAATTGATGAAGCCTGTGTTGCTGTTTGTATATTTTGTAGACATTGCACCCACCTAAAGTGAGAGAGACACGACCACGTTCACAAATGGTATGACACAAATGGAGGAGGTGAGAATTAAGCAGAGGGTTTCCCAGTTATAGAATGGAAATTATTAAGTGATACTCAAAAGGTTAATTGAAAGCTATGTTTTAGTATATATTATTCATCACTATTTGTTTGCACTGTCAGATTTGCAGTAACATTTTTGAGTAATTATATAATTACCTTTTTCCTTCAAATTTCCTTCTCTTTTACATACAGTTTTGTATATATTTACTAAGGTAAATTAGACTTCTTTTGTCAGCTGTTCTTTATATAATACTGTATAAATAAATACCCTAAAGAAACAAAGTAAATATTCAAAATATGGTAGAATTTCACAATTTTAAGTGATGGTCTTATAGATTTAATCAGGGGCGACCCGTCCATTGGGGCGTCAGGGCAAACGCCCCCCCAAATATTTTCTTCACCCTGCAATAAAAAAAACACAACAATGTATTAGTATAACCCAAAAACAAATAAATATAAGGTGTACATCATCATTTCAAGTCTAAATAGTATTAAAAATGAAGTAAAGTTAGAAAAGGGACACTGTCACTTTAAAATAACCCTTGCGCTACATTAACTAATGCTGTGTATCTATCGCCCCCTGCCTGCACCCTGTGTGATCAAATTACAATAGTTATACACTGTGTACACTAACCTTTAGACTCTTCTCTCTCTTCAATGAGTCCTGGCCTGGCCCCCTGACCGTTAATGCATGCCGCCCACCATCACAGTGACGATATGCATGGGCGGTCATAAATGTATCAATTAATAAATGACAGTCTTCCATCATTGACCAATCAATGATGGAAGGCTGTCCAGTTACTAAGTGATCAATCTAAACCCACCCAGACCGTTAGCCCTGAGCGCCCGCCAGCAAATAGGGCCTCGAGTTTACATTTTGATTGACTGATACAGTCAATAAAACCACCAGTTCCCTGTCCCTTCCCCCTTTCTGTTTCCTGACCCTGGTCACGCTGAGACTGAGAGACCTCCCTGGCTGAATCTACTCATCTGCTCTGCCTGCCTAACACAGTAAGTCTACACCTGCCTCTGCCTGGCACCTGCCCCTGCCCCTGGCCAAACCAAAACCCCTAGTAGCCCCTAATAAAAGTTAGGGGTGACCAGTTACCCCCAGTCCCCCACTATGCCTGCCTAGCCTGCCAGTGCCACCTACCCAGCCACCCACCAACTACCACCGACGACCCCAGCCATCACTCCCATGTGGCCTGTGCCACCCCCGATCAGGCCTGCCCTATGCTAGCCTAGCTATGCCATCATGCCACCACCGGATTACACCGATCACGGGATCAGGGTAGTCGGGTGGTGAGCGGGGTGGCACAGGCCCACATGGGGGTGATCGGATCACCCCCTTGATGAGGCCTGTGCCACCCCTGATGACCTCCATGTTGCCGCCCTATGCCACCCCCGAGGCCCGATCGCCACCCCGATGCGGCCTATGCTACCCCGGGTATTCGGGCAGTGAGCGGGGTTGACCAGGCCACATGGGGGTGGATGTTCACCCCCATGAGGCCTGTGCCACCCCTGGTCGTGGCCTATGGGCGACCGATGGGCGCCTGACCGTGACCGACCCCACCCTGGATGAACAAACTACCTACCCCCCCCCCCCCTATTTTTATTCCATTTTTAGAAGTAACAGGCATGTATATGTGCCTGTCACTTCTAAAGATAAAATAAAAATAAGGGAAGGGGAAAAAAAATACAGTAAAAAGTAAAAACATTATTACAATTAAACAGTAAGCTAACACATTGTTAGTACAGTTAGTAACACATTTTATACAAAAATAAACAGCTTTAAACAAACATTAAAAATAAAATAAAATAAACAACAGCACATACTTACCTGTAAAATTGACCCCTCCAGCGTTGGCCTTCTGTCCTCTCTGGATATAGTCATGAAAAATAAATAATCCATGTTGATTGAAGCCAATGGTCAAATAAAATAATCCATGTTGATTGAAGCCAATGATCAAAAATAAAATAATCCATGTTGATTGAAGCCAATGATCAAAAATAATCCAATCTTGATTGAAGCCATTGTCCATCCATCCATTCTGGCCCATTGAAAGAGGCCTCCACAAAAAAAAACCGACGCTCTAAAAAAAAAAAAAAACACACTAAAAAGAGCTCCTCCTACAAGGAGCCCCTCCCGCGATTAATTGTTTTTTTCCCACGGTCTGCTATATATACTAATTTTTGAAGGACTCTGATTGGCTGAAATTTTTGATTGACATCGATTTCAACCAATGAGAGTCTTCAAAAAATTAGCAAATCAGCAAGCAGGTATGGAAGCCTGTAAGGGTAAAAAAGGTTAGTGTGAACTTGTTTGACCCTGTATGTATTATACATATTACAGGGCTATTTTATGTGATATACATGTTACAGGATAATATCCTGTAACATGTATAGCCAAAAAATAGCACTGTAATATGTATAACAAATAAAGTGTAATAGAAATGCATGAACAATATAATATACCATGTAATAAAGAACATCAATTAATCAAATAATAAATATCAATTAATATATATTGTTGTATGTATATGTTTATGTATATTTATGTGTAATTTTTATATATATATATATATATATATATATATTTGGATATATATATATATATATATATATATATATAAAAATTAATATCAATATATCACAATAAATAAATATATATATATATATATCAATTTGATAGATATATATATATATATATATTTATTTATTGTGATATATTGATATCAATTTTTATATATATATATATATATATATATATATATATATTTATTTATTGTGATATATTGATATCAATTTTTATATATATATATATACTAGCGAATTGCCCGTCAAAAAATGACGGCAATGAAATTGTAAGGTAGCTAATGCTGTTTAGTGTGTAATAATGAAATATATAATACATTAATAAATGAATATACTTTACCTATTTTAAAGCATTGTGTGGAAGAGCTGTGAATGTGTTTTGATGTTGCTGCAGCATTAGTGGTGTGGATCTGCTGTGTAAGCGTGCTGAATGTGTGCAGTGTAACACTGTGCGTGCGCGAGACCAAACCGTTAGCGTAGTCGTGTACTTCCGCATTGGCGAGAAATGGCGAGTAATGTGTGTTATACGTTTGTATCGGAATATCCGTAGGTGTTTTGTGGTGTTTTGCGAGTTTCTTGTGGTGTTTTGCGAGTTTAGAGTGCTGTAGCCTCGTTTTCGTTTTGTTCGGCGGCCATTTTTTCTCTCGCTTCGTTTTTTTTTTAGTCTCTAAACTGTTTTATTTGAAGTAAAATCGAGGTGTAAGTTGTATTTTTGAGGTGCTGGGTGCTCCCTCTTGCTGTAGGTAAGTTTTTTATGTATGTGGTGTGTGTATGTATTGTGTTTGACATTTTGTAATGTTCGCGAGTTGCGTCCGAGTGTTGCGAGTCCGTAATGTGTGTGAACGTGTGTCGTATGTTGTTTGCGAGTGTCGTAATGTGTGTGTCGTACTGTTTGGGTTGCGACGTGAAGTTTGCGAGGGTCGCAGTTGCTGGCAAGGAGCGCCTTCGGCGCTCCATGCCAGCAACTGCGGCCCTCGCTTTGCGAGGTCCTCAGGTGCTGGCATGGAGCGCCTACGGCGCTCCATGCCAGCAACTGAGACCCTCGGGCAGTGCCCTCGCTTGGGGTACGGTTGGGGCCAATATGGTCAAAATTGATTATTTAAGGTTTTTAAGGTGCGGTTGGGGCCTATATGGTCCCAATTTGTTATTTAAGGTTTTTAAGGTACGGTTGGGGCCAATATGGTCAAAATTGGTTATTTAAGGTTTTTAAGGTGCGGTTGGGGCCTATATGGTCCCAATTTGTTATTTAAGGTTTTTAAGGTACGGTTGGGGCCTATATGGTCCCAATTTGTTATTTAAGGTTTTTAAGGTGCGGTTGGGGCCTATATGGTCCCAATTTGTTATTTAAGGTTTTTAAGGTGCGGTTGGGGCCTATATGGTCCCAATTTGTTATTTAAGGTTTTTAAGGTGCGGTTGGGGCCTATATGGTCCCAATTTGTTATTTAAGGTTTTTAAGGTACGGTTGGGGCCTATATGGTCCCAATTTGTTATTTAAGGTTTTTAAGGTGCGGTTGGGGCCTATATGGTCCCAATTTGTTATTTAAGGTTTTTAAGGTGCGGTTGGGGCCTATATGGTCCCAATTTGTTATTTAAGGTTTTTAAGGTACGGTTGGGGCCTATATGGTCCCAATTTGTTATTTAAGGTTTTTAAGGTGCGGTTGGGGCCTATATGGTCCCAATTTGTTATTTAAGGTTTTTAAAGTGCGGTTGGGGCCTATATGGTCCCAATTTGTTATTTAAGGTTTTTAAGGTGCGGTTGGGGCCAATATGGTCAAAATTGGTTATTTAAGGTTTTTAAGGGGCGGTTGGGGCCTATATGGTCACACTTGCTCTTTTAAGGTTTTAAACGTTACGGTTTGGGTCTTAAACGTTCTAATGTTTTTTTTTTGTTTTCTATAACTTCCCAGGTGCAAACTATCTGTGGAATCAGATTTCTTTGGACTCGTTGGTTGACTTACTGGACGTGAATACCCCGAAAAGGAGCGTCAACTGTTGGTGAGTATATGGTCACACTTGGACTTTTAAGGTTTTAAAAGTTACGGTTTGGGTCTTGAGATTTCTAATGTTTTTTTTGTTGTTTTCTATCACCCCCCAGGTGCAAACTATCTGTGAAAGCAGATTTGTTTGGACTCGTTGGTTGACTTACTGGACGTGAATACCCCGAGAAGGAGAGTCAACTGTTGGTGAGTATCATTGCCTTTAATTTTCTGTCCATGTGTATAGGTGCAAATTTGATGTTGATGTAGTCTTGTCACATGAGGGTTTGCAATCTGTAATGTATACCAATGAAATCAACACACTGTTATTTTAAAGTAATTTTGTGACATAATATAAATTAATATACGGTGATCTCTTTCTTTTATTGGTATCAATATCGAAATGAATACTATTGACTCTCTACTTGTGAAGCCTTTCGCCACCCTAACCTATGAGGAGAAGGTGGAAGTAAAATGGTTAGGAGCTGACCAACCAGAGATAAATCTGCAGCAAATCGCAAGAGATAGAGGGAAGCAATATGTCCGTAATTTCAATACTGAATGGTACAAGAAGAACGACTGGCTTTCTGGAAGCGTTTCTAGGAAGTCCTTATATTGTTTCCCATGCATCCTATTTGGTGGTGACGCTGCTTGGACCAAAACTGGAGTGACTGACGTCAAACATCTAGCTGACAAATTGGCAAAACACAAAAGTTCTAAAGCTCACTTAGATAACAGGATCAAGTTTGAGATGCTTGGACAGGCGAACATTGCTGTTCAACTGGACCAAGGATACCAAGTCAGCATTCAAAAACACAACGAAGAAGTGGCTAAGAACCGGTACATCCTTTCGAAGATAATTGATTGTGTTCGCTTTTGTGGCGCCTTTGAACTGGCATTAAGAGGACACGACGAGAGTGAAACATCGCTAAATCCAGGAGTGTTTAGAGGCCTGGTGGATTTGGTTGGCAGTATCGATAGTGCAATGGAACAGCATTTGAAGACTGCAACTGTGTTTAAGGGCACTTCCAAAACCGTGCAGAATGAGCTACTGGACTGCATGCATGAAGTTATAAAGGAAGTGATTCACCAAGAGCTTAAGGAAGCCCAGTTTGTGGCAATCCAAGCGGATGAAACAACCGATATTTCCGCTAGGACACAGTGCGTTGTAGTCTATCGCTACATTGACAAGAAGCATCAAGTGGTGGAAAGATTTGATGGCTTCACGGAAATGAAATCAACGGATGCAGACTCCATTGCTGCTGTTGTGCTGGAAACACTGAATACTGTTCTCCCAGAGCCAGAAGACAAGAAGAAACTCATAGCTCAAAGCTATGATGGTGCCAGTGTGATGCGTGGAGATCAAGGAGGAGTTCAAAGAAAAATAAAAGACGTGTACCCGAACGCACACTACGTCCATTGCTATGCTCACCAACTGAACCTAATAATGGAGAAAGCAGTTTCAAGGATTGGAAGAGTTAGAGTTTTTTTTTCAAACATAGGCGGCATACCATCTTTTTTTTCACGCTCTCCAAAAAGGACTGGAGTTCTGGATGAGGTAGTTGGTAGAAGACTTCCAAGAGGTGCACCGACACGATGGAACTTCAACGTTAGGACCGTGAACGTGATCTACGAGAACAGAGATGCGCTACTTGAGTGTTTCCAGACAATTGAAGCATGTCTAAACTTTGATCCAACATCTATACGGGAAGCCGCAGGTTTCATTGGAATGCTGGAAGACAGGGAGTTCCTTTACTTCCTTAAATTATTTCATTTAATAATGCCACATGTAGACATCCTCTATAGTCAGCTTCAGAAGCGAGACACGGATACTGTTTATATCAAAAAAGTCACAGAAGACTTTGTCGCCAGCATCCAGAAAATCCGTAATTCTGTGGAAGAGATAGAAGCAAGTTTGCCAAGCGATCTAACAGTCAACAGACGGAGTGCGGAGATCTCAACCTTGAGACAACTTTCAAGAGAGGTATGTGACATAGTGGTGGTTCATGCAAAAGAACGTTTTTCATTTTCAAATCACCTAGTCAGTGCCAAACTTGTTCAAAGTGACTTGTATAAAACCCATGACACTTGCTTTCCAACCCAAGCTCTGGAAGACACCGTGCAAGCATATCCAATACTGAAGAAGGAACAATTACGCACTGAGCTGTCACTTCTGTATGGGAAGACAGAGTTTCATACTTGTACAAGTGCTGTTGCTCTGCACAAACTTTTCCATCAATTTAATCTGCAGAATGATTTCACAGAGACAGTAAAATTATTAAGAATCTTGATTACAACACCAATGACTACTGCAGAATCAGAAAGATGCTTCTCAACATTGAAGAGGATAAAAACCTTTTTAAGAAGCACCATGTCCCTGGAGCGGTTGAATGCATTGGCGATGCTCTCAATGGAAAAGCAACTGATTTCCGAGATCCCACACTTCAATGAAAAAACCATTGAGAAGTTTTGTTCTTTGAAAGATCGCCGTGCAAAATTAAAATACAAGTGATTGAAGCAAAGAAGAATGCATACCCCCAAGGTGTGCAAAGATAAACTGCGTTAAGCAGCACCACCTCACACTACCAAACATAACTAGTGGTAAGTAAAGTATGAACGGTGTGTGGGTGTGCATATGGAAGGAGCTATGAAAGGTGTGTGCATGGTCAGTAACAATTGTTGAAGCCTTGGCGTGGTTTGAAGGAATTGGAGGCACTTCCAAGGGTAGCTGTCACTTGTGTACAGGAAGCAAGAATTCCATGTCTGTACAAGTGCTGTTGCTCTGCAGCAACTTTAGCATCAATTTAATCTACATAATTTAACAGAGTGAGTGAAGCTATAAGGAATCCTGCTTACAACAACGAAGACTACTAAAGAACCAGAAAGATGCTTCTCCACATTGAAGAGGATCAAAAAAGTAATTAAAAAGCACCATGGCCCTGTAGCGGTTAAATGCATTGGTTTGAAGGAATTGGAGGCACCTTCAAGGGTACGTAAAGTTCTCAGAAATGGCACCACCTCACTACCAAAAATAACTAGTGGTAAGTAAAGTATGAATGGTGTGTGGGTGTGCATATTGAAGGAGCTATGAAAGGTGTGTGAATGGTCAGTAACAATTGTTGAAGCCTTGGCGTGGCGTTACTGCTCATATGGTTATCCATATGCTAATTCAACATGTTTGTTTGACATTGATTATTGTGTGGTCTAAACAGAAGTGAAATGTTGTTGTTTTCTTGAATCCCAAGATCCACTGGTTTGGGCCTATGCAGTGCTGATTGGTCTTCTAAGGTATGTTTGAGGCCTATATGGTCCCACTTGGTCTTCTAAGGTATGTTTGGGGCCTATGGTCACACTTGGTCTTCTAAGGTATGTTTGAGGCCTATATGGTCACACTTGGTCTTCTAAGGTATGTTTGGGGCCTATATAGTTCCACTTGGTCTTCTAAGGTATGTTTGGGGCCTATGGTCACACTTGGTCTTCTAAGGTATGTTTGAGGCCTATATGGTCACACTTGGTCTTCTAAGGTATGTTTGGGGCCTATATAGTTCCACTTGGTCTTCTAAGGTATGTTTGGGGCCTATGGTCACACTTGGTCTTCTAAGGTATGTTTGAGGCCTATATGGTCCCACTTGGTCTTCTAAGGTATGTTTGGGGCCTATGGTCCCACTTGGTCTTCTAAGGTATGTTTGGGGCCTATAGTCCCACATGGTCTTCTAAGGTATGTTTGGGGCTTATATAGTCACACTTGGTCTTCTAAGGTATGTTTGGGGCCTATATAGTCACACTTGGTCTTCTAAGGTATGTTTGGGGCCTATATGGTTCCACTTGGTCGTTTAATGTTTTTTAAGTATGGTTTTGTTCTTGAATGGTATGATTGATTTGCTTGTTTTCTTTCAACCCCAGGTGCAAACCCTATGTGGCTGCAGATTTGTTTCTACTCATTGGTCAACTTAATGAACATGAATACCCTGAGAAGAAGAGCCGACTAATGGTAGGTGTCACTCCTTTAATTTTTCTGTTAATACGTATAGGTGCAATTATGATATTGCTGTAGTCTTGTCACATGAGTTTTTTCAATCTATATTGTATACCAATGAATTTAACACATTGTTACTTTACTTCTTGACATTTCTGCATTGCAGATCATGTATTTCAATGGGCTTTACAAGCATAAGGTCATTGGGCGGGGCTTATAAAGGTCATTATGACGTCAGGGGGAGGAGTTATAAAAATGGGTGTGGTTTGAAAAAGGGGGAGTGGCTATGTTTCGCCCTGTCGCCCCTCCAACTTGAAAAGTCACCAGCCGCCACTGGATTTGATGCTATTTAAAAATGTAATTTCTTACATTGCAGTTGGAAATTCTTAAGTTTTAATCAACTTTTCTGACCCAACCAGAAATCTTAATCTATTGTCATTCTTATGTGTGACAATTGCCAATAATTACTAATAGCTGCACCAGGGATCTGCCTATATTGATTTCAGTTTAAAGCCATTTGGTGTTTAGAGCATGTGCAAGCTCAAGAAAGATACAGTAATTCCTCGACATTTGCGGGGGTTACGTTCCGGGGTACCCTGCGAATGCACAAAATCTGCAAATAACTGCAACCTGCTGAAACTGCCTGCAGGAAGGGTGCATGGGGTCGGGTGGAACTCACCAAGAGGGGAGTCACTCGCCAATGAAGGAAATGCAGCTTTCAGGCCCTCCTCCTACATCCCTTTGTAGATGTGGATTTCAAAGTCTTACAGGGTTCAATTACGATCTACGAGCGAACCCACATTGCCGTCACAATGCAATATTAATAAAGCCGCAAATATGATATTCTGTCACATGCGAGTTACAGTATAACACATTGCCAGGATTGATATAACACAAAATATATACATGAAATTAAGTATTTGCAGGCTTGAGAATGTTGTGCTATTAATTCTAAGACCTAACATCACATACACTTTTAATAAAAGTACAGTAGTGTGTTGTTATTTGCATTACAAGTGCTAATTAATGGACTTTACCCCCTTTGCTGGTCCTCTCAAGCCCACATTGAGCTTTGGGCTCCATTTGCATGTTACGGGCTTGCTCACAAGTGACTTCTTTGTAATGCAATAGCTAAATGGAACAAGTAGCGGTTATGGGCTTGACAGATCGAAGGATTTACGGGCTCGAATTTCAACGTTGCTCTACATGTAGGCTTCTCTCTGCCTTGCTGCTTTTTAATCCACAAGTCGTCTGCTGGCTGCGTTACGGGTCTAATTTAATAGCAAATTTCTCTAAGATCTACGTTACTGGCTATGTTGGAACATGTAGCCTCAATTTAATGGGGCTATTGGACACTATAAAACTGATTCAATTGAGCAATCGTAAGTTGCTGTAGCCCGTAAGTGAGGCTGTAAGTTAATTTGCTATTCAAGTGGCATTTTTTTGCGAGCTCCGAACAGGTTACGGGCTTGAAATCTTTGTGGTTGTTAAACCTGGAACTTACAGCCTCTCGAAGCTTTTGATCTTTCCTGTTACGATTGCTAAAAATCACTATTCAATTGCTACAATTCCCCAAGCTCGTAAACGGCAAATGTAGGAGAAAATCCTACGAATACTAGAGAGGACCCGCAAGGGGGTTTAACACCTGTCCGCAGCACTGTAAAGGCAAATAAAAAAATCAATACTGCACTGTAAATGACGGGGAAAGCGATTAAAAAAATTAGAATTAACAGTCTCAAGCTCGTACATCGGCAATAAAAAAAATCAGGTGATCATTGAATTATAATATACTAGCGAATTGCCCGTCAAAAAATGACGGCAATGAAATTGTAAGGTAGCTAATGCTGTTTAGTGTGTAACAATGAAATATATAATACATTAATAAATGAATATACTTTACCTATTTTAAAGCATTGTGTGGAAGAGCTGTGAATGTGTTTTGATGTTGCTGCAGCATTAGTGGTGTGGATCTGCTGTGTAAGCGTGCTGAATGTGTGCAGTGTAACACTGTGCGTGCGCGAGACCAAACCGTTAGCGTAGTCGTGTACTTCCGCATTGGCGTAAAATGGCGAGTAATGTGTGGTATACGTCTGTATCGGAATATCCGTAGGTGTTTTGTGAGTTTCTTGTGGTGTTTTGCAAGTTTAGAGTGCTGTAGCCTCGTTTTCGTTTTGTTCGGCGGCCATTTTTTCTCTCGCTTCGATTTTTTTTTAGTCTCTAAACTGTTTTATTTCGAGTAAAATCGAGGTGTAAGTTGTATTTTTGAGGTCCTGGGTGCTCCCTCTTGGTGTAGGTAAGTTTTTTATGTATGTGCTGTGTGTATGTATTGTGTTTTACATTTTGTAATGTTCGCGAGTTGCGTCCGAGTGTTGCGAGGCCGTAATGTGTGTGAACGTGTGTCGTATGTTGTTTGCGAGTGTCGTAATGTGTGTGTCGTGCTGTTTGGTTTGCGAGGTAAAGTTTGCGAGGGTCGCAGTTGCTGGCATGGAGCGCCTTCGGCGCTCCATGCCAGCAACTGCGGCCCTCGCTTTGCGAGGTCCTCAGGTGCTGGCATGGAGCGCCTACGGCGCTCCATGCCAGCAACTGAGACCCTCGGCCACTGCCCTCGCTTCGCATCAAGAAAATCAATTTTATCATGATTAATGAAAGATTAACACATACAATATCTGATACCTTCCCCATATTTCTGAAAGTCTGGGCAATAATTACCTTACAGTAAGGTGAATATATCCTCCCTAATTCTCTCACTACTACTCTTAGGATGGTGCGAACTGAGGGGCCTCGGGCATGGGCGTAGGACCCCCCAAAAATTTGAGGGGGATAATTCAACTCTACTCCCAGGACAGGGAGCAGGGGTGGATCTACCTGCCCCCCCCCCCTTCTTTTCTGTGCATGTATATCACTCTCTTGCTGTGTGAGCAAATCATAGACATTACCCCATAACAGCCATCTTAATAACAAAGCTACTCATACACACACTGAACTATTACTTGTTTATTATTTATATTATTTATTTATGTTTTTCTATGGGAGGGCAGCGAGTATATGTTACACAAACACATACACACACACTGACATACATAGAGCCACACTCTGACATACATAGACAGACAGTGACATACACACACTGACACAAACACACAGAAACACACACCAAAATACATAGACACATATACTGAAATACATACATAGAGACACACAGTGATATACACACACTGACATACATACACTGACATACACCCACACACAGACACACACACACACACGCCCACACACACCTACAGTTAAAATAGTTTATGTAAATAGTACAGCAGGGGCTTTACCTTCTTCTTAGCAGCACCTCCTGGTCTGTGCTTCTCCTCCACGCTGCCACTCTGCTATACTGGACAGATGCAGTAACAGCACCTCCTCCAGTAAGCATGGGGGGGGGGCGCCCTCACTGAGGTGCACCCGTAGGCACCTGCCTAAGTTGCCTATTCATAGATCCATGTATATATATATATATATATATATATATATATATATATATATATATATATATAGTTGAATGATCAGCATATTGCAGTGAATAGTGATACCTTTTTTATTGGACAAACCTATTCATAATATAGCAACAAGCTTTAAAAAGATAATGCCTCTCTTTATCAAGTTAAACAGTGATACTGATACAGATATGAACTAAAAACAGTAAACAGAAAGAGATGAAAAAAAAATGGGAAAACAAGAAAAACTAAATTTATTGGCCAGAGTTAAGTGAGAAATAGACCAGCATTGTAAATGGTGTTCTGATAGGTCAGTGTGTAAGTCCATAGATCAGGTTGTAGATAAGAACACAGCAGAGTAAAATAAAGAGCAATACATTTCAGTATAGCATGTAGCTTACAAAAACAGCAATAGAAGGGGGAGGGGGTGCTATAAGACATTATGATGGTGGGCCAGAAAACCTAAGTCAATATTAATGCCCATATCCTTTGTATTAAAAAAAATGTATAATTTTTAATTCAAAAGTTTTCTTTTTTCGGAAATTCCCTCTGAGTACTTTTATTTTGAGGTTCTGGATGGTGTGATTCTCCTGGGTGAAATAGTGTCCAACTGGAGTACAGTAACGGTCTTCATGGTGCTTTTTGATAGAGCTTCGGTGGAGGTTCATTCGCATGTGTAATTTCTTGCTGGTTTCCCCAATGTAGCACCCACTTTCACATACAGTAAGTACATTGTATCATGTACAGATATGTTGGCATAGTTTGCAGTGACTTTTATTGCAGGGTTTGGTGCCATTTTCTCTGTTATGTTGTTCATTTAGCAGTTGTCTGTTCACCAATGTTTGTCTTAAATTTGGTGGCTGCCTAAATGCAAGAATTGGGATTTTGGGGAATATAGGTTTCAATTCTGTGTCCTCTGTGAGTTGTGGTTGTAAATCCTTAAATATTTTGCGTATCCCTTCTAGAACCGGATGGTATGTGGTTACTAGATGTGTACATGAAGTTGTTTCTTTAGTTTTGTATTGCAACAGGTGTTCCCGGGGTGTGTATATATATATATATAGATATCATATAAATTATGGGTCAAAGCTTTGATGGGAAAGACATACTGACCATAGCCCTCTGGTAATGCATGATTAAGTATAATTTAGCAAATTTTTGTGTCTCCTATTCATTTAATCAAGGGGGGATTTCTCCATCCTAACCCCCCCCCCAGTTCCTATGCCCCTGGACTCAGGCTTCGTGCCAAGCTTGAGAACCGGATAGTAAGTCAAAAACTTTTGATCTCAAACTACATTTAGAGCGGGGATTCGCCTCCCCCCTTTCCTTTTCCCCCTAATTCCCCCTTTCCCAGACTGGGATGAAAGGTGGCTGGCTTAATATTTATTTGTCCTTAAAGTAAAATGGCTAAAGTAAACAAAACGATTTCTCAATTCTCAATTTGTAGAGACACAGCCTAATTATACGTTAAACAACCTTCTGCTACTCGACCCTCTGCACTAGTCAAATAACCAGCACCTTCTAGTATTATTATTATTATTATTAACAAAAAAAAAAGAAACACGTTATGAAAAATTATATATTCCCTCTTTCTGATGTAACAAAGAAATAAATGTTTGCAATATCCTTTCCCTTTGGGTGACCTGGCCCAGTATTTACTGCTAAATAATTGTATTATATTTACTTAAAGAGTATTCATTGGTCATAATCTAATCTTTTTCCCAATTAACCAATGTATAAATTTCAAGAAGAGTTAGCTACACATTCACTGCCCTATGCTATAAATACGTAGATGCGCAAACAGGCAGTCCTGTAACAGTGGTAGCAATTTTTTAGCAAGCTACATACAGTATATCATTTCTGAGCAAGCATACATATAATTGCAGATACTCATTGTGAAGTTGGTATCCTCATTATATGCAAACCCATGTTACGTCCTTTAGAAAAAAAGGTCTAATAAATACTATTTGGAAAATTTGGGAAAATTAGCCAATCTGTATATTTTGCTGATTTTCTTGCTGCTCATTAGCCCTAGGAACCAATTACTGTTTTACTTAAAATACAAATTTCACATCATTTATTTATACATAGCTTAATATATTCACACTTAGCGTTATATTTTACACCTAGGCTTCAATACACATTAACCCGTATACCCCCCTCCATCATTTATTACACTTACATTTACATAACACAATAGATTCTTTTTTCAATTATTTTTTGGAGAGAGGAGTGAGGAGGGGAAAGGCGAGAAAAGAGGATGCCCTGGGCAGAGGAGCTGGGAGAGGAGTGGATAGAGGGAGAATGGCAGAGAGAGGGAGAGTTGTGGAGAGAGAGTAAAGAGTTGTGAGAGGAAGGGAGATGAGGAGAAGTGGGAGCAGTAGAGCATCTGAGAGTGCCAGAAGCGAGAGCAGTAAAGGGTCAGCTAGAGAAAGAGTTGGAAGCAGTGGAGGAGAGGTGGAGGGAGCATGCTAGGCACACATAGATCAGGGACAGAAGAGGAGGGTCTGAACCTAGTGGTGGGGCAAGGGCTGGGGAGGGACAGGCCTCAGGAGTAGAGCAGGGTGTGAGCGACTCTTCACACATTTAGGAGGCTGTTCCTAATCTCAGGGCCCATACTTATACCCATGAGGAGTTCATGGTGCTCCTTTGTGCCATCTGTGTCCGCACCAGTATCCTGCATGGGGACAAGGATGTGAGTTTGAGCCAGAGGTCCTGTATATGGAAGGAGGCAGCCAGGTAGGCCAGTGCCCTAGGGATGTATTTGAGAGATGTGAGGTCTGTCAAGCACTTATGAGAACTGCCTTTACCAGATGAGGATGAAGATGTCAGAGGAGTCAGCAAGTGTCATAGCAGCTGGTGGTGTCTCCCCAGCAACAGTCCATTTCAGAGAGGGAGAGGATGCTGGTTTATATTGGCACATATACTTGTAATACAAATCAATAACATACAGTAAGTGATAATTTCTAGCAAATATAAAAAATCTTCACAATGGAAATAAATGTATCCATACAGGATCAACACATCATGAAGTAATGTATACAGTAACACACAGAGATCATATAATCATCCAATATTCTAATCTGATATATTATTGATATCAGCTCCAAGAACTTCTGATGTCTCCACATAGGAGGCAGTGACAGAGCCAAGGCAGCAGTTGAGGCAACACAGTATGCGACAGAGCAGGATGTCTGGTATGAGGAGGAAGAGCCATGTGCAGAAGTGGAGGAGCAGCAGCAGTATCAGGAGGAGGAACATCGGCTAGCGGAAGACCCAGCATATGAGGAAGAAGAACTTCAGTTTATGTAGTCCTTATGGAACCTGCAGTAACATCAGCCACCAGGGTGGACATTGACCCCACTGGCCCCATCCTCCCCCAGATCGAGCCAACAATTGGGGTCTCCTACTTGCATGATCCTGGACAATGGCTGCCACCTCCTACACAGACATCACTACCACAAACAGCTCCTCCACCAATATGGATACTAGGTCCAGCATACAGATCACCACCGCAGCCACAACCCCTGTACCTCCTCACCATGCTGCTATCACCACCGCTGCTGCCTCTACCGGCAGTCACCAGCTCCACACCCCAGGGCCATTATTGGAGGCCAACAATGCTTATATTATATCCTTAATATCTTGCAGTATATTGACTCACTGTACTGATCTTGATAATAAAACATGCATACAGGGTGCATATAAAGTACTCACAGTTCAGAACCACTGAATCTCCAGCAGTACAGCATCTGACGTCATACGAAGACACCCACTAGTGCCTGATGTGAGCGTTTTGTCTAGACAGACTTCTATGGAGGCCAGTACTTTATTTGCACCCTGGATGCATTTTTTATTATCAAGATCAGTACATTGAGACAATTTACTGCATGATAGAGAATAAAATAGCAGGTCCTGCAAGTATAGTAACCAACTACAGTTAGGGCAATACCGCTATATGTATATGAGTGACTCATTAATGTGTGTGTAACCCTTGCCTCTCTGGATATTGAAAGGGAGTCAATATATTGTACGACAGAGGATAAATAGCGGGTCCTACAAGTATAGTATCTCACTACAGATAGAGTAATACTGCTTTATGTATATGATGGACTTATTGATGTGTATGTGATTTTTGCCTCTCTGAACACTCGTTTATATTGGAAAGAACATAGAAGTCCCATGTATTTTACTGGCCCTTATGATTTGATCTCCAGCAGACAGCCGAGTACAAATATTTTGTATATAATGGAGTTTAATCGTCACTTTTATTTGTACACATTACGTTATACTTGCCAAAATACTATAATGGTACATAATTAAAAGCTATGTTTAATTGCAACATCTCTAAACTAAGTGATATGGTTTTATCTATATTGACCACTTAGGTCTTGTTTATTTCCCTGTGGAGATTGCTGCATACTTTATGATGGTTGTTTGTGATTTGAGTATGGTTATCATACCTAATTCTTAATACCTAGTATAACTGTATGTGTATCTAGGCTATAAAAACTATATCTGTGTATATGGGATGTCCATAGACTGGAGGCATTGGTCACAATACAACACAGTAGCGAAGTATCATTTAAAAGATGCTTTCTTCTACTTGTTTATGATCACACATAAATGGAAACATCCATGGTCAGGCTGATCCAAATACAGAAAAATGAAAGTGTGCCGTTTCAAATAAACCCAGATCTCCAACAAAAAACACTGGTGAGTACAGGGTCATCCATTCTGGAGCAGTCACCAGGCCACCATCAGCCTGGCTAATCCCCCTATGCCTCCACTACCACCATCAGATATGCCTCCACCTGCGTATCTTCTCAAACCCCCATGTGGGAGAGGATGTGATGGCACAGGAGGGCCGTTTAACTAGGAAGTGGAGGAGCTAGAGACTGCATCTCATTTAATGCTTCTCAGATACAGTCCTCAGTAAAAATCTATTGGTCTAAATGTTAAATTACTCATGCTTGTCTATAGTGTAGACAATCATGGCCTATGTGATGGCTAGCCACAAATCACATAGTCCATTATATTCAAAGGACATGTATGGTTATGGTAACATATAACCAATTGTTGGTCTGAGGACTGCAGTTGAGAAGAGATTATGTAGTCCCTATTTAATATTTATTTTATTTACTGATCAACCTGTTATTGTTTTTTATTTTAGGCAAATTTCATACCCATTAAGGCAGTTTGTTCATCTGCAAGCAGTGCTACCAAATAATGTCTGTAAACTATATACAGTAGCTATCATATTGCCATTAATGACATCCCCCCATGCAGAATGATCTCACATGCCATAAATAAACATATATACCATGTTTTAAGAACCATGATTGAAGTTATGTTTAAGATGTACCAATGCACATATGGCTGTGGAATGACATAGTCTTACAATAAAATGTTAATTGAACCCAGTAGTTATACATGTGTGAACTAAGCAAGCCATTCTTCTTAATAATATGAGACCAGGTAGGCTTTTCTGATCTTATTAAAATACATTAAAGCTGATGATCTTTGTTTGTCACCAATAATCATGTCTATATATTTAGACGTAATGATATTATAAAATTTCGAGGAATTAACCTGGAGAAGCATGGGTATAGTTTCAGGGCCTTCACCACTCCAGTGAATACCAGAGAAGTTTCAGGGTTATTGAGATGGATTTGGGACAGCCTGACCTGAGGACTCCAGGGGTCTTGTGGTACATAGGACAGCAGAAGGCCAATTTCTAAATTGAAAATGTACATTCAGCAATGTCACAGACCATGTTACAGATGGTCCCGAGGAGAGCTGTAAGATTTTAACGCTGTCTGAGCACACTTTGACAAGATTTCTTCCCAAGACTATCAACAGCAGCTGTAAATTTGGCATAAAGAGAAGCTGAATCTCCTAGATGCCATCCAGTCCCAACAGAATGCCTTAATACAAGTGGCACAGAGGATAAAGAAGAATAAGCATGATACTGGAGAAGACTTGAGGGGTGAGCTGTTACACAGTGTGCAGTGGTTACTGGAAATTGAATGGCAGTGTCTGCACCTGGAACTACAGTCACATATCTGTCACTATGTCTTTGTAGACCAGAGCTGCCTTCTGAAAATAATGGAAAAGTAGTGAAAGAGCAGGGACAGCAGAAGCTTGAGCAGCTACAAGACAGTCTCAGCAGTGCAAAGGAGAAAGGAAGCATCCACAGAGATGACAGTCAGCATGATAATGTGGATGCATTGTCCTGAAAATACTGCCTCTAGGCTCAGTCCTATGGTATTCAGTTAAATAGGGGGAGGTGCGACAGAGAGCTGCAAGGGGTTTGTGAGAGCCACAGAACTTTCAAAGCTCTCTTTTCTCAAGACATCTGAAAGAGTTAAAATACCCAAAGCAGTTGATTAGCATCACTTGAGTAGAGCTGATTAAAAACTGAAGCTGGAGTGGCTGCTAATGAACTATGTGCACAGTTTGATTAAGGCTGTGTTTATGGACTGCAGTTTGTAATCTGTGTGAGGCTGCTGAATAGACTTAGTTTTCAATTGCTCTAAGTTGAAGAAAGCCACACACAGAGGAGTGTGTGCTGTTTGTTTGAACTGGAAAAATAAACATACAAAGAGAAGTGTGCTATTATTATTATCATCATTGTTTATTTGCAATGCGCCAACATTAGCCGTAGCGCTATACATAAGTTAATTTCCAGGCAAAGACATATTCAATATTTATACACATATAACACATTGCAAAGAAGGGAGGGCCCTGCCTTTGAGCGTAAAATCCGGTGTCCATAGTGCTCCTTGAGGACCGTCATGGCATTTATGTGGTTAATGTTGGGTTGTAACAGGCCCATAATGGTCATAATATACCCTTATGGGACTGATGGGGTTAAATAGAGGCTTATGAGGGTCTCTATTGACCCCCATGAGTGACACGGTTAATGAAGGGTTTATGGGGTTCTGTATTGACACTCATGACTGACAGGGTTAATTAAGGGCTTATGGGGGTCTATATTGACCCCATGCGTGACAGGGTTAATTAAGTGCTTTTGGGTGGCTGCATTGACCCTCATGAGTGACAGGGTTAATTAAGGGTTTATGGGGGTCTGTATTGACCCTCATGAGTGACAGGGTTTTTTAGGGGTTGATGCGAGATAGGGTATTTTTTTTATTATTTATTACGGGTCCTTTAAGGACCTTTACTGTCCTTTAAGGACACGTAACGCGGGAATTTTGAATTTTCATTGCAGCAGGGGTCCCCAATCGTGTGCGATCGGGACCCCCACTGCGATGGTTAATGTGGGGTTAATGCGGGTTTCCGAGCTTATCTCTAAACCCTTCTTGGGTAAGTTGTACATGGCTGGATGGTCCGGGGTCGTGGATTTTCGTGTGTCTGAACTCGTGAATTTGGACTTAAATTGAGGTGTAACTTCACTTGCAGAGGTCCCGTCATTGCTCACTCTTAGACTTGACCCCAGCATGATCCATATGGCTTAAAGAATAAAGACTGAAACCAGGTTGAGAGTAACACAGGCCACATCTTTATTAACCAATCAAATTTACATAAGCCATAAATTAACATAATTAACGTAATTAACAATAAATCCCTATTAACATCTTGGAGGAGGAGCCCGGCCAGGTCAGTGACCTCACACCCTGGGCCCGCACCCAGGGCCCCACAGTGTTTTCCTAAGAACACGCGTGAGGCAGGTCAATGCCCCCTTAAGCCAGTAACTCACCTCCCGCCACTGTACATCATACCA
Source organism: Discoglossus pictus (assembly GCA_027410445.1). Classification (NCBI taxonomy): domain Eukaryota; kingdom Metazoa; phylum Chordata; class Amphibia; order Anura; family Alytidae; genus Discoglossus; species Discoglossus pictus. The sequence continues at coordinate 195,158,569 of CM050165.1, forward strand.
AAACTCAACCGAAATATAACATGAGACACACTTAAACCCTTGGATACTTCCTACCTTAAAATAGAAACCCCATTTTTTTTTTTTTTTTATATTTATCCTAACTACCAACCTGAAAGAGGGCAGGGAGGTGAGAATCTGGGCGAAGGCCGGCGCAGAGTGAAGGGAGGCCGAGAAACGAGCGGAAGTCCCTCCTCCACACACCTACCAATCCGGAGCGCTCAGGGTATGTTGGGTCATGCTGCGCTGTGTCAGACCCAGAGGGCCTTGGCCTGCCTCCAAGCTGAACATGACCCCAGCATGATCCATATGGCTTAAAGAATAAAGACTGACACCAGGTTGGGAGTAACACGGGCCACGGCTTTATTAACCAACCAAATTTCAATAATCCATAAATTAAGATAATTAACGTAATCAACATGAAATCCTTATTAACATCTTGGAGGAGGAGCCCGGCCAGGTCAGTGACCTCATGCCCTGGGCCCACGCCCAGGGCCCCCAGTGTTTTACTAAGCATGCCCGTGAGGCAGAGCAAGCCCCACTTAAGCCAGTGAGCCAGGCAACTCACCTCCCGCCACAGAGCAGCTGAGGGATGCCTCCCGAGGCTGTGACCCCCTTCACTCATTAAAGCTAAGGCCCGTTTTACCCCCTTTCTAAACTCCAACGTCAGCAATTCCAAACCGATCTCCGTTAAATGGACCTTATCTGGGCGGGAAAATTCATCGGCTTCTATGCCTTCGAATTCCCGATACCTGATGGAAATAAAATCTAAATTTTTGCATAAAACTGGCCATCTGTTTGTTTATCTTTTGGTGAGCCCTATGCACCAAAACTGGGTCACTAGCGTTCCACCATGATCGCCGTTTTATCATCTCTGACCAGATGAAAAAAAGGCCTGGGAATTGTCCCATCCAATGTCCCTCTTTATATCCTTTCGCATAAAGACCACCCCTAGATCATTAGCCTGAATGATCACCATGTGCGGGTTACCGTAATGCTGGGCGTAGTTGTCCAACAAGCCGTTCACCTGTGCCCATCTCAAGCCTCCGACCCATCGTACCTGCAGGTCTGTTTCCGTAATGCCCAATTGTGTGTTGTTCTTCGTAAATGCGGCTAACCGGTGGCACCAACACACATATGAATGGCCGACAATCCAAAGCTGTCTCTGTCCTCCTGAAACACACAATTTTTTTTCGATTAGATGACCCGTCCAGGCCGTACGTAAGACTTAAAGCGCTGAGATTACCATCTCCCAATCCTTTTGACCACTTCTACCGGTAGGCCTAATCTCTCCGCTTCCATAGTGGCCCCATATGGAATGAGTGGGTCCTGAATTCGGATGGATGCAAGCCCAAATGCTGTAGTAATGCCTTTAGTATTGCATCGAATTTAAAGTGGGACAATGCCTGGCCATTGGCATGTATGAGTAGGGGGCTAAGCCCCAATGACCGCTGCTGGAGATACAACCTCACACTCTCGTGGGGGCAACAATCTATGCCAATTTTGTGCAAAGCCCCTTCTTCCGTTGTTGATCTTCTCAGACAAACCACCAACCGGTCACCTTCCAGACAGATATCAATCTCCTGCAAGACCCCCCACCCACCCCGAAACCTCCGATTCCGACCCGTCAGCATAGAGGGCAAGTTGGGTGCTTGTCACGCAATCCGGGTGGATCAATGTAATACTGCTGAAGTTCTGGAAAAACTGTCTACTTGTGCGCTAATGGGACCGTGAAGCTCTGACATAACCGCAAAAACGTCTCTAGGATTAAACTGCAGCTGTCCTGGCAGACGGGCCCCATGAAGAGAAAGTCGTCAAGGTAGTACGTGATACTGTGGTGACCTGACTTGAAAACACCAGAGGAGCCAATGGCTTTGAGTATGTACGGGTAACAGTTGGAAAGCCGACTCTATATCCACCTTCGCCATCATAGCGCCGACGCCAGCGAACTTCACCATTCCTGTGGCCCGGTCGAATGATGCGTAGGACACTGTTGAGTTTTCCTTGTTGATCCCGTCGTTAACTGAGCCTCCCCGAGGCTAAGACAGATGCTGTATAAGGTGGAATTTCCCCAGACTCGTTCTTCGGCACTACAGCCAAAGGGGAAATTGGAGTGAGGGGGAATGGACCCACCATTCTCCCTAGCTCCACTTCTCTCCGGATTTTTTTGCAAACCCGGCGAACAAACCAACTTCAGGTTATTGGGCCGCAAGTCGGGGGGGGGGGGGGGGGGGGGCGAGAGGGTGCACAGGATTTTAAACCCATCCCGAAAACCCTCAGCAGTGCAGGCAGTCAATCTGCCATAGCATTCTATCTACGGCAGCATTGCAGCCAACCGTATGGGTGACCTGCCCTTTTGGAGAGGACTCTCTGACTCTGGCACCTTACTTGGCTCTATTGCACTTAGCAAGTGGGTGGTTACGGCGCAGTTCGAACAGGCATGCTTGAAGAGGCAGTTCGGTGCCGACTTGAATCTGCCCTCGTTGAAGGAATGGCAGATGCTATGGCCTGTGGTGCCCTTTGCAGCGGAGTTCCTTGCCCCCCCCCCCCCCCCGGGTTCCCACAAAAGGGCATCATGGCTCACATCAGTGTTCTTAAGTTTAGCCAGTAGGCTACTGCCTTGTCGCTCCAAGCCATGGACGGCCTAGAGGCCATGTACTGGTGAAACTCCTTGTCGTACTGCCACCATGCCATACCCCCGTAGGTCCTATACGCGTTCCTGATTTCTTCTAGATATACGAACAGCCCGGAGCATCGTTCCGGGTGCTGCTCCCCCATTACACAGGCCATGATTGAAAAGGCCTGGAGGCAGTTGTCAAAGGTTCAGGGAAAATGCCTAAAGGAGTTTTTTTCAGTCGTCCCCACCGTCCCCCACAGAAGAGAGAATAGCTATATAAACTCCATGCCCTAAATCTTTTCTTTTATGTCTTTGGATAGGTGCGCCTCCAGGTTGTCTTGGCCACAAACAATGGTGGGCCTCATGGCTGCATTCGGTACTGTACCCACACCGATGTGGGGGGCCGCCCCCTACAAAGGGAGCCTGCACCCCCTGGGGGCCGCCCCCTACGAAGGGAGCCTGCACCCCCTGGGGGCCCAACGGAAGGATGGAGATGCTAATGTCCGACTCAATGTGGGGGGCTATCGTCGGGGATGGGCCGATTCCGACCCCGCATTCCCGGCGAGGCTACCCACCCAAGCCCCTGCTACCTCATTACTAATAGGAATATTGCGGGCAAACATAAGGGATTTCAAGGAGGCTAGCAACTGGGGTGCCAGAGAGGATGGAGCCCTCCCTTTGGCCCCTTCCGCCCCCGAAGCCCTTGCTCGCTCGCCTGACTCCCGTTGTGCAAGAGTAGCTGCCACCCTGGAACACTCCCACAGATCGATGCAAACTGGGGTCCACATCCTCCTTGACCTCTGTGGGCTCACCGTCATGCTGGCTCCTGAGTAGGCACAGGTGCAGCCGCATGATTTTCCACTTTGAGACCTGGACCTGCCTCTAGATCTAGGAATGCATGAGGAACAGTCACTAGTTCTCCTATGCTTGTGCCCCGATGACCTGGCAGTCAGGAGTCCGTGGCTACGGTGACACTAGGGCGAAGTGGCTTTATGGGACCCACGGGCCTATGAGCCGGGTCAGTGCCATTGTTACCCTGTCGTGCCTTGCTGTACCCCTTGGGGTCCCGCTATCTAGGTTACTGTCGGGACCAGTCAAACTTAGCTGTGGACTAACCAGTTTATCAAGTAAAAGCCAAAAGATTTGTACCTGTTGGTTGACTTCCTAACCCTGCTACGGGAACGTCGTCGATTATCACCTGGCTGTCAACGGTAGCCATCTCGTTTAGCACATGGTTTCTTCTACCTATTGTGGTTTCCATCTTCTTACCGGTCTCTACACTAGGGGTGGGTCATCCCTGCAAGACACCTGTGACAGCATCATTGGGTGCAGCAGTGCAGTGCAGAGGAGATCTGTAGGAGTTTTGTTAGAACTCCTTGGCTTTTTATTAATACCCTGGGAGCCCTGTGACCGTGACTATACTGGGGTGCGGGTGGATTCCGGAGTCTGGCAGGCCCTGGGGCAAGATACCGGGTGGTGGCCGGACTGCTAGGCCCTCACCTGCGCTTCCCCCTGGCACTGCCCTCTCTGATGTGCGGGGGGGGGGGGGGGGATAGGCTCCTGGCTCTCGTGAACCATATCCATGGCCTCTACACTCCCAATGGCCCTACCGCCTGGGTTGGTGCTGGCACAGTGCTCCCTGGGCCTAAGGGGCCTACCTGGGCTATAGACCTTCCCCACCGGGCCCATGTCCGAAGCCACGGCAGGATGGGCCTGTGCCCCAGTAAGAAGGCCCTCCCCCAAGCTGGGACAAACCCAGCCTATCCTGGACCCACCTTACCCCGTGGCATAGGGCTCTTGACCTAAACATTGCCAAAAGGTCCTCCAAATACCCAGGGTCCATGGTATAACAACCCACTTAAAGACAAATGGACGAACAAAGATAAACAAAGCACACACACTATTCCCCCACAGGCCTTATAATGGTAAAGGGGTTAAAATATATGTGATTTGGGGACAAATACTTATATTTGGGCACTACTGGACCGGAGCACCAACTCAAGCATTCAATCTGGGCAATAGACATCGCAGAGTGAAGGGAAGCCTGCGAAATGGGCAGAAGTCCCTCCTCCACTCTCCAACCACTGAGGAGCGCCCAGGCTGCCTCTGTGCAGGCCAGTATAGATACTGCTAAATATGTCCCTTTAATATCAGAAAACTAGAAAAAATATGAAAAATGTATTATAAATAGAATGTAAGGTTTCTTATTCACCGTTCTTTAACATACTATAGCTAAATTTCCAAAGTTACAATACAACCTATTTTGATTTAGATCTTTACTGTCAGTCAGGACTGCTACTCTACATTTTTCGGAGCCCATCATCATTTAACTAGATATTATATCACAAATAAGAGTCTGTGTATTGGTTAAACCAGCCACTGATAATTGAAACACGCAGAAGAGTCTCTGCAAAATGCATTTCAGATGATCCTCATACCTTCCTCTTACCTTCTAGGGGTAGATTTTCCCGACCCTCGAGAATACTGAATCAGAAGTACAGTATTCTCTCCAGTAATAATATAAGATAAATATAATTTACTAGCGAATTGCCCGTCAAAAAAATGACGGCAATGAAATTGTGAGCTAATGGTGTTTGGTGTATATAATGTGGCTGATTTAGCCTCCTTCGTTTTCTATGTCGTGCGACTTTTTCGGAATATCCGTGTTTAGGGACCTTTAGCCTCGTTTTCGTTTTGTTCGGCGGCCATTTTTTCTCTCGCTTAGGTGATTTTCGGGTCTCTAAAACGTATACATTTGTGCTTAAATGGAGGTGTAACTTCACTTGCAGAGGCCCTGGGTGCCCCCCCTTGCTGTGAGTAACCTTTTTATGTGTTTGTTGTTTGTATTTATTGTGTTTGTAATGTTTTTGGGGTCGCGCGGGTTGCATCCTTGTTTTTTAATCTCGTAGGTGTTTTTCGACAAAAAAGTATGTGTTTGGTGGTGTTTTTCGTCTTTAGACTGCTGTAGCCTTGTTTTCTTCGGCGGCCATTTTTTCTCTCGCTTTTTAGTGTCTAAACTCTTTTAATTTGAGTTAAATTGAGGTGTAACTTTAGTTTTCGAGGTCCTGCATGCTCCCTGTTCCTGTAAGTAAGCTTTTTTATGTATTTGTTGTGTGTATTTGTTGTATTTTTCATGTTTTCATGTGTGCGTGTTGCGGCCGATTTTTGCGAGGTTTTAATGTGTCTCGTATTTTCCTTGCGTAACGACGTAATTTTTTTTTCCCGGCTCCTTTGGTGCTCCTTGCCAGCAACTCGCTTTGCGAGGGCCAAGCGTTAGCAACAACTCGCATGCTCACAACTATATATGTGACTAGCAACTTGCCCGTCAAAAATGACGGCAATACAATTTGAAGGCTGGCAATGCTGTTTGCCATACAATGCAAGGCTCTCCCCCCTCTGACTTACGGGCCTCATGATGAGCGGGCTTCGCAATGAGGTTTTGCCAGTCATTGCAGACCTTGTCCAACCCGCCACTTCATGCGTCAGAATGAGCACCTTCAGCTCTCATTGCGAGCTTCCCCCCACTCTACTTTTCTGGCCTCGCAATGAGCACCTTCGCTCATCGCGAGCCCTGCAATGAGAGATCACTGCACACGTCGTCCAACCAGCCACTTTTGTGGCTTCGGCACTCATTGCGAGCCTCTCCCCACTCTCTGACCCCTGTGTCTGTTTTCTCCCCTCTCTGCCCTGTGTTTTTTCCCCCGTATTTCCCTCCCCTGTGACTCTTTTGCCCCACTCTCCCTCCCCTGTATCTTTCTCCTCTCTCTCCCTGCTCAAATCTTGCGTGCCTCGCGTTGATCAGGCTAAGTGTTATGGCCTTCGGACTCGTTTTGAGCCTTTTTCAAAATGTTTACGTCTTTACGACCGCCATTTATTTCCTCACTTATCCAATTTTGGATCTCTGAAAAACGTCAAATTAGCTTGCAACCTCACTCACAGGCTCCCTGCCTCTCCCCTGTGCCTGTGGCGCTCATTGCCAGCCTTTTTCAAAGTCTTGCGGGCCTTGCACTGAGCGCCAAAGGTCTATGGTCTTCGGCACTCATCGTGGGCCTGGCAATGAGAGCCTTCGGAGTTCATTGCCAGCCTTTTTCAAAGTCTTGCAGGCCCTCTGTGCTCATAGCAGTCCCTATCATTTCAAAGTCGTGCAGCCCTCACAATGAGTCGTATTTTTTTCAAAGTGTTGAGTGCCTCGCGCTTATCGGGGGCCTGGCAATGAGCACCTTCAGAGCTTATTGCCAGCCTTTTTCAAAGTCTTGCTGGCCTCGCGCTGAGTGTCAAAGGTCTATGGTCTTCAGCGCTCATCGTGGGCCTGGCAATGAGAGCCTTCAGAGCTCATTGCCAGCCTTTTTCAAAGTCTTGCGGGCCTCACGGTGAGTGCCAAAGGCCTACAACCTTCAGCGCTAAGCATGGTCCTGGCAATGAGCGCCTTTGGCACTTATTGCGCATGTGCAAGCCCGTAAAATTTTACATTGCGTGACCAACATTCATAACTTACCACAATTATTATATGTGATTGAACCCACATAGTGCTGTACGTCATAATTCAACCAAATGGAGGAACAACTTTATTTGTGATTGGAAGGGCATTTATAGAGCTAAGAACCATGGAGAATAGCAGAACGTTAACGGTAACATAATCATTGCACAATTCTCAGATATATTCAAAATTCTCTCCGCTGCTCTGTGCAAGCAATCAGGGTAGCACCAATGTTGATGGGTCAATGATTGCATGGCGTGTATATGGATGGATCAATGAGTGAGGGCTCCACATGAGAGTCCCTTTGGGATCAAGACCTCCCAATCAGATATCGTACCCATACTGGAGGAGTTATGGCTGACCACTTTTCACTAGGAAAAGGCGACACATTAACCTGCCTAAGTGAGGTCAACCACGGGTGCTTATAACAACCCTTTATTGCCAGCCAACCTAATGTTAAGTGAATGTACGTTAACCCTTACATAAGAATGTAATGACAAAAGAACAAATAAATTGTGTGTCCATAGTTTGTATAGGGGGAAGCTTGCCACTGATCGCCTTAATCTTGCCCATACTATATGAGGAGTTATCACCTAAAGTCTGTCCTACTGTGGGAAGTAACATGATGTCAGACACTTTCCTTTCCTTTAGATTGCTATTCCTTCATTCACTGTTTTATCTATCTCCGAGGTGATACTTTCCCCAGCCTCAGTTATTTGCCCTCCAGTCCCAGAGAATTGCCCCATCACCTCCCACACCCCCTGTAAGTTGCCCCCCAGAGAATTGCCCCGTGACCTCCCCCTGCCCCAGTGAATTGCCCCCCAGCCCCAAGGATTTGCCCTGTGACCCCCCCTAACCCCAATGAATTTCCCCCCAGCCCCAGAGAATTGCCCCATGACCTCCCCCAACCCCAGTGAATTGCCCCCAGCCTCAGATAATTGCCCAGTGACCTCCCCAACCCCAATAATTTGCCCCCCAGCCTCAGAGAATTGCCACACAGATTTGCCCCAGTCCCAGAGAATTGCCTCATGATCTCCCCCTACCCCAGTGCATTGCCCCATCACCTGCCCCAGTGAATTGCTTCGTGACCTCCCCCAACCCCAGAGAATTGCCCTGTGACCTCCCCCAGCACCAGTGAATTGCCCCCCAGCCCCAGTGACTTGCCCCATGACCTCTTCCAGCCCCAATGAATTGCCCCATCACCTCCCCCAGCCCAATTAATTGCCCCATCACCTGCCCCAGCCCCAGTGATTTGCCTCATCACCTGCCCCAGTCCCAGTTAATTGCCCCCTCAGCCCCAGAGTAGTGCCCCGTGACCTCCCCCAGTGAATTGCCCCCTAGCCCCACATAATTGCCCCTTCACCTCCCCCTGTCCCAGGTAATTGGCCCCCAGAAACACTCACATAGACATACACACTCACACAGACCCACTCACACATACAGACTCACTCACAGACATACACACAGACACGCACTCACACACTCACTCACAGACACGCACTCACAGACATACACACACACACACAAACATACACACACACAGACACACACACTCTCACTCACACAGACATACACACACACTCTCACTCACACAGACACACACACTCTCACTCACACAGACACACACACGCTCACTCACACAGACACACACGCTCACACAGACACACACACTCTCCCTCCATGTGTCTCCCTCTTTCCCATTGCCTGTCTCCATGCCTCTCCCTCATGCCTCCTTCTACCCCCATGTATCCCCCTCACTCCCATGCCACCCCTTACCTTTATCTACCTCCATGTCTCCCTTTTTCCCCTTTGCCTCTTTTCCCCATGCCTCTACCCCATGCCTCCCCCAGTTCTTCCAAGTCACCCTCTTAACTCTCTCTCTCCCCCATGCCTCTTCCATCATGCCTCCCTCTCCCTCCATGTCTCATCCTTAGCTCTCTCTCCTCCATGGGTCTCCCTCTTTCCCCTTGCCTCTCCCCCCATGTCTCCCCCTCCCCCCATGTCTCTTACCTCCTGCTCCGTGAATCCAGTCTGCTGGCTCTTCCCTCTGGTGGCTCCTCCCCTGCCAGTAGACACAAGCAAGGAGCAGGGGCCCTGGGAAGCATGGGCGGAGCTACCGGCAGTACAATGGCCCTTTATCTCCTGGGGGCCCCAGTCTCAGCCTCCGACTGCCACCAAGGCCATATCCCGAAAGCCCAAGGTGCCCTCGACCTCCTCCCCCATCCTGAGGGTGTCCTGCCTGTTGCCTGTTTCCCACAGTGCAAACAGGACCCCTGGGGGAGGAATCAGGCTCCAAGTGAGGCTCAGCTGCAGGCGTGGGACTGGATCATTGAAGAAAAAGGTAAGTGCTAGCAAGGAGAGAATGAGAGAAGGGGAGAATGAGAGAGAGGGGGAAGGGGAGGGGGAGAGAAGGAGAGAGGGGGAGGGGAGAGGAGGAGGGGGAGGGGTGATGGGGGAGAGAAGGAGAGGGGAGGGGGATAGGGGGGAGAGAAGGAAAGAGGGAGAGGGGAGGGGGATAGGGGGAAGAGAAGGAAAGAGGGGGAGAGGAGGATAGGGGGAAGAGGAGGATAGGGGGAAGAGAAGGAAAGAGGGGGAGAGAAGGAGAGAGAGGAGGAGGGGGAGAGAGAAGAGAAGAAGAGGAGGATGGGGGAGCAGAGAAGGAAAGAGAGAGAGATGGGAGTTGGGTGGAGCTACACACAACAAAATGTATGTATATATATTGTGACGAAGTGCCCTTCGCCACTTTGTCTTGGAGAGGACTTTTTGCCAGCAACCTGCCCTGTGACTATGGCTCTGGGACATATTGCCCTTTAAAAACAGTATTCGGCCATTCCAGAGTGTATGTCACTCATTCTGCCCTTTAAATACAAGGGGGTCATTCAGTACTTGCCCTGTGTGAGCGGTGATACCCCAGATAGCTATGCCATGGAGCCCATTCATATAATGAAAGACTATGGGAAAGACTTTAGCTACATGGCAATTGAACTGTGGGAATAGGATCTGAGCGCTATTCGGTAGTTTTGTGCGCACAGATCCCAGCTACCTGGGGATATGTGAAATGTCTGTGTCTTATGTGTAAAAGGTGACATTATGTATTTTAAAGTGGTTTATGTCTTTTTGCAACCATGTGCTCAATGGAGTCTGCCTCTATCCCTGGATAATCGGATTACTTTCCCAATTGTCTCCAGTACAGAGGCCTCTGTAAAACCTGTTTGAGCCAGGGCCCAAAAGATACTTTTACTAATGTTTGAACCCCTGGTCTGATTCATGCCATTTTTTAATATGTTGTTCCACAATTTATGTTGTTCATAAAAATGTAAGTTTTATTTATGTACTATGTAAAATCATAAAGGTTTAAAAATGTATAAAAATGTGTAAGTTTTAGCTGGGAGATAATTGAGTAGATACAGTAAGAAACTCAATTATCTCCCAAGCAGAGGGGAGGGAAACTGCGGGCGTTACTATACCTCCCCCCTGGGTGTGTTCTGTTTGTACCTGACTGTAATAAAAACCAGGCTGGGTGTGCTCGTCTCGTTCTTGGAGGGAATTGCTATATAACACTGGGGATTGCTATGTGCTGCATACTCCCTTGAGCTTTAACTACTGAACTTTTGTTCCTGATGTACTCTCCTTGGAGGAGAGGTCTTCCCCACACGGTCCTGGATGCTGGAGATTCATACAGGGTGGAAGGAAGACGGCGCGGCTCCAGTTAAGCTACGGCGGTTGTGGAGTCTGTGGTGGTTGTGGTGTCTGGTGCGGTGCTTGTAGTCCTTGGCGCAAGCTAGGACGCGTCCATCTACGGAGGTACCCAGTCGGGGTGCCAGGAGATCCGTTACATATATATATATATATATATAATGTTATTGTTGGCACCAGAGTGGGGTGCAGAGGGCCCAATCTAAAGAATTCATTTCGGCCACCCCCACCTAGGAGGAGGGGGCCCAAATTAAAATGTTATTGTTGGCACCAGAGTGGGGTACAGAGGGCCCAATCTAAACAATTCATTTGGGCCACCCCCACCTAGGAGGAGGGGGCCCAAATTATTATTTTTTGTACCGGGGCCCTCCATTCACTAGCTCCACCACTGAGGGGAAGGGCAGTGAAATGCCAATCAGCATGTGCATGCACTGCATATTGGATATCTCATAAAAAATTAGATATCCAATATGCAAATTGCCGTTGCTGGGGGTGTCTCATTACCCTCAGCACAATTTATTTTTTCATGCAAACATTTTTTGCTAGGTGGGTTATGATGCATTCAACAGGATGCAGTCATAACCCACCTCACTGGAATATACCTTTAAGCATAATATCAGTATAGTGACTATTTAGAGTCCTTCTTCATTACCACCCATCTCTTTTTATAAATATAACTAGCGAATTGCCCGTCAAAAAATGACGGCAATGAAATTGTAAATGAGCTAATGCTGTTTGGTGTATAATAATACATTAATAAATTAATATACTTTACCTATTTTTAAGTAATATATACAGGAAGCATTGTGTTGAGGAGCTGACAATCTGTTTTGATGTTGCTGCAGCATTAGTGGTGTGGTGCTGCTGTGTAAGCGTGATGAACGTGTGCAGTGTAATAGTGTGCGTGCGCGAGGCAAATCCGTTAGCGTAGTTGTGTACTTCCGCATTGTTGTAATATGGCGGGTAATGTGTGGTATGCATCTTTGCAGAATATCCGTAGGTCTTTTGTGGTGTTTTGCGTGTTTCTTGTGGTGTTTTGCGTGTTTCTTGTGGTGTTTTGCGAGTTTACAGTGCTGTAGCCTCCTTTTCGTTTTGTTCGGCGGCCATTTTTTCTCTCGCTTAGAGAATTTTTGAGTGTCTAAACTCTTTTGAGGTGTAACTTCATTTTTTGAGGTCCTGGATGCCCCCTCTTGCTGTAGGTAAGCTTTTTACGTATGTGTTGTGTGTATATATTGTGTTTTTAATTTTTTCATGTTCACAGGTTGCAGACGATTTTTGCGAGGTCGTAATGTGTCGTAACGTTTGTCGTATGTTGTTTGCGTTCCGATATAAAGTTTGCGAGGGTCGCAGTTGCTGGCATGGAGCGCCTTGGCGCTGTGTGTCGTATGTTTTTTGCGTTCCGACGTAAAGTTTGCGCGGGTCGCAGTTGCTGGCAAGGAGCGCCTTCGGCGCTCCTTGCCAGCAACTGGGGCCCTCGCTATGCGAGGGCCGTGGCTCGCTGTGCGAGCCTGCAAGCGTTAGCAACAACTCGTATGCTCACAACTTATATAATAATTTACACATAGCAGGGAAAAAGTGCATGTATGCTTTTAATATATTGTAATCCACCTTAAGTGAACAGAAGAGGAGAGAGGCAGGGGTGGGACTTTGTCTGAATGCTGGTCCCAGAGGATACAGGATCTGATGGGATACTGAATCTCTTATTACAGTAGCACTGCAGGAGATAATTTACACATAGCACAGAAAAAGTGCATGTATGCTTCAATATATAGGAATCCACCTTAAGTGAACAGCAGAGGAGAAAGGCCCCTGCGTGATGTCATTAACATATGCCGGCAGCTCACAGGAAGAAGACATGCTGCTAGGGAAGAGCAGCAGGAGGTGCTCACAGTAAGGAGAGAGGAAAGGAGAGAGGGGAAAGGAGAGAGGGGGGAAAGAAGGAGGATAACGGGGAGGATGATGATAAGGGGTGAGGAGGAGGATGATAAGGGGAAGGAGGGAGCATGTCAAACTGCGAGTTGTCATCCTGCAAGGCCGCAAGTGTGACGACAACTCGCTGTTAGACAATTATAATATGTGATGTCAAAATATGTTTTTTTGCTTGTTCTTAATTGAAGGGTAGCACAACTGTTGGGCGAAGGAGCCCTGTGCAAAGTCATGCTCGTGCCGAAATTTCCTGACAAATGCGCACACCCACACAGGCTCGCATTCACCCTTTATCCAGCTCTGTCAGCCTCTAACTTTCCCCCTGTAATAGATCTTTCTCCCGCTGTGCCCACCCGCTAACTCTGTCGGCCTCTAACTTTCCCCCTGTAATAGATCTTTCTCCCGCTGTGCCCACCCGCTAACCCCAGGTCTCTCTCCCCCTGTGCCCCCCCTCTAACCCCAGGTCTCTCTCCCGCTGTGCCTACCCTCTAACCCCAGTTCTCTCTCTTTAAGGTCTCTCTCCTCCAAGTACTCACCGGCCACCGCGCTCGTGTGTACTTGGAGGCGGCCAGAGAGTACTTGGAGGAGAGAGACCTTAAAGAGAGAGACCTGGGGTTAGAGTGTGGGCACAGCAGGAGAAAGACCTGGTACAGGGGGAAAGTTAGAGGGTTAAAAATATGGATAGAGGGTGAATGCACGCATGTGTGGATGCGCCCATTTGTGGGCGCGCACATGACGTCGCACAGGGCTCCTTCGCCCAAAAGTCGGTGTGAATAATTGAACTTATAAAAATCCTAGATGATTATATCACATAACCAAAACACTGGTAAATATAGAAACATAGGAGGCCTAATGGGTTAAACCAAGACATTTTTTATAATACAATATTTGCAAAATGCAATATATATAAAATAATACCAAAATGATTAAGGGACTGACAATTTGTATTAATCTTTTTTCATATTTTTTAACAGTTTTCAAAATAAACATTATGTTTTAACTTTAATACAACCGATAGACTGTACCTTAATTAAAAGGGGTGGCTTAAAGTATGCTCTTTTTTGTATTAAATAGTCTAATATTCATATATTGGCACCTGTAATTAATTTGTATATATAAAATTGGTGAATATAATATGTTGCTCATATACAGGAATACCCGTTACGTGCTGTACATGCGTTCCTGCATGCAGGAGCGCTATGTAAATCAGAGATAAACTGGGCATTTTAATGCCATAGCTCTGAAACTGCGCTATAGGGGAAAAAACCGCAATACTCAAGTTTCTTTTAAATTTCAAACACGATTTGGCGCCAAAACGCACTATCACGATTTTTAGCACTATGCAGGGAATTGAAACAGAGAACATTGCTATTGCGAATTAGCGCTATGCGAGACCGCGCAAAGCTAGGTTTGCCTGTACGTAGAAATGCATTTCTCTAAAATAGTTTCTGATAAATTGTATGGTAATTTCCTGTGGCACCTTTTACTGCTGTGTGCAGTTTAATATGAGTAACATAATGGTATGGATATAAAATCTAGTCTTAATATTTTATTTTACAGTTTTTTTCCCCAAGCCTTATTGTTGAGAATATTATATTAGTAAGTTCTGCAAGTACATGTTCACATTATACCATTATCATCCTAGGGCATTAGCTATTGGAATACAATGTGTACATCAGACTGAATCATTCATTTGTTTCTTATGAATTATACACTGAAAACGATGAAATCATAGATGATCCTGTCAGCCCTTAAGTACTGCATGAATCAAAAGGATTATTTGAGTGTTGCTTCATAGTCTATCAGAACAAAAATACATAGTGATATAGTTTGTGTGACTTGACTGTGCAAATATAGAAAAACTCAAACCATTTCCTTGCAACTTAGATAGTTCTTGTCAGGGAAGTGGTTAATACCCAGTTAAGCGGAGCAGGAATTCCCCTTCTTAAGAGTCTAAACATTTATATCTTTTAAACACCACTGGGTCTGACAACTTCTCACATATCTGAGCTGTATATAGCTTTGCAGCTGTTGTGTACATTGTCAAGGTTACCAGAAGTTTTTGACAGGTACACGTCCTTAAGTATAAGTCTGAAATGAGTGAGAGGATGAAAAACTTGAAATAGAGACCTGAGAATGCATGCTCAGGCAAAAGAAAGCTCTACAAAAACACAATGCTTTAACAGCATATATGCCAGGTCAACTTGAAATTGTTCCCTTTACAATGCTAGTAATTAGGAGCTAAATTGTTAAAATTCATGTAAAAACTAGAGAACATTGCAAACATATTGCAACAAATATATAGAAACCAGCAAACTGCCTTATTAAATTGCAATTCGGCCAATTGAATAGGGCTCTATATAAGCACAGAGCATATTTTATTTACAGAAGCTTTTAGTTAGTGAACTTCTATCCAAAAAGCAAGGTCTTCACCAACTAAAAACTTCTGTAAAATAATATGCTCTGTGCTTATATAGAGCCCTATTCAGTTGGACAAATCGCAATTTAATAAGGCTGAAAGTCTATCTATCTGTTTAAGTGAAACAGTGGAGGTTCTTAATATGGTACAATTTAAGTTATGCATAGTCCACGATTCTATCCCTGGAGAGCATAGATGGATTCAGTGTTGGTGCCCTTTGGCATATAGTGTCTCTACAATCTCCTACAGCCTTGCAACACTCAAAAACCTTTTGGAACTGGTTGCACCATGTTGAAGGGTGCTCCAGGGTGCAGAAACTAAGAGACTCTGTACAGAGATATTGTCTGTAGTTTGATTTATTGATCAGGATGGGATTTTAAAAAGTGTTGGTCTTTTGGGGCACTATTTCCAGTTTTAGAAGCAAGCTTACAATGCAACTACCGTCTTGCTCATATCTTGTCATGTCCCAACAGTAAAATTGCTGAGTAGTGCTGTTTGCTTGTGTGTTTTGTGATGGTATCTTTTTATTCATAGTGTGAGGTGTCCTAATTATGGGTGTGCATGTGGCAAGTTTGAGACTTTACATGAAAACTTGCTGATTTTCAGCACTCCCATAAGCGGAGTTTTAGGTTGCCTTGTGGGTTTTAGCATTTAGCATTTGGTTGAATTTGGATGACTTTTGTTTGCTCTGCGTGTTATTTTTAGTTGTATTTCCCTACAGTATATTGAGAATATCGTCTAGATATGTTTCTGTTTAGACCAATGAGGCCCAGCCCTAGGGCTGCACAGCTTCAGGGGCCAGCAGGCTGCCTAATGATGCCTGTGTAGTGGCATGGAATAATGTGTGTATATGCTCAGAAATCTCTGTATGTAGTTACATTTCTGTTGTAAGAGTACCTAACGCTTTCTTACATACTGTATATATACACAGATACACATACATATATTGTAATATTGGTATATAGCTAGGGAAGAGTTTTAACTGGGGCACAGGTGAGCATATATCTGAATGGGCCTAGGGAAGCATGAAACCTAAATATACCACTGGCTGTTTTTGAAATTGTGGTCTCACAATCCCGTAACACACCCAGTCTTTATAGAATAAACTGCAGTTTTAAATCTGTCAGAAGCCTTGTAATAGTGGGAGAATCTGATTTAACCAGAGTTTCAGAATTAGTTTTTTTTTCTCCAATTATGATTACAAATTCTATAAATGACCTGTGTTGAACTTCCAAATCAAATTTCCAAAATGCCAACATGAGGCTATACGTTTCAGTAATTATTTTATCATTAGTAATTAGAGAGCCATGATTCTTGGCCAAAATATTGTAAAGTATAAGGATTATAATATTAAAATCTGGGTATTCATTAACTATGAAATCAACAAATTTTACAAGGGTACAATGCATATAATAAACATTCCCCTTAGATTTGCTGATAAAGATAAGTTATTCATTCTAATCAGCATTTTAACATTCACCTACGCTGTGTTAAAACCAGCATTGGTGTCTTGGTTTTTAGGTCTGTTCCTGGGGTTATTTGGAGCGCTGCTTCAAAAAATTGCATAGGCCTGATGAAACCATTTGTAAAGGCTTTGAATAATGACGGTACGTGCATTGAATACATAGAGTGTAAATTAGTCAACTACACAATTAGTAGAGGAGATGCTCTTTCATTTCAACAGGTTTGGGTGTCACATGAGTGTTAACGTCAATTATCTGCACAGTCAATTTGATCAGTTTCCAGAGAACCTTGGTGACTGAAGCAAAGAGCAAGGTGAAGGATTTCACAGAGACATAAAAACAATGGAAGCTAGAGACCAAGAAAGATGGGATGCACACATGATGGCAGACTATTGTCGCTATCTTATGCGGGATTGTCGTGGCAGTTCCCACTCTCGAAAGTCTTACAAAGGGAGCTTCTTGTGTGTCTAATGACTGGAAAGTTATTATCATAAACCATAACGTAGTATATGGCATATGTTCTGTATCTCAAAAACTAGTTCTGGTAGGGGAAAGCTGGTGCCATTTTTGGAATCAGCAGGTCAAATTTACCCAGAAACGGGTCTAACATTTGAGGCATTAAAATGTGTGTCGGCCTGTGTAATGCTTCTAAGTAGGTTTCAGATGTTTCTATTCACACTCATTAATCTTGTCAATTTCTGTTGAATATCTCTGGTGACCAAAAACTGGTTGTTTGATTTCCTAAGCTGTTTTATACAATTAGTAACGTGCAAATAATTGAGGACTAATGAAAAATAAGAAATCAAAAACTGTAGCTCTTGTAAAAAACACTTTAGAGAAAATGTTTCTGAGTAATCTACTTGAAAGAGCGATTGAATTGAACATGGCCGAAAGTCAAAATTATAAACCATGTAACCAACCGTAAGTAGCATTTCAGGGCATGACCATGATCAATTAAGCAAGCCCGTAACTACAGATTTAGAAACAGCCAATAGTTATTGAGGCCATCATCATGAAGTCAGTAAAACATGTAGGTTAAACCACAATCAATTAGTGTTTAGAAATCCAATATGCGATTGGACTCGCAAACCAGAAATGTTGCAATCTAAAAAAATTAATAAATGTACTTCTAGTCCATGCAAGTTCAATGCTATGTATTAACCCACGAACAGGTGTTTAACCACCTTGCGAGTCCTCTCTAATACTCGTAGGATTTTTGGCTACATTTGCCATTTACGGGTGTGAAAACAATTGCGGGCTTGAGAAAATGTAGCAATTTAATAGCGATTTGCGATTTTAGCGATTGCGGGCTTGATAGATCAAAGGCTTAGCTGGTTATGATTTTGACAACTGTAGGGATTTTCAGCCTGTAACCCTCAGATCGATTTGCAGGTAGCTAAAAGAGGCCAATTTAATAGCAGTAACTTTTGAGGGCTACATTACGGGCTACAGTAACTACAAATTGGACAATTTAATAGGAGCCTTGGACTTTCCCATAGAGGGTAGATACTTGCTCTATTTTTGCCCCAGTCAACTACTGAGATATAAGTTGGTGGATTTGTTTGTTCATAGCAGTCTGTTGGGTTTTGTAATAATTTTATTATCATACTTTGTTATTTATATATTGGCATAGGCACCTTGAGAGAACTGTAATTTCCTGTACCTTTCTGATAGCTACTTACCAACTGATCGCTTATCTGTCTATTGTCAACCTTTGTTATTTACTTTGGAGAAGTCAATACAAAATCTCATTGCAAAAAAATATAATTTGAATGCCCTATTGCCACCAATCGCTAAAGACCAGGATACCCTGCCCTCAAACTTAACTATAAAAGGTTTGCAACCAATTAAGGGCTCTTTACACTTCAATAATCTAATATTTATTGCAGAAATGTTATAGTATCAAAGTGTGACTGGTATTAGGTTTATACTTGTGCTCTGGGTTTAACGGCGAGCCTCGCGCTCATTGCCTAAGTGCTCCGGGTTTAACGGCGAGCCTCGCACTCATTGCCTAAGTGCTCCGGGTTTAACGGCGAGCCTCGCGCTCATTGCCTAAGTGCTCCGGGTTTAACGGCGAGCCTCGCGCTCATTGCCTAAGTGCTCCGGGTTTAACAACTTGCCTCGCTATGCGAGGTTCGACGGCGATAAACGCCTGGAGTGCTCATCGCGAAGTCGAGCAGGCTCCGCAAACAGCGTGACGACGACTCGCAGTTGGACTATTATAATATGTGATATGATTATGTTATTTTTGCTGATCATTGTGTGGCATCATTACAAAACTACTGTCATAAGCAAAATAATTTCCTGGAAAGTGAATTACATGATTTAGAAATACAAGTCTATTCTATTTCTGCTGAGTGATTATTCCTCAAAATATCTACTAGATAGATAATGCAAATCTTAAATAGTGTGCCATAAAGGTGCAGTTTCACAAGTATGAGATCACATGTGCCATTAGAAAGGACATTTTTCCTGTAGCATATCAGATTCAACGTGCACATAAGGACAGACCAGAACCAAAATGACAGGCAAGTCTTCTATCATGGATAACCAGCAACCTTCACTTTCACTGTTTTTGTTTATGTAAATCCATTGGTCTCCTTAATGATAAATGGATATTCAGGATGGGTGCCTCTAGTGAGATTAGCCAACTAACAAAATATAAATCTTGAAGCCATATACTGCATCTTTTTACGAATTGCACCACTTCTTATCTCCCTGTGCATCAATCCAGAGTTGTGCACCACATTACTGATACTGTCAACCCAGGGTTGCGAAAGTGAAGATGTCCATGATTCACACAGACGGCATATTTGAGAAGTTTCAGTTAGATAAGGATTCTATCTCCTTTCAAATGAGGAGTCTAGTGCATTTCATGATGGGGATGGGGTTATGAGCTTCTGTAAATGACAGATGACTTTATTTTTTTATTTGAAGCCATTTCCTCCCCTACTCACCAGATGTGCTAGACCCCTAATTTAATCAGCTGACATTCATGAGAGCTCTTCTTTGATGTAATGTTTTGGAGGCAGATGGTGACTCTTTCTGAGAACCACCTTGGTAATGAACATCTAAAATCCTTTGCACTTTCCAACATTACCTAAATAAATGCATGTTAAAATGGGTAATTCAGACAAAACAGATGTTTCCGATTAGTTAGGTATTTCTTGGAAACTGTATATTCTGGGTATTATGAACTCTGACCTGCCTGCTAGTGTGGAATAAATTCTGCCAGCAGGTACAGTATCACCTGAGAGCCATTCAGTTGATCAGCCATATGATTGGCAGAAAAGTGATTGAAAAAGCACTCCTTTTTATATACAGTTAGGAGTACACCTTTTGCGTACGCCCACCCAAGCCAGCCAGGAGAAATGTTTTCCCACAGTGAACTGTGCTTACTGTTTCAACTACTGCTAAGGATTCAATGTGGTGACATGCAAATGAAGCTAAAAGGCTATATTTTGAAGTCAGTCTGACAGCAGCACACATAAAAAAGATACCATGTTAAGTAGGCTAGAAGTAAGAAGATTATTTTACTTTTTGAGCTTTATTTGCATGCAACTATTCCTTAGCAGCACAGAAGCTCTGTTCACTTTTCCAATTCTGTGGTAAGACACATTTCCTATCCTACTCCAGTCATCTATTTGTGCTTTTAAATTATACTATGTTTGGAACCTCTGCTGTATCACTTTTTACTTTCAAAAACATTTGCACATTTTTAAGCCAGGTTCTTAATAAGAGCATGCTATAAATATGGCACTTCAATAGTCCTTTAATTCTAATAAACAATGTATCACTATATACTAAAATACTCTTATTTTCACATCTGATTAGATTATGATAACTCAACAGGCTATCCCCTTAGGGCCTCATTCTAAAAATGACCGCAAAATGCCCCTTAGCTACTTTGCTGTTCAAAGGAAAGGGGCCACAGCACACCCCTTCCTATGGCCGATTGCAAGACAGGCATTCAGCCGTTAGCTTTGGTGGGCTTGGACCTAGTCACGGGCATTAGCCCGCAGATCAGAGTGCATGCCCCCCAAGCTAAAAAGTGAAAATAAATGAAATGCAGCACTGTACGGTACTATAAATGATGGGGGACATTAGGGGATACATGAGGATGACATGTAGTACATTGGCTAGCTGGCACATCGCCGCTAGCCAATACTGTTATTTGTGGCCGCAGTCCGCCGGGCTTGGAGTTGCTACCTTGGAGGTCATCCAAGCCCGGTACTACAGGCTTGGATGACCCCCAAGCCAGTAACCCATTCTCCAAGCCCAGCGGACTTGTGGCAGTATTGGCTAGCGGCGATGTGCCAGCTAGCCAATGTACTACATGCCCCCCCTAATGTTCCCTATCAACTACAGCACTGTACAGTGCTGCATTGAATATATTTTTACCCCTAAAGATCCGCCGCGGCTCCTTAAATGGACCGTGGCACACTAATGGTTACCCCAAGCTGCAGGGGTACTGTAAGTACCCCCGCGGCAACTAACATTAACACCCCCATGCTGCGGTGTCCCCATCGGGACCCCCGGAGGGTCCCCACATTAAGCCTTGCAGTAAGGGTCCCCATCGGGCCCCCGTTGCATTAAAAATTCAAGTTTCCCTCCCTGTGCGGGTTCTGAAAGGACCTTAAAGGTCCTTAAAGGAGCTGCGATCAATAAAACTATTAACCCCTGCCGCGGGGGTAGTATAAGTACTCCCCCGGCACCTAAAATTAACCCCATCACTCATGGGGGTCAATATAGACCCCTATAGGATACTATTAACGCCTAGGTTAACCCTACAATGGCCATGATGGTCCTCCAGGACCCTCATGACAAAGTCTAAGCACTACACTACACTATTAACCCTAACTATACCCCATACTAAACCATATTTAACCCTAACTGGGCCTATCTAACCTTAACTAGGTCTATTTAATTCTAACTGTACCTAATAACCCTAACTGCGTCTACTAACCACTAACTGGCCCTATTTAACCCTAACTGTACCCCATTAACCCCTTAACCCTAACTATATCCCATTAACCCACACTTAAGCCTGTTCAACCCTAGCTGGGCCTAATATACTCCTCACTGCAATACATTAAACCCTAACTACAATACATTTCCCCTATCTATTAAACATTAGCCCCTATCTATTAAACATCACCCCCTATCTACAACACATTAAACCCTCTTTATTAAACATAACCCTTATCTATTAAACATTAGCCCCTATCTATTAAACATTATCACTATCTATAATACATCAAACCCTATCTACAATACATTAAAAAGCCTACACCTAACCTAAAGTAGATTAAATAAGACCACTACCTTGCTCATATGTCCCTTCAGCAGGTTGCACCCCATAGGAAAAAAAAGAAACATAAATGTAGTCACAAATAAACACAACATAACACATTCTAAATATTAAACTTACCTTTCCACCATGCCCCCGTTATTCTTCTTGTCTGCTCCGGCTTGGCCCCTGGAAAAAATAAACATCACATTAGTCACACATACACAAGACATATTAAACTAAGCATACTATACATTAAACTTACCTGTCCGCTATGTCTCCGTCCTTCTCGTCCAATGCCCCAGCTGGGGCCTTGAAAAACGCGCCCCTCTAAAAAAAAAAAAAAAAAATAACGGTGCTCCTCCCTGGAGGAGCTCCCCAACGCTAATGAGGCCTCTAACGCTTCTGCAGGTAAAAAAACGGAATGGCGCCTTCTAATTGGCTGAAATGTCTGTCAATCAAATCTCAGCCAATCAGAAGGCACCAAGGTGTGAGCCAATCAGAATGGGATACACCCCTATATCCCATTCTGATTGGCTGATGGACCTATCAATCTTTTTTTAAACCAATCAGACGGTATTATTGCCTTCAGCCAATCACAATGGCTACACCTCCATGGGGTGATTGGCTGAAGGCATCTGCACCTTCTGATTGTCTGACAGTAACAACCAATCAGAAGGTTTAGATGCTTGTAGCAAATCACAATGGGATACACCACCACGAGGTGCATCTCATTCTTATTGGCTGAAGGGAATAGCACCTTTTGATTGGCTGTTGTCACTGTCAATCAGACTGCAGCCAATCAGAAGATGCAGATGCCTTTAGCCAATCACCCTGTGGGGGTGTATCCCATTGTGATTAGCTTAAAAAAGAGTAGCTCTGTTAATTTTCTTTAATTTTTTTTTAGAGCAGTGTTTTTTTTCCAGTGCCCAGCCGGGGCAGAGGACGAGAAGGACGGGGACATCACGGCAAGGTAAGTTTAATATATAGTATGTTTAGTTTATCATGTTTTGTGTATGTGTGTATTAATGTTATGTTTCTTTTTTCCAGGGGCCGAATCGGAGAAGACAAGATGAAGGATGGGGACATGGTGGAAAGGTAAGTTTAATATTTAGAATGTGTATTATTTTATGTTGAGTTTATTTTCTTTTTTTCCTAGGGAGTGCGACCTGCTGAAGGGAAATCTGAGCAAGGTAAGAGGTCTTATTTATTCTATTTTAGATTAAATGTAGGCTTTTTAATGTATTGGCGATAGGGTTTGAGGTATTGTAGATAGGGGGTAATGTTTAACAGATAGGGGGTAATGTTTAATAGATAGGGGGTAATGTTTAATAGATAGGGGTACTGTTTAATAGATAGGGTTTAATGTATTTTAGATAGGAGGTAATATTTAATAGATAGGAGGTAATATTTAATAGATAGGGTTTAATGTATTGTAGATAGAAGGTGATGTTTAATAGATAGGGGTAATGTATTGCAGTTAGGGGTTAATGTTTGGTAGATATGGGATAATCTTTCATAGATAGGGGGTAATGTTTTGTATATCGGGTAATGTATTGTAGTTAGGGGTAACTGTAATGTTATGTATATATGTGTATGTCTTTTCTTTGCAGGTGTGTAATTATTTTTTATTTTTTGTAGTGGGGGGTTTGTAGTGCAGCGTTGTAATGTTCTTTTCTTTTTTGTAGTGGGGAGTTGTAATGTTCTTTTTTATTTTATGTAGTGGGGGGTTGTAATGTCCTTTTATTTTTTGGTAACAGGATTTTTTATTTTTTGTAACTTAGCTTTTTTATTTTGTGTAATTAGTGGGGTGGGGGGTTTAATAGGGGGTTAGGTAGGTAGTGTTAGGTAGGGGTTAATAGGTTAGGGTAGAGGGGGTTAGTTTAGATTTAGTGGTTTATTGGGGGGGTAGTGTAATGTAGTGTTTATACTTAGTGTCATGAGGGTCCTGGAGGACCCTCATGGCACTTATGGGGTTAATAATAGGGTTCTCATTGTCCTATGATGGTCTTCATAGACACTAATGTGACTGATGGGGTTAGATAGATGCTTATGGGGGTCTGTATAGACTCCCATAAGTGATGGGGTTAGATGCAGGCTTATGGTGGGTCTGTATAGATCCCCATAAGAGATGAAGTTAAATAGGCTTATATTGGATTAAATAGGCCTATCAAGTGTTATTAGGTCCAGTTAGGGTTAGATAGGCCCAGTTAGGGTTAGATAGGCCCAGTTAGGGTTAGATAGGCCCAAATGGGGTTAGATAGGGTTAGATGCAGGCTTATGGGGGTCTGTATAGACCCCCATAAATGATGGGGCTGGATGTAGGCTTATGAGGGTCTGTATAGATCCCCATAAGTGATGGAATTAAATAGGCTTAGATGGGTTAAATAGGCTTAGTTCGTGTTTTTAGGTCCATATAGGGTTAGATAGGCCCAGTTATGCTTACATAGGTCAAGTTAGGGTTAAATAGGCCCAGTTAGGGTTTGTAGGTCTAGTTAGGGTTAAATAGGCCCAATTGGGGTTAAATAGGCCCAGTTAGGGTTATTAGTTCCAAATAGGGTTACATAGGCCCAGGTAGGGTTACATAGGCCCAGGTAGGGTTAGATAGACCCAGTTAGGCTTAAATAGGATTTAGTATGGGTTAATGGGGTATGGTTAGGGTTAAGGGGTTAATGGGGTATAGTTAGGGTTAATAGTGTAGTGTAGTGCAGTGCTTAGACTTTGTCATGAGGGTCCTAGAGGACCCTCGTGGCACTTACGGGGTTAACCTAGGGGTCTATATAGAACCCTATTGGACAGAGGGGTTAATTTTAGTCTTATGGGGGTCTATGTTGACCCCCATGAGTGATGAGATTAATTTCAGGGGGGGGGGGGAGGTAACCATTAGTGTGCCTCTGGCCCTTTAAGGACCCGCAGCAGAAATTCAAACCCTGCAATTCTCTGGGCTTGAATTTTGAATTCAAGTTTGTTGCGGGAAATTTAAATGTGGTAGATGCTGTGGGGGGTCCAGATCGGTGACTATCGGGACCCCTGCAGCAAAGCAAGGGGTTAATGTGGGGAGCTTGCAGGGGTCCCAAACAGACCAATGCAGCAAGGGTTAATGTGTGCACACTGCAGGGGTCCCAATGGGGACCCCTGCATTATAGGGTTAATGGGTGCACCCTGCAGGGGTCTCGGTTGGACCCCTGCATTATTGGGGTGATGTTGGGACGCTGTAGGGACACTGCAGCGGTCACGATCGGGTCACGATCGGGACCCCTGCAGCCAGCGGGAGGGGGGGGGGTCTTAATTGGAGCAGCCAGAAGGGCTTCACAGCAATTTTGATGGCTCCAGGCTGCAAGTAAGCTGCGTCATTTTCGGGTGTTTTGCAGGGTTGGCAGAGGGGTTATCAGAGCATTTTAATGGGTTTCTTGCGGCCGAATCTCTTGTGACCGTGTGACATCAAAGGCTCTCCCTGCAGTAAGCTGTGGTAAGGGTGGCCGCAAGGGAAAAGGGAAAGCAGGCGCTGGCTGCAAGCCAGCCGGAGCCCTCGGCTGCAAGGGATTTGAATAGCATAGTAGCTTGCAGCCACGTAGCTCCTACGGCCATCATTAGAATGAGGCCCTTAGTCTGTAAATTTGCTAGTTTTTTATCTTACAAAGTGCTTTGGGAAAGCACTGTGTGTGTTTGTTTTTAAGCTCAAAGACATTCTTATCCATTGTGTGAATATTGTTTTTGATTTGAACCTTTTATAGAGCTACATAATATCTTGAGACATTACAAATAAAGGAATAATAATAATATTAATAATAATAATAATAATAATAATAATGATAATAAAATTTTCACCTGAAACAAATATCAAGAGGGCAGTTCACAAGCAAGCCTCCTTTGCAGAATAGAATAGCATCGACTGAAGTAAAAATAAAGAACTATAAAAATCAGATTATGTATCATAGAAACTGAATTTTAAAGAAAATGCTGAGCAAGGTAATGTTTGAACCAATATGTTTCTCTGCATGACCGCTGTTTCTACAACAAACCTCTGCTCTACGTGATTGTAACCCTATAACATAAGGGGTTACTAACTACCGCATGGAAACTCCCATTGATTTGGCTGGGGGATTCCCTTTGAAGTAGCCAATCGGCTTTATCTATCTTTAATGAATATCCCCAATGAATCATAAAACTAAAATCTAAGTAGAGCAGCACAAGTAAAATAGTAAAGCTTTCCAAAAACTTGTCGACTCATAGATTTTTTTCTGAAGTCTTGTATCAGTTTATCTTCAATAAACGCAGTCAGACAAATGACCTTGTTACATAAGCACAACACTGACCTAACTTAAACAATCATCTGTGCTGCTAAGATAGTCATTGTGTGAATGTTTTAAGGAACAGCAAAGTTCTGTATGTCACAAACATTTTTTTAATATATGCATACAATATTTTGGTAGGGAGAAATTCATTGTTCACACACTATTGGCTTTGTAGGATATGGGTATTAACAAAAACTACAATTACCATCATTAGATTTCAGAACTATTCTCAATCTATGTATGCTTTTAAGAAACTATGCCCCACAATCTTTTAATTATTGTACCCTCTAAAGATAAACACACACATTTGGGAATAGTTATGGTGGATGGCTTTGAGAAGTTTTAAGACCCTCAAACTTCATAATAACCTATTAGATTATTCTATAACATCATTGGGAAGAACTATGGAAGCCTTTATTCACAATCAAATACCTGTATTGAAGGATTTTGACCTTTAAGGTCCACAGAAAGTTACATGCCTATCATACCGCCTCCTTGAGAACATCTGTCTTTTGCAGTCAAGTCCAATTTAGCAACTCCATATCCTATTCACTCAAGGATCAGATAAGTCAGAAATTACTCATTACAGATAATGGACATATGTGCACTCTTTCAATTGAACTGAATGGGGATCTAGTCTATATTCAAGGTCCATCCAAGGTAAGTAATTATGTCAGGAGCAAAACAATTGTTTTCCTCCAATAAAGCAAAATTGCATACAATAAACATGAAAGACTATATTTATTTTTCTTTCCCTATTTAAAAACATTTGCCTGTTAAGTTGTTTACAAAAACATGCTATAAATACAACACTTAGTAGCCGTTTTTAATATCTGCTTGTTGAGCCTCAATAGGAGGTGTGATTTTTCAGATACTAATGACTTAAATTTTAATGGAGGCATATTATTTGCTACAATATATTTAAACTATTCATAATGAAGCAGAATGTGGTGTATGGTACTATATGAAACAGAGCAGTATTATTGCATCTGTCGTGGCAACTTTAATGGCCTTGAACATTTGTGATGCCTCTAAGCCAGTGGCAGACCTAGTGAATGGAGGGACTTGCCCATCTGTATATACCCCATATGGGTCAATAAAAAATCCCCAAATATATGTATTTGCCTTACTCTAATAAATTACAAGGAGCTCAGATAGCAGAAAGCTGCAACCCTGCTGTGAGCTAGACTGCTTTGCCCCTGCAATTGTTTGTAGCCATACATGATCCGAGCTTAGGAGAGCTGAGGTTAATAGGTTGATAATAGGTACAAGGATTATTTGGGATAGAAATATAAGGAAAGAATTGCTATTAAATGCAAAATAATCTACAGAAGAGAGATAAATCAAATTAGTAAATATATGTAGGTCTGGATTAGACAGCAGATAGATTCCTTTACCACTCATGTTGAGATGTAGAAGATGTTGACTATATCAGTCAGAGTTCTCTACAATACACTCAAGGCTCCCAGGCTTTCCATGGCAACTGGTAAGCAAGAACCATACCACCAGTATCACCCTAGGAAACTTGAGTCACATGTATAGTTTTCTGTACTATATTAGCAATTGGTCCCAAGAAATAAGTAATTTAAATTATTGTCTCAGCTCTGCCTTGGGCCATCTGGAAAAACCCTGCGTTCAGAAACATAAGAACCAGCGGATGTATGGGGGAGGAATTTTTTCTCCTCCGGACCAGATCATTAGTATAGCATGTTCAGAAAAATTATTAATTCCAACTACTTTGGACAATATATCATATCCTGCTTTATTAAAGACAGTGAATAATATATAATCAGCAGACACGCAGACCAACATAGAAACATATACCTTATAAAAGCATATATAGATTTGCAGAAACATCTGTGCAGATACGGCTTTGGGTTTAATATTATACATTACAAGAGTATAGATGTCCATTAAATTGATCCTAAAAAATTATTTTAAATTGTGCTTATTACATTTTACATTTAACACACTTGAAAATGCTAAATATGTGTCAAACTTTACATGACATCCTGGGTATTTGCTCTCATTTCAGGCATATTTCTATGATTTATCTGTTCAATCAAGACATTCCCTAGACTGCTCATTATAAGAAATAGGGCACTCAAGGAGTTAAGCTTTGGGATCTCAGTATTCATTGGTGAATATAATGGTCTTCTTTCTCTTTAAGAGAGATAAAAATATATACATAAATAGATGGGGTGGCAGATGTTTCAAAACAGCTTTGCATTTTGTTGGACAAAGATAGTGCAAGAACTAAAGTATTATTCAAGTTATAGTGGAGTAATATATTTGGTCATAGATATAGGTAGATTACATCTGTTTAGTTCTTAAGGTACCTCTCATGATCCTGTAGGCCCCTTACTTTGAAAATAAATAAACTATTTTACAATGTGCTATAATAGAAGAATGAGAGCACATAGGGCCAAACATTTTGATGTATAAATGAACACGGTTTATTAAAAGATAAAAGTATACTCCCAATATCAGTTCTTGGTTTACAGCAACAAAAGCATGACTTCCAGAATATTATGCCACCCCAGGGGCCTCATTCTATTATTGGCCGTAAATCGGCCGTAAGGCTGCGATTCCTTGCAGGGGTTCTGTTAACTCGCAATTCTATTATACGGCCCCGCAAGGATCTCCTCTTACGGCCGGACGCATATCTTGCAACCGGCCGTAAGCTCAACATTTTTTAAAGTCAAAAATAAATTCAACACAGCACTGTACAGCTCTGTAAATGCTAGGGATCATATTGGGGGACATGAGGATTAATAGTAACCCCCTCTCAAGCTTGCACATCAGCCCAAATACGAGTTTACATTAACTGTTTATTTTCCAGCCGCAGCGTGGCCAGGTCTGAGGTGCTCCAAGCACTCTGGACTTTTTACATTTATATTTGACATATATTAAAAAAAAATATTTTACGGATTTGAGTATAGGGGAAATTTGTGCTATTTTTGCTAACACCTAAAATCACTTTATAGTCTTCTCAAAGTGCAGGATGGCTTTATTTGGGCTATATTTCGTGCTTAATTGGTGCTAGCGGGACTTCTTTCCTGCAAGTAAGCTGAGGCTCGCTTTTAGCCTTGCAGAGAGGCTTCCCGGAGCAATAGAATAGCAACCGGGCTTTTCTTGCGGCCGAAACTCTTGCGGCCGTTTTAGATCAAAGGCTTTCCTCCGGCCGCAAGAGATAGCAAGGCGCCGACCACAAGCCTGCCGGAGTCCCCGGCCGGAGGGGAATAGAATAGCAGAATAGCTTGCGGCCGGTCCTTGCGGCCCCGCAGCGCCTACGGCCGCTAATAGAATGAGGCCCCAGATGAGGGAACAAAAAATATAGCACTGTTGTGAAGTGGATAAAATGTATATATATATAAATCTCTTAAATAGTCCTTGGCTGGATATATATGTATATAAATAATAAGTAAAATCTTACACCCTCTATATAAAATATACATTTAATAGTAATATATAAAAAAAAATACTGCAGCACTGCTATGCAAACAATGTTGCTATTAACTTACTCCTAATAGCTAATTTCCTCCCTCTTCTTTAGGCGTCATCTCATAGTTTGTACTTATCTTATAATGGCAAAGATGGCAGTTCTTTACCATGCATCAAAAATTCTGCTCATCCTTGGTTTAGAGTTATATCTGGAACTGCATGCCAGAAACCTCTGTGCCAGGTCGAAGAGCTACTTTTTATTCCATTACTTTGATTGTACAACCCCTGGTTAGTGAGACTAGTCTTTGTTATATATGTTGTTGTTGGAGAAAAAAACATACCCACAAACCACCTTTTACTCCAAATCAGCAATTATGATACGCAAAACACAGAGGCCTCTGATTTTGTTTGGTTTATTTGGAAAAAAAATGAATTAGCAACAGAAGACCAGTTACAATTGTCTCATGCTACTGGCTCACTGGACCACTGGGCAAAAATATAAACAAAACACAGCTTTTATAATGTTTACATAAAGACAATGGAATAATCCATTCTTACCTTTTAGAAACATGATATAACCCACCAACAGCTAATAAACAATTATTTACATTAGGTGATCCAATAAAATATAACACATGTGATCAGCACTTATCAAGCATGTCTTGGTACGTCACAATAAAAATACTTTTATTTATTTTCTCTAAAAATACTTTTATTTATTATCTCTGCACATAGGGCAAGTATTGGCCTTGGTAAGCTACTGAAATACATATTTGTTTAGGATAAATAACAGCTTACGGTCTCTTGAGAACAATTTACTATGAGAAATAGGGACTTGTTTACACTTATAAAATAAAAACAATGAATTTATAAGTATGTATAATTAGTAGTTTCCTACCTTGTAGCCTACAATGGAAAAATACAGTTTTAGGTAATAAAAGTATAATATGTATGTATATATATATATATATATATATATATATATATGCTAAATAAATGTATGCATATTTGTAATTCTCCACAACATTGTTGTAATAAATGATCATTTGCATTGGAAACTTCTTGACACTCCAAAAATTATTTGCTAAATTAGAATTCTATCCTAAAACAAGAACTGTCTTAAAATACATGTTGATAGTGATTGATATGTGATGTATATTACTTCACTTACTTTTAAGAAGTCTCCAGAGAAACATATTATCACCTTCTGTTCCACTTTATGCTATCTTATCTCCTCATTAGAGTACATTGCTCCATCTGCTACATAATGCCAACTCAGGGAGGAGAGGATGCCTATATTACCCAAGGAGTGTACAACCAGTCATGCACCTAGATATAATTTTAGAAAGGTAGGGTTGTGGGATATGCCTTGATCATGCAAAGATCATTATTAAAGGGCTGCTATTTTATCCAAGCTGCTGAAATTCCTAGAACACCAAATATCCAGTAGGAAAAATGATAATAACTTATATGCATTATAATATGATCCCTGTGTTTGAAAGGTTGTTACACTCTTATTAGCAGGTATTGTCTTGATTTGTGTGAATTTATCAATGTAGGTTGATTTTATTTGTAATCATTACATAGTAACTATGCATTTTTGTGCCCTGTGTTAGCCTTTTACAAACATAATGTATTTTTTTTATCTGGACTTTGGATGAAAAAACGTTCTCAGTAACTCCTATTTGACATGTAATTAAGTGTAAAAAGCAGTCCATTGTAGATATGAATAGAAACTGTTATTTATTTTAGTACCACTAAAGAAGTAACTATGTTATAAACGTGTTCTGACCAGACAAAATTCACATTACATGATCCACTTCATGAAAGATATCCTTAAGTTTATTTAAGGAAAATTTGGGGTTTTCCAAACGTGGTAATGGTATGTCATTATTCTGGCAGAACTAACAATACTCCATGTGTGTGGTTTCAATGAAGTGAGATGAGCAGAGCTTTATCTAATTTTCATTTCCAGAGATAGCATTAAAGATAGTCAACTACTTTTGTTCTAATTGTTGTATAAATATGGTCAGCGGTGCACAAAATATCTAATATTAAGTAGCCAGGAAGATTATGTATTAGTAATAATACTAATAATACTATATGTGCCTTTTATATATATTTTACAACCCTTTTATATGTATTTTTCAAAACCACGTTATTAAGTAGAGGTTGTTTCTACAAGTGTGTCAATGTTAGAAATCAGTGTTTTAAAAAATGTAATAACTTTAATTTTGTTAGTAAACCTGCATATTTTTAAACTTGCTCAGAAGGCTGTCATCCAGTCACATCAGCTACTAGGTAACTGCTGCATCAGTTGTGAGTAGATATTCTATATATAGGAAAATACTACATTAGTGAGAAAACAAATAGGTGGACCCTGGACGAGGGTTCAGGGCATAGGATGCACTGTCTCTGGTAGACCCTGGACGAGGGTTCAGGGCGTAGGATGCACTGTCTCTGGCCAGGCTCCTCCCCTCTCTTGGTTATGTTAGTTTATTTATTGTTATGATTATTACGTAATTTGTGTTTACCAATAAATGCTGTGGCCGGTTCTCCCTCCAAGAAGTGGTCTGTGTCTAATAATTATATTCAATATGGGATTTGGTGTCTAAATCCTTATGTGTACATACCAACTGGGCCTTGCTTAGGTCATGTAAAAGCAACATGTACATGGGTTAAAAGCACAATTTTAAATTTTACAGCACATGAGTATTTAGGGTGAAACCACGTTAAGGTGGACTATTCAGAGTATTAGAATGTCACCTCGCAGTCTCATTATTACATTTTTGTGACTTCTGCAATATTTATGCAGATTGTATCTGTCATGTGTAATGTATATGTGGATAGCAGTGTTTGTCATATTTGTGCTTCTTGCATGTAAGAATCCTATTACATAAGACAAAAACACAAAAAAAAGATTTTAAGATTTGCACAAAATAAAAAAGAGATGGTGTGGCTGCTTGAAATTGACTGGACCTAAGGCAGCATAAAGTCTAAATACATCACTGCCTATGTTTAATTATTCCAGAAGCAGCTCTGTAGTGTAGTTTATTTTATAATAAATACAACATTATATGGAGCGGAACCGATCCATGCATGCAGTAACTTGGACCCAGATTGTTTCTCTGGGTACTTAGAACCCCAAAGGACACGGACTATACCCTGGAAAAGATTTATTGGGCCAGTGTCAGATGGTGATCATTGCCTCCCTGACATTCTGACCTAAGCAAGGCCCAGTTGGTATGTGCACATAAGGGGTTTATACACAATCCCCTATTAAATACAATGATTAGACATAGCCCCCTTCTTGGGAGGATAACTGGCCACAGCGTTTATTGGTAAACACAAACTGATGTAATAACCATAACAATAATTAACATAACCATGTGAGGGGAGGAGCCTGGCCAGAGACAGTACCGCTACCTACCGCTTTGGAACATCCGTACCACTGTAGGGTAGGATATCACCCATTTTACCACTGTCCCGGCGACTCCACACACCACCCGCCACAGAGAAAGCTGCAGAATACCTTTTGCGGTCTCTACACCCCCAACAAACACCATGGCCAGCCGCATACCCCCTTAAAACACCAGCACTCCGAACTCCATACCCGAGCCCAAGCAGTGCTGAACTTGAATCCGACTGCTTTCTTACACAGATCAATCATGTAAATTGACGTATAAGGCAGCTACGACCATGACTGAACCTTTTAGCTTCGATAACCCGTTGCTGAACGGGTGTGTTAACAGGATCACTACTACCAGTCGGATAAATACCAAGGTAGGAAGCGGGAAGTGCCACTTGCTACCCGCTGCTCCGACTGATGTCATTGCCCAATCCAGGGACACTGATTGTACTTCCATCCAAACCGGGCCAACGCCCGGCCGCGAGCCATGATTAAGCGCCTACCTGGTCAGATTTACCCATGACCTCACCGCACACGACCTTGCAATTCTCCAAACCACATTCTCCCTAAAGGGCCGTTATGGTAGTTGCTACTGCCCAAGCGAGTGGGCACCAAGTTCTGATGCGGAATATGCCCAAACACTGCTTGCAGTCTCCTGCTCAGGGGGTCGTAATCATAGAAAACCGTTTCAACTTCAAGTAAGGAACGGCTCAAAAGCCAACCACACGATTTGGTCCAAGAGAGCCGTAACCAGTGAGGGGGGGGGGGGGGGCGATCAGCATGCCTGTCACACTGTAACTACCTCCCTTCACCCACCTGCACCTCCTTGGACCGTCGCGGCTAAATGGTAACCTGATCACCTTGGATCGCCAGACCAGTCACCTGAGGTTGACATACCTTGTCTGTTTACCAACCTCTTGTTACCATCCGACCAGCGGGAAAGAGATGGTTCACAGAACCGCAAGGCTTCCGACTTTCCATAACCGTAGTATCCAGCCACACGGTCACATGATCCACGTTTTGGGTCCCAAGACTGGGCATTTGGTCGCATGACCATCCTTTGATCTCCAAACCAACCATCTGGACACATGATCCCCTTTTGGATCCCAAGACCAGGCACCTGAGGCCCCTACACCTTGCCTGTATACTAACCACAGTCTCGCTACCAGCAAAATCAGCGGGAGGGAGAAATGGCTGCACAGCCCGCAAGGCTTCATCCTCATGTCAGACCTCCTTCCAGAACAGTGGTATCTCCAGCCCTCTGGAAAAGGCTACCAGTCGCCTGCCGTCCCATTGCCATACCTCCTGTTCACCTTTACCACTCGATTCCTACGTCAGGACAGAATGCCCGTGCCCGAGAGGCCCCAGAATGCCATTCGACCCCCACCTTCGGGCGATCACCTCTTCCGGGTTAAAATGTAAATGGCATTGCTCAGTCTTGCCGGACTCTCCATGACCAACCCACCATGCTTGGGTTGCCAGTTCCTACCGCTCCTGGTATTCCCAGGTGATCTCCCATCTAAGGACTGACCAATGTGACCCCCTGGTTCCATGGCTGGGTTTGAACCCAGGATGCTGAAGTGAAAGCACCTGCACCCTAACCACTGCACACCAGGGGACCCCCTTTGGGTTACTGGGCACCCCCAACCTAGCCAATGAACCGCTCGTATATCTTAACGCGTGCCCAGCACCAAACTGCCCATCCTGGGACTTTGGCCATCAGTCTGAGGTGCGCACCGCAAAAGGACCAGTCAGCCATCCTTTCCTGCCACCTACATTTTTTTTTTACACCATCTGCTCTATTACACAGCGTGTCCGACAACATAGTCCCAAATGGGCCGATACATAATTGACAGTAAACTGCCTGCCCTGCGGCAGTGTTATCTGAACACACAATTTCACGTCTCTTGCTCCTCCGCTGACAAGCCTGCGTAACTCTAGAAGGCAAATACCTTGTAGCACTAGACACCATCACCAAAGCTTATATACACCCCTGAATGATAAGAAGTGATATAACCGAAAGGGGCAGAAGCAGTGGTGTCACCTACGACAACACCGAGCCGTCTCTCAAGTCTTCCATTATCTGAGACGCACCTACTAGTGCAGAGAGAAGAATAAAATTGACCAACCAATGAATACCCATACTATTCAACCCACTGAGGATTAATCTGACGTACCCAGCAGAAACCAAGATGGATACCACTAGGCCTGACCCTCTGCAGCTGGGAGAAAGCGGGCCCATCCTAGCCAAAACACCACCGTATTCGGGAGCCCGCTAACAGCAGGACAAAGCCTCCCAACATATAAGCTTTAACTACAAGGCAATAACTAGTGTAAACAAGTCTGTGCAGAGAACCCCAGCAACAAAATCACAGATAAAAAATGCTCGTCCGCATATCACATTGGTTTTATAGGCATAGGTGCCCTAGGCAACCTGATGCCAGCCTCTCTGCTAAACCAAGCACACCTCCGCTAT
This sequence comes from Discoglossus pictus, assembly GCA_027410445.1. Lineage (NCBI taxonomy): Eukaryota > Metazoa > Chordata > Amphibia > Anura > Alytidae > Discoglossus > Discoglossus pictus. Next base: position 195,194,078 of record CM050165.1, read on the forward strand.
CCCTTGGTTTTGTCCACACACCCCCAGGCCTCCAGGAGTCTAACTGCAACCGCCCAAGACCATAATAAAGTAAAAGTATAATATAAAGCATAAATTATTTTTGAAAATAAAGGAACTAGAATGGTTTATGGATGTAAAGTTACTCTTAGAGAGCTAGTGACAACCAATGTCCCATATTACATGCAATCTTCCCTCATATGGCAAAATTACTTTGCTAATCCTTGGGAAGCTTGAAAACATGTGTGTTATTATATTTAGCTCAAAAAAGTGTGATAAAACCAATTTAGAGAAAAGCGCACCATTAGTACTCATATGGTTGTAAAAAGTTGGTGAAAAAAGGTAATTATATAGGGGGTACATATAATAAAAAATATATTTTATATATAGTTTGTTAAGTACATAACTCCATATTGCCTTAGACTACTGTGTGTCATTAATGCAGACTAGCAATTCAAAGTAGTCATCAGGAGTGAAAAAGTACATACAAAAATAGCCAAATATATGTTACCACCTTTTCTATAATAGTAAATTTAACCAGAGTACTTGCGCTTTACTGTGAATAGTCCCGACGGTCCCGTTTCGCCCCTCCTAGGGCTTACTCATGGGCTACTGAATATTGGTACAGCATGGGCTTTTATAGCCCTTTTCCTTCCATTTCCGTATACCAAACGCTATCTGCGTCATCTACGTTACCACGCAGGAACGCGATCAGCGTGAAGACGTCACTACGCTCTCTGTCTCTCTCTTCCTGGTTATTAATACGCCAACCATGCGTGATTTGCCAACCAACTCATGGAAGTTGATTCCCAAATCTCGCGTGATCAGTCTACCTGCTTCATTTTAATGCATCTCGTCAACCATGCATCATTCTGCTATAGTGTCATACTTTTTGATCATTATACTCACTATATGGCAACATTAATGAGTTTTTATAAATGTCTATCTTATATGACATATAATTTTATTAATCTTAAAAGATTAGAGAATATATTTTTTTTAAAAAAGATATTATTTATCATGTGGCTTCAGGAATATATACATATATAGATATAGACAAGAATAGATGATCAACACTTTAATCTTAGAAAATACTATTAAATATATCTCAATAGTTCTCAAAATGTGTTGTCCCTCTATATCTATTTTTTCATATACTTATTTTTAAGAATAAGCATAAAAAATTTTCAGTATAGCATTAAGGATATTAAGGATATTATTCCTCTCAATAAATTTGGACTCGATTAAAAGGACAATTATATTCTGTAACTATACACAAAAAACTATAAGTGGTATACTAAAATAGTGAATTAAAAAAGTGTATTTAATATGTGAAAGAATTATGTAGAATATTGAAGAATGATAAATATAACCTGTTTCTAGGTATAATAAAAATAATGTAATAATATGTGGAAATATGTATGCTAATACTTGAATCTAAGATGTGAAAAAAATTGGGGTGAATACTAAGGATATTATATGAGTACTAAAGACTTAATACTATGGATATTCTATAATTGCTAATTGGTGCTATCTACTAAATTATAAAAAAGCAGAATATGAAAATCCTTCATTGAGTCCACTTGGACTTTGTGTGTTTAGTAAAAAGATCCATTTACTTTCTAACTTAAGAAGGTCTTTATCAATGTCACCTCCTCTGGGTCTCTGTGAAATTTGATCAATTATTGAAAACTTCATTGCTTCTGGTTTATTGTTATGAAATAGTTTTATATGACGAGACACTGACGTGTCCATTTCTTTAACCACTGTATAGGTATGTTCCAAGATTCGTCTCCGTAGTTGGCGTGTAGTTTTGCCTATATACAATTTTGGACAGGAACAAATTATTATATAAACAACGTGTGTAGACCCACAGTTGATAAAGTTCTTAATTGGATATTTTTAATCAGTATTTGGATCAATGAAATCTTTACTTGGGACTATAAATTTGCAGGCTTTACATTTTCCACACTTAAACAATCCCTTTGTAGATGGTAACCAAGATGTTCTCATTTGTTTAGCTGGCTTAAAAAAGCTGTTCACTAATTCATCTTTGATGCTTTTATTCTTCCTATAAGTGATCGAGACTTTTTCTGATAGGCTTGTAATTAATGTAGAGTCCTCTGTTAGTATATACCAATGCTTGTCTAAGATTTCTTTGATTTCTTTCCAGTCTTTTCCAAATGACATAATGCATCTTATTTGGTCATTTGTTTCAACCTTCTTTTTTGAAAACAGTAGATCCTGTCTATCAGATTCTAAAGCTCTTTTATATGCTTTTTTCAATAGACGATTGGGATATCCTCGGGCTTTAAATTTTTCCCTTAGTTGATCAGCTTGGGTCTTGAAAACTTCTGAATTAGTGCAGTTTCTTTTTATCCGTAGATACTGACTGATCGGTATCCCTGCTTTCAACGCTCTGGGATGCTGACTCGACCATTTTAATAGCGAGTTTGTTGCAGTTGGTTTCGTGAAGGTGGATGTATGTATTTTACCCATTGGATCCTTTGATATTATAAAGTCTAGGAACTCGATCTTCTCTTCTGTCTCTAATATAAAGCAATAGCACCCCAAACCAAGATTAGTGCACCTGTCAACCAGAAGAGCACTAACGGGAGAAATTGTCCCTATAACTCCTAAGGCCTCTCCATCTCATAAACTACCCTTTTTGCCAACGCCTGGTAAAGCAACCAGAATATATGGGCTGCCAGGTAACTCCCCAAGGATGGTGAGGTTGAAAAATCTATAAAGCAAGCTATTAATAAGTGCTGTACTCGGTGCCGTTGTTGAAGATACACCAAAATACTTTCATAACAACCCGTATATACTCCTCAGTCTGCAAATGGTAAATCAGTGCAGAGTTACGGGAAGGCCCGACATACCCTGATAGAAGCTGACAAAACAGGCAGATATATAACTTCCCTTGAGGAGAAAATTTGTAACCCGAAATGTAACCCATAAGGTTATTAATTCGGCCGAAAATATACATTTTATATACTTCAGAAGTTCCGTGCTATCCCGATCCCAGCACTACATGAGTTAATACATATAATGTACTGCATGGCAAGAATATAATACCCAGCTTTATGAATATTCCTAATACCGAATACCAACCGATAGAATACAATTAAATCCTCTAATACTTCAAAATAAATGCCATTCTTAGCAACGGAAGCCAATAATGCCTATATAAGGCTCCGTAATCCCATAACTATGGGATAACTAGATGTATATGCACCCGTTAATCAATCGGCGATGCCACTAGAATTATAAAATTTGATGCGGGGTGGAGAGGGATTGGGTGTATTGCCAATAAAAAAAATTGGTACAGGCTTAAAGGATGTATAATACCTGCCTTCGTATGGTTGTGTGTCAAACAGTGAAGCCTACACTACGTGCCTTGCTTGAAACACCTACAGTGGGCCTGTTGGTTCCCCTGGACCACAGGAGAACCTTAAATACTCTGCCCATGGGGCGAACCCCTAATATGCATGATATTAAATATACTCCACACTATGATAGTGGGAATCTAAATAATCTAGTCCTGATATAAACCCGCAGTAGAGATGTCGCGGACAGTTCGCCCGCGGACTATTCGCAGCGATTTTGGCATGTTCGCGTTCGCAGCGGACGGCGAACACATGCGCTTTTCGGTTTGCCCCTTATACTTTATCATTGAGGAAACGTTGACCTTGCACCTCACAGTCAGCAGTCACATTCCATCCAATCAGCAGCATACACTCCCTTCCAGAGCTTTCCATCTGAAGGACAGCATACATTTTAAAAATCATTCTGAAGCTGCATTCGTTGTGAGAGGACAGATAGTGTAGCTGCTGGAGATTTAATAGGGAAGTAGACAGCCAGGCTGTGCATTTAGCTTCCATTACAGACCTGAAGGACTCATCTGATATCTGCTGCAAGGACAGCAACCCAAAAAGCCCTTTTTAGGGCTAGAACATAATTTATTTTATTTTATAATTTTTTTCTGTGTAATCTAATTGCATATGCCTGCCTACAGGCGTGTGTGTGAAGCCTATTGCATCTACTCTGCCAACTTTTGCAAGTGCACAGTGATACGTCATATCTGGTGCAACCGTAGTGTACAGTGACATAAAACAACACTTTTTTGACTGTAATCGATTGAATATCAGTTACCTGCCTACAGGCATGTGTGTGAGGCCTACAGTGCCTACTCTGCCAACTTTTGCCAGTACACAGTGACACTCCTATCTGGTGGCACCTTAGATTGCACGCGCAGTGCCCCAAATTTGAAGTGGGAGGACCGACCAAGCATCTTTTTCCATCTCCCGCTTTCAAAAATCCATGCCATATACACGTCCCCTGATAGGTGACGTAACAGGTATTAAACTGATAGGAATAAATAGTACAACTGAACACACCACTCCTATCTGGTGGCACCTTAGATTGCACGCGCAGTGCCCCAAATTTGAAGTGGGAGGACCGACCAAGCATCTTTTTCCATCTCCCGCTTCCAAAAATCCATGCCATATACACATCCCCTAATAGTGGGCGTAACAGGAATTAAAGCGATAGGAATAGTACTACTTAACAGTACACACCTTTTAATAACGCAGACAGAGGCAACGCAGAGAGAGGAGTCTGAAGAAGAGGAGGCAGAGGAGGAAGGTGGCTTTGAGGAGGTGGAAGACCAAACACAGCAGACGCCCCAGGGGGCTTGTTGTCACCTTTCGGGGACCCTTGGTGGCTGGGTGGAGGAAGAGACCTTCAATGACATCAGTGAGGTCAAGGAGCGGGACATGGCTAGCTTGGTATCCAACCTTGTGCAAATGGGGAGTTTGCGGTTGTGCAAAGGGACTGTTTGCGGTTGTTTGCGGTGCATTAAACGGGGAGATTGGTCTGTTACTGTGAAGCGGGTGTAACCCTTGCACTACCCGATACAACATCATACCTGATGTTTTAAAGCATGTTATTCCAAACAATTTAGGAATGTTAGGTGATTTATGCCCTTTATGGCTTAAAAACAGACTCTGCATCAACTATGTAATTTTCCGTGGGAGTTTTGCCATGGATCCCCCTCCGGCATGCCACAGTCCAGGTGTTAGTCCCCTTGAAACAACTTTCCAATCACTATTGTGGCCAGAAAGAGTCCCTGTGGGTTTTGAAATTCGCCTGCCCATTGAAGTCTATGGCGGTTCGCCGGGTTCGCCCGTTCGCGAACATTTGATGGAAGTTCGCGTCCGCTATTCGCGAACCGAAAATTTGATGTTCGCGACATCACTAACCCGCAGCCCTAATGGCTAAATACATAGGTAAGAGGAGATTAACCCCCCCTTCTAGACTGGAAATGAGTTGAAAAACTCCCCCTGCAGGATGACCTGTAAACCAGCAGACTTAAACGGCAATGGCTATTTAGTTAACAGTGTAATAGTCCTAGCTTCCAATTCCCTACTAAGGGCATAAGGGTGAAATGGGTAGGGAGAACCTTTGTCGTGATAATCGTTTAATGCCTAATACCAAGCCTGGTGCTTCCTGGCCCTAAAGGCCAAGAGCCGGGCCTAAGGGGTGAAAGCTAAATTGCCCCTGGAAGCTGCTAGGATGCGAGCTCCCACTGACAAGTTGCTGAGCCGTACAGTCTCTCTGCGGTCAACAAGCATTCCCTTAACGCTGTGTGGCAAGCCCGCATGAGAAGACTACAAATCCCTAGATATCCCCAGGGCTCCTCGCCGTCCGGTGATGTCACATGTTCCCGCCCGGTGGACCGCCGGGGACGAAATCTCAGCGGTACAGCTGACCATAATACTATAATACTATTCTATAAAGTCCTTTATAAACCCATGCTATATACTTTAATAATCGCCCCAAATCTGCTAAACTTCCTACCCCTGAATGTGCCCTAATGGCAAATATCTGAGGAAAAGGGGAGTGGGGAGGGAGGGGTTAAATGTAGGAAATCAAGGGGTTAATGTGAAGGGCTTTGCCTGTGGGGAGGCAGCCAAGGGCCTTAACCCCTCACTGGCAGTCTGGGGTGAGCTGTGAGCTAGCAGTCTGATATACATGTTGTATGTGTTTAACACACTACTGACAGCTTCAGCGGTGCTACACAGTCTCCCTGCAAGCAGCCAGTGCTGACACCAGGCTGTGTGGCATGCCTGCAAGGAAAGACTACAACACCCATAATCCCCTGGCTCACGGCTTCCTCCCATGGTGCAGCACCACCCTCAAGGCCAGAGGACCTCAGAAGGATATTGCTCTGCTCATACCCCGACTCCACAGGCTGGCACACCGACAGTCGTGTCCCCAGTAGCAACCATCGGGTCCCAGCTCTTCTGCAGGTCTGTCCCCATCAGCTTCCACGCCACAGCAAGCAGGCAGCCCACGCTGCTGGACATCAGAGCACAGAGGGTGACTGTGTAGGAGGGGAGGGAATTGTATGGGAGAAAGGGGAAAGAGAAAGAAAGGGGGGCAAAGGAAAGAAAGGGAAACTAGAGAAAGGGGGAACAGAGGGGCCTATCTTTACACATGGCTAGCTGGGGGCATAATGGCGGTAATGGTGCCAAACTCTTACAACTGACTCCCCTCCCCCAGCTAGCCACCTCCTACCCATACCCGGGCCTGCCCAGTCAAGTGGTCCCTCCTCCCAACCCTCTGGGGTGGTCTTAGGACCCTTCATTATGGTTGTTCTGATCACAGAGCATAGCTTTTAACAGACCACTCAGAAGGGCGCAAGATTCTAATTTTTGTAATTTATTGCTGTGATCATTTAAGATTGGAACAACCAGAGAGGGGTATCATTAGCAAAACATTACCGCCTGTTTTCCTGCTGGAAGCTTTGAATACATACTGTAGACGAGAGTGGTTGAAGGTGATGATGGATGAAAAGAGGTGTAAATCAAGGGCAGGGCAGAATGAAGACATTTGTGGAGTGGGACAATAAATGAGGGCGAGAAAACTGGTTTGAGGCAATCTGAGAGTATATTTTGGACAAGTAGTTTGTGACATAAGAGAGGATGGAGATATATCTGAAGTGAAGAAATAAATGTCGGTATCATCTGCATAGAGATGGTATAGAAACTCAAAGGATACTAATAATTTACCAAGGGAGGATGTGTAGATTAAGATAAACAAGGCAAAACAAGGTGAACAATAATGAGAGATGAAGTTATGCCATGCTGTAGTCTAACCAGTCCTGAATTTTTCTTGAATAAGACTTGATATGTGTGAAGATAACCACAATACCAGTCTTGCTGACTACACTTTTTTGACTGTTGTTTAATATAAATTATTTTTACATGCTATGTATAGTTGTCATAATGTAATCACACAGTCACATTCCAATACGTTTTTATCATATATTTTGGTGAAAGTGTATTGACATCCAATGATAATATAAATGCTTCTTTAAAACATGTTTTTATTAACCAGACGTCTGCAGCAATCGTTACCTATTGTGTGAAGCCTTGGTAGGCTGAATGCAAGGTGAGTTCAGTAAATAATAGACTTGAATTATGTAGAAATTCCCAAAGGAAAACCACTTCCTTGCTAGGCAGTTCCACTGAGTCTTATTGTGGTGAGAACACAACAAGAAATCCCAGTGATGTCAAGCTATTACTCAGACAAGGTTTGTTTAAAGGGACTATGTAATGTATTTTTCCCATGGAATATCGTAAAGCTGTTGTTCCAAACCTTTTGAGTAATATGGCACATTTCCATGAGACAAAAAAATTCTAAGGGGCACATCATTTTAGTTAATGCTTATAAACTTCACATATGGTCTTATTTTTCACTTTGTACACAATATACTTAAATAATTTCCCCTCCAATTACTGTCCTCACTATCCATACCCTTCTTGTTTCATCCCTCTTCATGCAGGGTCATATGATGGCCACACAGTTCTGTCCAGAGCCTGGTAGAGTGGGCAACAAATAGAAGTAGGCCAGATACCAGGGCACAGCTACACAGCACACTACCATTAAACAGAGACTGACCTTCCTAAAAATGGAATGTTGTGCCTTCTATTAAAGGGCTACCATAGTTTGAGAAAAACCTCACACGTTTTCAAAGTAACTTCTAATATTAGTGGCTATCAGCCCTATTAAATTCTAGGACAGTAAGTCTAATGTGAAGCTCACAACGGCTGCAGGCTTGAAATTTGTCCTAGTTACATTGTTCTTAAATTTGAAGGGGTTGCGAGCTACAGCTTGAGATACAAATCATAGCTTGTTCGTAGAACGATGGATTTGCGGCCTTGTGGATAATCAATTAGTGTAGACCGTAGTTACGGGTTTAGATGGAGCCAATGGAAAAAGAGATTGTTAGCATTATGTCACTGAAAAAGGGGAGGTTACATTTCAAAGTTCTACGGCTTCATTTACAAGTTGCGATTGGACACACATTCCACAGTAATGCAATATTAATACAGCCATAAATATGATATTCTATTGCATGCGAGTTACAGTATATGTATTAACTGGGATCGATATAAAATGGAAATTAAACATGAAATAAAGTATTTTTGGGGCCGATTTGCGTGCTTGAGAATGTTGTGCTATTAATTCTAAGACCTAACATCACTTTCCCTTTTAATAAAAGTACAGTAGTGTGTTTTTATTTGCGTTTACGGGACTACATATTGGTCTTTACCCCCCCTTTTGAGTCCTCTCCATCACTCGTAGAGCTTTGGGCTCCATTTGCGCGATAGTTCGCAGGTGACATCATTGCAATTTAAAAGCATGATTGGAATTGTAGCGGTTATGGGCTTGACCGATCAAAGGATTTGTGCGGTGCGAAGTTCCACGTTCCTGCCCCGTAGGCATTTTTCGGCCAGCCTATGCCGCTAGTCATCCACGGGGACGTTTACAGGTCTAATTTAATAGCCGTAGGTCCTACTTTGACAGTTACGGGCCACGTTTTAAAGAATTTAATGAGGCTGCATGTAAGGCAGCAGCATAAAAGGATTTTTAGAGAAAACTTATAATTTCAGCGGACTTTGCTTGCTCCTGAAGTCTTCAATCTTAGACATTTACATTTTTATATTTATTTTATATTTTTTGCAAAACAAAAAACTGTAAATGAACATATTGTAACATATCACATACAGTAATAATATACCATACAACTGTGAAAATAAAAGATGCTTGTATCAATGCAGAGGCCAGATTAGAATCACTAGATTTAAAATCGTTTTCCCATGCTTGGTAAATCTTCATAAATGTCATATTGTTTGAAAAAAGCATGCACACACTTCACCCTTATTAGAGATATCTTTAATTGAATTTTATAATTCTAGCCAAGTAGGTATATCTGAAGTTCTGTATAATTTATCTAAGTTTAGTTTAATAACTATAAATATAAATGTTGATAACAATTTCTGAACTTTGATCAAAGTCACTATCAAGGCTGGATTTAAACTTAAGGCGCACTTAGGCAAAGATTCCTCAGATGCACCCACCCATTCTACACACAATTTGGACCACAGTGAAAATAACACTTACATTAAACAAGCTTCTTCCTTATAGGTGACTGTTCTTGTATGAAGCATAAATGTTACTTTCCTGTAGGATGTTAAACGTTATCAGCACATACAATCTTGAAATTATTTAGCACTATAGTTAGCCTTTGTATGTATTATAATGGCAAAATAACAGATGGTGACTGTATATTGACTGTTAATGCTAATGTAATAAATCAAACGGAACACAAAGGTTGGACAAAGGACAGTAATAAACACATTATAATTATATATTTTTGCAGTATAGTAGAATATTTCACCATTTACTGTTTTAACCCTTTATTTGCCAGATGAGCCTGTTGTTCAGTTCAGCTTTTCAATAAATGAGCTGCACTGTTGTTCTGGCAGTGATAATGTTAAAGGCATATTTAACTTCCCTGGATTATAAATGCATCTGTTAGAGGAGAATCAGTAATGTATGAAAAAAAAAATTTGCATGAAAAATACCAAATTAAACACTATTATACTTACCCTAAAGTTTGCTAAATCTTGAGTTTGCTAGCAGTTGATTTTCAGAAATCCCTGCTAAAATTAGCATGAAATGCATAATTTGTTGTGGCCAATCACAGGCAACTAATACATTGTATCAATCTGTGGTGGCAGCTTGTGCAGGAAGGCATCATGCAATGTATAGCCTAGTTTTAACCCTGCACAAGGAAGCAAGGAGGAGCCCAGATATTGCTCTGTAGATCTTAGCACTGTGCTGCTGTTGTCTTGAAGGCTAGTAAAGGGTAAAAGCTGTACCCAAATGCTGTGTTTTTTTTTGGTAGGTTCGCAATGCCTATGTAAGCAGCTCTAGGGTGTTAAAAACAAGATTTATTTAAAAAAATATCTGTATATGTATAAAATGAATTAATGTAATGTGTGTGTCTAATGTAAGAAAAAGTTACACACAGGGAAACTTAGTGTTGTGGAAATAATACAAATATCCTTACATTTGTAGTGTGTGTGTATGTATGTATGTATGTATGTATATGTGTATATATATATATATATATATATATATATATATATATATAACAATTGTCATTTTTTTTGTAAATGTGATATTTGGTTAAGATGTAAGCTGTGAACCAGTATTTTCCATTTTGTAAGATATAAGTTATGAAATAGTTTAGTCTGCTTGACCCATGACTTAGCAGTTTCAGCTAAAGACAGTAACAACTTTATAGGATAAACAATTTGTCCTAAGAATCTAAACCCAAGGTCTAATATGCGTTATTAACTGCGCAGAAGTGTACCAAATAAATTTGATATACGCACAGATCTTTTCAAAGTACGTGTTATATTTTGATTGGATCTGCTAATGTAAATGGTCCTTCATTGGTTGCTAGTGGGTTATGCCATGTTTCTAAGAGGTGAGCATGGATTATCCCATTGTCTTTATGTAAACGAGTATAAAAAGCTATGTTTTTAATTTTTCTGTTCAGTTCAGTAGCATTTTGGATGTTTTGCTACTAATCCACATTTTTGTCTAAATAAACTCTAATAATGAGAAAATTTCCAGAGGACTACTAAAAAGTATTTTGTGAGTATGTTTTTTCCCCCAAACATTAGATATACTACTGTGATTATTTAATATACTACTGTGATCAAATATTTCAAATATACTATTTTAAAGAACAACACTTAAGCCAAATGATTTTAGAACTGAACATAAAATACTACAGCCTGTAATATATTACCTTTAATATTAAATTATGGTGTTGTGGGATCTACCATTATGGTTTCTGCTGATCATCTACATGAGGTGGGAGGAGATTGAACAGGAAGTTTCTATCTACACAATGTTAGTTTGACACCTATAGCTGCTGAAGTTTTCAGCTGCAGTAACATAAATCTCATTAATTACAAGGACAAACCCTCTGGAAAGAGTAACATATAAAACTAGTTGATTAAAGAAATAGGTTATCTACAGTAATTAATGATTTGGAAAAACAGATAAAAATGCGAAGACTGTTTATGGGTTTTTTTTTTGTTTTTTTTACTATTTAAAAATATTTTTGCCTATTATCAAGTTGATTCAAAAGACCACACAAAAAAATAAATGGGCCATAGTTCTCCTTTAAAATGCAACTAATGTTTCATAATTACCTAACTGGGTGTCATTGTCTCACATGGAAAATCTCAGCTCTGAACTCACTAGAAAACTGCCATCAGAATAAAGCAATGATTTTTGGAGGCTGGGGTCCTTTTGCTTGTAGATGATAAAACTGATAAGCCCCTTCTGGATCACAACCTTGTCACTGTGAAGGGGCTTGTTTACTTCAATGAAGCTGTGAGCTACAGCATGTTTGGTCAACCAAGATGAGCAGGTCATAGCAGAGAGGTCAGCCAAATCATGATCCAAGGGGAAGGAACTGGCAACCCACTGCAGTATCTCTGCCAAAATAACCTTATGGATAAGCCTGAGCAGCGGCCTAAAGATAGATGTGTCTGGTGTACTGCAGTACATAGAATCATGGAGAGTCGGACAGGACAAAGAAGAGGTTTGATTCAACCAATGAAGAGCATTCTTATTCCTACCACAAGACTTTGCACTTCCTGCCACAAGCCCCATGTAAACTAAAATGCCTTTTCTAAGTCTGTTTCAGCAAATTTTTCAGTGCAAAAATATGGCACTTCCTGCATGCAGGCAACTCTAGGTACTTGCTTACTCTGCCTAATAACAAATCTGTCCCTTGTTGTTATCTCAACAGAAGTAAAGCTGGTTCTGATGAGGGAGGAATTGGGTAAAACAAATAGATCAGTTAATAACTTAACAAATATTTGCACTAGATCAGTTGACTTATTGGGCAGCTCCACTATAGAGTCAAAAAGTTAAACCTCTTAGCCACAACATTGAGAACCAAATACAAATGAAATAATTTATAATAGTGTTCCTAATAATTTAGCCAATGAATCAAATGTTTAACCCAACAAATATTTAAACCCTACCTTATCAACATTTAGATCTAAAATTGTCTCCCATTTCTACATGTTGCTATTCTTCCTTAAAATTATTGATTATTTTAATATCATTCCCTTCCCAAAAGTCTCTATTAAATATTAAAGAAGAATTAATTTTTGAACATACCTTATTAAATTATGATAGATTGTTAATTTGCTGTTCTTATTTAACTTTACCCAAGATATGTGTTTATGTGTAATTAATAAGTCCTTTATTTGTAAAGGTTATATCCAACGAGATTCAATATTAATACAACTATGTTAATTACTATTTTCCATCCATTTTAAACCATGGATAAAATTATAAAATAATTAAATTAATTTCTTTATGACTTTTACCCTGATTAATTATGTTCTTTGACACAAGATTTTCATATATACAGTTGTGCTCAAAAAGTTTGCATACCATGGCAGAAATTGTGAAATTTTGGCATTTATTTTAAAAGTATGACTGTTCATGCAAACAAAATATGTGTTTTATTAAAGGATAGTGATCATATGAAGCCATTTATTATCACATAGTTGTTTGGCTTATTTTTATATATATTATTATATATTATTTTTTGTAATGATAACAGAAATCACCCAAATGGTCCTGATCAAAAGTTTACATACCCTTGAATGTTTGGCCTTGTTACACAGGTTAAAATGGCACTTAAAGGTTTGTTTGCCACACCTGTGGCTTTTTAAAATGCAATTAGTGTGTGTGTATAAATAGTCAATGAGTTTGTTAGCCCTCACGTGGCTGCACTGAACAGGCTAGATACTGAGCCACAGGGAGCAGAAAAGAACTGTCAAAAGACCTATGAAAATGCCAGTCAGTTCTGTTCAATCGCTTATTAAGAAGTGGAAAATTTGGGGATCTCTTGATACCAAGCCAAGGTCAGGTAGACCAAGAAAGATTTCAGCTACAACTGCCGGAAAGAATTGTTCGGAATACAAATAAAAACCCACAGGTAACCTCAGGAGAAATACAGGCTGTTCTGGAAAAGATGGTGTAGTTGTTAGGAGCACAATACGACGATACTTGAACAAAAATTAGCTGCATGGTCAAGTTGCCACCAATGCCACAACAAAGCCTGGTTACAATATGCTCGACAACCCACATTGTAATTTGGAGTGACGAGACAAAATAGAGCTTTATGGCCACAACATTAAGTGCTATATTTGGAGAGGAGTCAACAAGGCCTATAGTAATATCATCCCCCACTGTGAAGCATGGTAGTGGCTCACTGATTTTTTGGGGTGTGTGAGCTCTAAAGGCATGGGAAATCTTGTGAAAATTGATGGCAAGATGAATTCAGCATGTTATCAGAAAATACTGGCAGACAATTTGCATTCTTCTGCACAAAGGCTGCTCATGGGACGCTCTTGGACTTTCCAGCATGACCCTAAACACAAGGTCAAGTTGTCCCTCCAGTGGTTACAGCAGAAAAAGGTGAAGGTTGTGGAGTGACCATCACAGTCTCCTGGCCTTAACATCATCAAGCCACTCTGGGGAGATCTCAAACATGCGATTAATGCAAGACGACCAAGGACTTTGCATGACCTGAAGGCATTTTGCCAAGACGAATGGGCAGCTATACCACCTGCAAGAATTAGGGGCCTTATAGACAACTATTACAAAAGACTGCACACTGTCATAGATACTAAGGGGGGCAATACACAGTATTAAGCAAACTTTTGAACAGGGTCATTTCATTTTTTACTTTGTTGCCATGTTTTATGATTGTGGCATTCTGTTATAACCTACATTTGAATATGAATCCCATAAGAAAAAATCTCATAAGAAAAAAATATACCGTATATACTCGAGTATAAGCCTAGTTTTTCAGCGCTTTTTTTAAGGCTGAAAAGGACCCCCTCGGCATCTACTTGAGTCACCCGTGTCTCTCCACCCCTTTGTCTCTCTTTCCTCCCGTGTCTCTCTTCACCGCTGTGGCTCTTTCCCTCCCCCTTCCTTATCATCCACCTCATCCTCAACCCCCAATCCTCATCCTCAACCCCCCTCCTCAACCTCAACCCCCCTCCTCATCCTCAAACCCCATCCTCATCCTCAACCCCCATTCTCATCCTCCCCTCCTCAACCCCCCTCCTCATTCTCACCCCCCTCCTCATCCTAAACCCCCCTCCTCACTTTACGCCTCTAATTACCTTCCCCTCTCCCTTTCCCCTCACTTACCTTCCATCAGCAGCTGCTCCTCCGCGCTCCTTCCGGCTGCGTCGGGACCCGGCATATGCTAATGACGTGACGTCACATACTCGTCATGTCATTAGCATTGGCCGGGTCCCAACGCAGCCGGAAGGAGCGTGGAGGAGCGGAAGAGCAGCTGCTGATGGAAGGTAAGTGAGGGGAAAGGGAGAGGGGGAGGTAATTAGAGGGGTAAAGTGAGGAGGGGGTTTAGGATAAGGAGGGGGGTTTAAGATGAGGAGGGGCATTGAGGATGAGGGTTTAGGATGAGGAGGGGGGTTGAGGATGTTGGGGGATGAGGAGCGGTGTTGAGGATGGGGGGTTAAGGAGAGAGGATGAGGAGGGGGGTTGAGGATAAGGAGAGAGGTTGAGGATGAGGAGAGAGGTTGAGGAGGGGGGTTGAGGATGAGGAGAGAGGTTGAGGAGGGGGCTTGAGGATGAGGAGAGAGGTTCCGGAGGTTGCTTGAGGTTGAGGAGGGGGGTTGAGGATGAGGAGAGAGGTTGAGGAGGGGGGTTGAGGATGAGGAGAGAGGTTGAGGATGAGGAGGGGGGTTGAGGATGAGGAGAGAGGTTTAGGAGGGGGGATGATGGTGAGGAGGGGGGGTTGAGGATGATGAGGGGGTTGAGGAGAGAGGTTGAGGATGAGCGGGGGTTGAGGATTGGGGGGTTGAGGAGGGGGGTTGAAGAGAGGATGAGGAGGGGGTTTAGGATGAGGAGGTTGGTTGAAAAGAGAGGTTGAGGAGGGGGGTTGAAGAGAGAGGATGAGGAGGGGGTTGAGAGAGGATGAGGAGGGAAAGCGGGGTTGAGGAGGGAGGATGAGGAGGGTGATAATGGAGGGGGAGGGAAAGAGACACAAGGAAGAGAGGGGAAATAGACACAGGGAAGGGAGAGGGGGAGGGAGAACAGGGGAAGAGACACAGGGGAGGGAGAGGGGGGAGAGACACAGGGGAGGGAGAGGGGGGAAGAGACACAGGGGAGAGAGATGGGGGACACAAGAAAGGGGCACAGAGGGCACACAAGAGGGACACAGGGGGCAGCACATTTCCCACCCTCGGCTTAAACTCGAGTCACTAAGTTTTCCCAGTATTTTGTGGTATAATAGGTGCCTTTGCTTATACGGTATATATATATATATATATATATATATATATATCTATATATATATATATATATATATATATATATTATATTATATATTATAAGCTTGCTATATATTGTAGTAGCCATCTTCTGCCAAAACATTTATTAGTTTAACCTTATATTTTATTAGCTTTGCATTAAATGACATATGTTTAATTAGCCTTAACATTGTCTATTATTATCCTATATATAAGCTTTGTTAAAAAAACTAAGGTTACAAGAAAGATTCATTTAGAATAGTCCTTATCTCTTTGTATCTAGTGATACAACCTCTCTTTGATTTAATAATGTATTAGTAATTTCAGTAGCAAGTAATGAGCAAGTACCTAATATCCCACTTCATGTGGGATGTCTGAAGCCAAATTAGATTAAGGCCTTTATAGAGCTTCATTAAGCAACCTATATATCATTATATGTCAAACTTGTATCGGATTTAGCCTTAGATAAAGTTAGTTCTAGAATCATCAAATCTTAGCAGTTTGCCAGGTATTGCATATCTTTAAGTGAAACAAGCTAATTAACAGCTAAACATATTTTAACAAAACTTTTAATAACTCCTCTTTTTTGTGTTTCTTTAGCTCAGTTTATATATATTTTTTATCAATCTTTACGTTAAAGGGGAAGATTATTACCAAAATGTTGTTATATCTAAATTATTATACTATGCCCATGCTTTACAAATGTTGTGAGATTGGTCTTCCTGCTTTAACGTAGCATAAGAAATGTTCTCTATTCAGAATATTTGCCAAACTTTTTTTTCTAGTCAGTTAATATTTGGTGTTGCAGCCAGTGAGCTCTATAACAGTTCTAGCTGCAGTTAATATTTGTATAATTAGTTTTTGTCCATCTCTCATGATACCTTCTAAAGACTCATTTAATAGCATTATTTCTGGGTCTAACTTTACAGCCTTATTAAATTGCGATTCAGCAAATTTAAAAGGGCTATATTTAAGCACATAGCATATTTTTTTACAGAAGTTTTTAGTTAGTGAAGACCTTGCTTTTGGAAAGAAGTTCACTAACAAAAACTTCTGTAAAAAAAATGTGCTGTGTGCTTAAATAGAGCCCTTTTAAATTTGCCAAATTGCAATTCAATAAGGCTGTTAATTCATATGATAACATTGGCATGTTCAGGAGGGCCCACTGAACTCTTGGGGACTGTTGGGGAGGGCCTAGAATAACATGGACTGGTATTGCCCTGTTGGCATGAGGTATTTAATATTGGTTACACAATCATGGGAGTTATTTTGCTGTCAGCCATCCTGTCTGAGTCAGGTTATACTTGTCTATATGTGATGTATGGATGGTAGCCAGCCATGTGTAGTATCAAAATGCTCCATTATCCCCAGGGAATATTAATGTAGTGGTTTACTGGGATTCACTGTGCATTTGGAACTGGGGTGTGCAATTAAGGGGACCAAACTACTTGGAGAGAGAGAGTTGACAGGGAGGTCAGGGGTTAAATGTATAGTCACTCTGAGGCAAGGTGTCTCCACTTTGGAGATGATCCAAGACCCCTGGTAGGCCATAAACCTAGGAAAAATTATCATCTGGCATCCTGTATAAACTCCAACAAGGAAGGAAGGCTGTCATCTGTTTGATGGATGGTCGGCTACCAGGGGGAGTCAGGGTGGTGCTGATAAAGATGGGTGGGACTGTGTTGGAAATACATTTACTGTGGTTTCTCAATAAAGAGAGTTACAGTTTTAAACATACCGTATATACTCGAGTATAAGCCGACCCGAGTATAAGCCGAGGCACCTATTTTACCACAAAATACTGTGAAAAATGAGTGACTCAAGTATAAGCCGAGGGGGCCCTTTTCAGCCTTAAAGAAGGGCTGAAAAACTCTGCTTATACTCAAGTATATACAGTATATATATATCTCATTCAGTCTCTCTCAGTATATATGTCTCTCATTCAGTCTCTCTCAGTATATATATATATATATATATATATATATATGTCTCATTCAGTCTCTCTCAGTATATATATGTATATATGTCTCTCATTCAGTCTCTCTCAATATATATATATATATATATAGATATATATATATATATATATATATATATATGTCTCATTCAGTCTCTCTCAGTATATATATGTATATATGTCTCTCATTCAGTCTCTCTCAGTATATATATATATATATATATATATATATATATATATATATATGTGTCTCTCAATCAATCTCTCTCGCAGCCTCTGTCAGTATGTGTCTCTGTATCTATATACATATATTATTAGCATTCAGTCCCTCCCTCTCGGTATGTAAAGTACAGTGTGAGCCCGGCCGCCATCTTGTGGCCCTGACCTCAGGTCCCGGCCTGTCACCTCAGTTCTCCCTCTCTGTATTAGTATATGGCTATATGTCCCTCTCTCCCTTAGTATGTAGCTGTGTGAGCCCGGCCGCCATCTTGTGTCCCTCACCTCAGGTCCCGGCCTGTCACCGCACACAAATCCGAGTCGGTGCTTGCAGTGTGTCAATGCGGGGGTGGGTAGGAGGTGCAGGGTCGCGAGTTGAGGTTACAGAACGCGGTATGGGCGGGAGCCGGAAAGTCAAAGGGAGGGAGCGAGCTCGGATGAAAAAGCAGGACCAAAGCAGGCGCTCCCTGCGCAAAATCCCGTGGAGGCAGGTACATGCGGTGTCAGTCACTGGGATGGGGCAGAAACGTGCGAATCACAACGCAGAGATAGAGGATGTAGTTAGAAGGGCGAGAGAAAGGGGCGGGTCATGTTCTGTGGCAAGGAGCGTAGGACTGTGCGCCAATCACCTACGCTATTGTAATTACAATAGCAAATAAAAAAGAAACTGACTCGAGTATAAGCCGAGGGGGCCCTTTTCAGCCTTAAAAAAAGGGCTGAAAAACTCGCTTATACTCGAGTATATACAGTACATCAATATTGTGTATGGTTTATTTCTGGGAAGGTACACAAGAGAATTACGGCAATGGATCTGATCTGCTACCTGGCTCCTAGACACTGGGGCCCTCGTTCCATTTCAATTTGGCCAATTGAATAGTGCTCTAAATAAGCACATAACATATTTTTTTAAAGAAGTTTTTAGTTAGTAAACATCTATCCAAAAGCAAGGTTTTCACTAACTAAAAACTTATTTACAAAAATATGCTATGTGCTTATTTAGAGCCCTATTCAATTGGCCAAATTGCAATTGAATGAGGGCCTGGGAGTATTGCTGCTGACTTGTATTACTGCAATTCTTGAGTACTGGTATGCTGTGCTGGGTTCATTACTGCATAAAGGGATTTTGCAAAGAACCCTAGGTCCTACAGAAGCAGGAGGATCATAACAAACATATCTTTTATCATTTCTCTTTTTGTTCTCCAAATTAGAGGTCACGACCACCATATATGAATGGACATGCCCATTTCTTTGCAAACCTCGGAAACATGTTGGTGTGACTTGTACTTATTTATTATTATTCAGATTCTGTACTAAATTAATACTATTTTATAGTTTTGTTTCTTAAGTCTGAATATATTTAGATGCTCTGGTGTTCTGATCCCATATGTTTTGCTATGTTTCGTTATCTATTTCTCTATTTAGAATAGAGTTCCATTTGTGTGTATATGTCAATAAACAATAATAATAATATGTCAATGCACTGTTTGTATTTAGATTGTTAACCATTTCTACAACTCATACACTGGCTTTCAAAAATGGTTAGGTGGTTATTTCATTTATATTTTTGTAAACAATGTTTTACTTGACGATTTTGCCATTCGGTCAGTGTCATATAAATCATAATGTGGTTTGACTACTTGAAAAATTATTTCAACATTTCTTATGGAATGAAATAAACATGGAATACTCTTTTCTTGCCATCTTAACAATGAGCTATCATCCCCGGCCCAAAATCCTTATTTTGAACTATGGATATTAAAGGTATATCTAAGTGAACTGGATTCATTCAGTCCTGCAACCCTTAGGCAAAGAGCAGCCTATTTTATTTTTATTAATATCTACAAATCCCTCTAATGATGATGTCTTCCCCCCCCCCCCCCCCCCCCCAGCATTCAGCATCAGGGGAACAATATTACCCCACTATTTGCCTTCTGTTGCTTGCTCAGCTACTCTCCTTGCAGCTTCCTGCCTCTATGTCAGTAGCAGTGCATAGCACATATCAGTGATACACTACACATCCCAGTTTGCTTTGCACCACAAACAGAAATCCAGAGTTAATTCAAAAGTTTCAGCTAACCTGATTGGCCAAAACAAATCATTTCAAATGTGATGCTAATTCAGCCTGGGTTTGGAGGGTGTTAACCCTGATTTGCAACTATCAGAAATTACAAGAGATTTTGCTGCCTTCAATATAAGTGTTTAAATGTTTATGTTTTATTGGGATTTTGTCTACACTACAAATCCTGCTCTATCAGATGCATTCATAATCCAGCTCACTTAGATATGCCTTTAAGGAAGATTGTGGTTGTCTCAGTTTAAATGTATTGTTATATTTATCCCATAAGTGTAAGCGATGATCGATTGGGGTATATTTTTTATGTTATTTGGCCTTTTAGACACACTTAACGATGCAATGTTCTTAATGTATATCTTGTTCTTTTTCATCCATGGTAATTTTGTTTAGAGTAGTGCCATTGTATCAGTTGTATAACATTTGCTGCTAAATAATAGTGCTTTATACTTTGAGCCGATAGTCCACCCAGAGATTTATGTCTTTGAAGTGTATTTTGATTAATTTTGGCTACTTTCAAATTTCAGACAAATTTTGAGAAAAATAATTGTATTTTTGCTGAATTTTTGGAGGAACTACTTGGTAACATTCTAAATAAATAAAGTAATTGTGACAAGGGGTTCATCTTTAGGACCTGTTTTCTTTCTAGTAGTGAAATAGAGAATTTAGTCCATCCATTTATTTTGTTAGCAATTTTTATAAATGCTTTAAATGTCAAAACAAAAGGCACAAAACAACTTTACAGTGGCAAAATATTTTTATGATTTTTTGATTAAAATATGACAACAAATTGCATAAAATAATTTTCCACTATAATTCAGTTTTATGATTTTTATATATAAACCTACATATATATATATATATATATATATATATATATATATATATATATATATATATATATATATATATATATAATGTGCATGTGTGCAGGTTTTGTGTAATGTGTGTGTGTGTGTGGTGGGGAAATACATTTAAAAAAACAAATTTGGGCTATATTCACTAACTTGAATTTTTCAAAAGGGAGAGCTCTCTAATTTCTTGCTTTATACTATGGAGTCTGTAACATCATCAGAGGTGAGTCAGTCAGAACTGGAGATTATCTCATCCATGCACAGCTGGGAAATTCAGAAATTCTGGCCTGTGAATGTTCACTTTAGGACTGACATCATCCACCACTTACACTAGGCGTGAAGAGATCGCATCAAGTTAAAAAAAGAGGTGCACTAGAATAACTCTGGAATATGTGTATATTATGTGAGCCGATTGTAAGCATAAGTATACAACTGTCCTGTGTTAACAAGCACTATACAATATTAGTTTTCATTTCTGCTTTGGGTTTTCCCCTGTCATAGCTAGAAGCCATGGTATGTTAGCATAAATCAAAAGCAGAAGGTATAAAACTCCCTTTTTCTGTTATGATATAGTTGACTTTTTTCTAAATATAATTTCAAATGAACTGTAACAAACATGTTTCTTTATCTATCATCCTCTATTATAGATGGTATCTGGCACAGCTTTGTTCCAATTGTACAATTAAATTAGTGTCAATCCAAATCTATTTTCTGCATAACAGGATTATTTGCATTTATTGTTACTACTTTTTAAGTTTTATGATTATTGTAAACTTTAAAGGGCCAGTGTATGCACCAGGTAACAGTCTGTGAGTATCAAGTTCACCACTCTACCGACTCTCTGTGACCTTATGGCTTGCAGCATGACAGGCAAATCGTTATGTCTCTGGTTGTGCTTATCCATAAGGTTTTCTTGGCAAAGATACCAGAGTAGGTTGCCACTTCCTTCTCAAATGCACCACAATTTGTCTGACTTCTCTTCAATGATCTGCCCATCCTGGGTGATCTGGTATTTATATGTTTAGATGTATTCTATTGCTGCAAGCCAGCAATTTACCTCCTTAAGCTCTAACTCGTAAACCCTGCCTGCGTTTGCAAGCTTTTTAGGGGCGGGATTCTATGAAGCTCGCTTTGTGAAAACAATCCTGCAATTTAAGTGTGCGCCACAGCCCTAGGAGCCAATAGAAAATGGCTCAACGGATCAGTGATTGACAGGGAGAGATAATAAAGCTGCGAGCTACATGCCCATGCGTTGACTGTGTTTGTAGATTTTCACAAATTAGCATGCATGTCCCGGAGCTGGAGGTTTTGGTCTTGGAGAGTTAGAGTAGGTGATTTTGGAGAGCAGGTTATTGAGGTTTTATTGAATTCTATTTCTGAAATACTTATTTTACACTTACATGTAAGCCATCAAAACACATATTAACTGATAACACATAATATACATACACAGAGTAATAATACAAATAAACAAAATACCAAAATATTTTGTATATGCAAATGACCCTTAGGGGTTTTTCTCACCCTAAGAGTGATAGGGGAAACCAGATGTGGACTCCTTGCTCACTGTGCGTTAGGGAGTAAAGCTGCACCTCACGGATGAGGCCCACAGAGGCCGAAATGAGTCTGCGGTTTGCTGTTTCTTCTGTTCAGGGTAGAATTGCCTGGTATTTTGGGGCTGGGTCACTCTTTTGAGTGAGACCAGACTGATATACTTCATGATATTTCTCCCGGTGAAGGGCACAAGTGAGCTAAAAGAGGTGGCTCTCTGAGTAGGTAACCTGACCTATAGGACAAACCTACTTCAGGTATTGTCCGTTCTCCGGTTAAGCACCTCTAAGTTTGTTGTGTATAATAATACAAATAGTTACACATATAGATAGGTCACTACATTCACCCCCCAACCTATACACTAACATATAACAAATACACATAAAACATGCTTTCTTTCCAATCAGAAATATATATATATATATATATATATATATATATATATATATATATATATATACACTTATTTTCATTTATTCTTATTTTATTTTTGGAATTCTTATGGAGGGTGGAGAGAGGAGGGACGTGGGAGGAAAAGGTGATGAGAGGAGAGGAGGAGAGAGAGGTCCTTGGGGAGTATAGGTGAGGGTGGAGAGAGAGGGAGTGGAGGTGAGGATGAGGGAGTGGAGGTGAGGATGGAGGGGGAGGGAGTGTAGGTGAGGATGGAGGGAGAGGGAGTGTAGGTGAGGATGGAGGGAGAGGTAGTGGAGATGAGGATGAAGAGAGAGGGACTGGAGGTGAGGGTAGAGGTGAGGATGAAGGTAATGGAGGTAGGAGAGGGAGGAAGAGAATAGGTGGAGGTGAGGGGTATGAGATGGAGGAAGAGAGGGAGTGGAGGTAAGGGAAGCAGAGGGAGGAAGAGAGGAAGTGGAGGTGATGTAGAGGGAGGTAAGGATTCACCCATAGTCATAGGCAAACCTGATACAGGGTCAGAGGGGGAGAGGCCTATTCTCAGGGGGTTATAGTGGGGAGGAGGGACAGGCCTTAGTGTCAGAGGAGGGAGGATAAAAACCCTGTCCACAGTCGGGAGGACAAGAAGCTGGTGGCAAGCACAGGGGCCCCCTTACTAGAGGCACACTGAGATGGTGGTCCTCCTCAGTGCAATCCGTGACCGCCCCACTATACTAGCCTATCAGGGAACACATCTCAGCAGCATGTTCACAGTTATTGCTGAGATATGGTCACTGATTGGTTAGTATGTTACACTGCCCAGCAAATCCTGAAGAGTATGTGAATGCATATACAGTGCCCCCCAGGCCTCAATATATAGTTTTGAGCCAATAACAACCAAGCTGATAATCCAAAGAATTGATCGCATCTAGTAAATTATAGCTCCACATTGTAGAAATTAAGTGAACCATCCAGGTTCAAGACAACAAGATGTCAGATAGATTGGAACACACAGCAAACAAAGGATCATAATTAACACATATAACATTCTCCTCTCTTTTTCAGCTGGCAGGTGGTCTGGGTCTGCTAGTGAGTCAGAGGCGGGGGCATTGAACCCGAACAGTGCCCCTGCCCAACAGGAACAGTCGCATGATCCACTTCTCTGTCGACATGTAGAGTTATGTTTATCATTTCCCCACTATTGTTTTTTTCAGGGCTTAGTTGTTGTTTTTTTGTTTTTTTTATGTTTTGACTTTAGGCACAAATTGGGTCCATGAAGGCAACTTCTTCATCTGCAAGCATTGCTAAAATCAAGTAATGGAAATATATTCGTCAGATAGACATTCCATCAATGACATCCCCTCCTAAAAATGTAGCTCACACTCTATTAATTAAATCATATATCCTGTTTTAGAATACATGGTTGTTGTTATCATAAATTTAGACCAATGCAGATATGGAAAATTCCCATGATACCATGTTAATCAAAGCCAGCATTAATACATGCATTAGTGAAGCATCCTCTCCTTAATTTCAATATGAGAATAGATATTTTGTCTGATGTAATTAACAGACATTATAGCTGCTGACCTTTGTGTCCTTTCTGTAAAAATGGGTAGTTGTTCAGACATCATGATATCATAAGACTCATTCAAAATGTGATAACACCTATATACCAAATGAATGTCATATCCATGAATGTGGCTAAACAATATCATATAGAGATGGTGATAGTACAGATAGCTGTGGTCACAGCTAATCATTAGTTGTGAAATGACACATCATTATTAATTTTCATGGCTAGTGAGGTATCATGACACCCACCTAATGTTTAGTAATGCTTGCAGATGAATATCAAGTAAGTTGGTTTATTGTTACAGTTATGGTATTTTTAGATTTTAATCTTCCACTGCCTTTTTTAGGTTTTGACCACCTTTTTTCCAGATTTTAGTTTTTTGAGCACACTGTATGTGTGTGACTCAGACCTGGGCATTGTGCGGCCCACGGGCCACATACAGCCCCGTGGCTGTCCCTGTCCGGCCCACTACAGTGGTCTACAGTGGGATATAAGTTTGTGTCCTGGACAAAAAAACACAGCCAATTGTAAAAGGGGGTAATTTGTGAGTAGCAGTGTTGTGACTAACTGGGATGGATAGCATTCTGTAGATACTGCTCCTGGCACTGATAAAATAAAATAAAATGAAGCTATTAAATTAATGTTGAGCAGAATTAAGTTCAGCCTATGGTTCGGCCCTCCACAACATTCCGAGTTTCTCATGCGGTTCCTTTGGGAAATTAATTGCTCACCCCTGGTGTAACTGAATTGGGTTACATAGTCCAGAAGTTAACGCATCTCTTTAGTTGAGCAGATGAAGACCTGATGTAAGTGCTATGAGCATTACCGGCTACTTCTATTAAATGGAGTGATATATGATAACATTTGTATTAATCAGATTCTGATGTAGTCACCACATGTGACTGTATGCATCACTACTGTTATACAATATTACCTTTAACCCATTAGGTTTTGCCTTTTTCACAAACAGCTTCTTGTCCTTCTGGGATCCACCCACACCACACCCATGATATTAATGCACAGTCATATACATTTATGAGTGTGCTTTGTATATAATAAAGTTTTGTTATACCATTATCACTGTTTCTGTTTCTGATTTTAATAGTTAATGTTTTGGCACATCAACATAACATTTATGTTACAATCATATATTGGTACGTAGATCATTGTCCTGGACACACATTCCTTCATGCATTTGAGTACTGTAATCAGATGTTTCTTCAGATAATTGGGATGTGATGTTGTCACAGCCAAGTGTTTACTCTTTCAATGTTAAATGTGATTTTTATATCATATTTTTTAACATAATTTCACATACTGGTGCACATAATACCTAAAATCTGCATGAAGTGTGCCATCCTTCTGAAATAATTCTCCCTATTTAATGTCCAATACTCTATGTGAACATTCCAAACCTATTACAGTGACATGGTTATTGTTTCCAAGTGTGAAATATGGCTTATATACAGGCAATTTTTAACATGACTTCAATGTGTATTTTATAAATATAACTTTTTATAAACAACTCTAGTGTTAATAATTGATTATTACAATTGTATGTTTGTATCAAGACATTATACCTCCTGTCTTTTTGGTATTATTACCACAAATATATATTAATTTATATTTTATAAATGTGTATAGCTGTAATTAGCTAAATCCAAGTCTGTCTATGGGAAATGGCAACAGGTGTGGGTAGCCTCACTCTACATAACTCAGAGAATCACAAAAAGTCTTATTTACAGTAAAAACAACAAGCGTTAGGGAGGTGTATTAATGACATGAGTACATTTTTAGACAGCTGACAACTGGTGGAACTGTCTAAATCCAACTTATTATCATGTATGACATATAGAGAGGGTGGGACAAATCCCAAAATCTGATATAAAAAGCCAAGAATCTATGGAAGAGATGGTACTGGCACAGGATGAAAGAGTCTACATGAAGCAGTCCAGAGAGAGCCTCTAGAGGGAAGCAGATCCCAGCTGTGCAGAGCAGAAGCCATGCCATGGTGTGAATCCTGACCTGAGGCCTAAAGAGATGAACATTGAACATTGCTGTTTGCGAGGACCGATTCCTCAATATGCTCAGCAATGATGTCGGTACTTACAGGATGGTTGTACCCAAGAATGGAGGTCAGTTTGCTGTTGCTCCATGTGCCTCTCCACAGCCTCCTTGTGTGTTTGTTGGTCTCCCTGAACATCTCAAACACATTAGTGCAATCCCCCTTGTCATGATTTGTCCCTTAATCCCTATGTCCCTGTGTCTCTAACAATGCAGTGCCTGGCCTGTGCTATCTAGTGCCATACCCATGTAGCCAGCATCAATATAACCTCCTCCAGAGGTTGCCCATGCTAACATTTCTCCAACCCAGTTTTCTAAGAGCTATGGTTCTGGTGTAGATGACATACCTTCCCATGGATGTGGGTAGATGATCTGTGTGTTGTGGTGCTGATCAATAGAGTTGTTGAATATTATTTGGGGTGTGTCTATTCCTTTAATAGTAACTGCATTAGAGCAACTGTTTTGGTCCTTGTGTGTTTCCAGATTGATATTAATCTGTTTTGTAGTTTGGTGTATGTTCCCCTGTTACTTGATATATGTCATGTGGCGGCGTAATATTGTCAATAGTTTTTGTTCTAATAGAGATATGATGACTGAAATATGTAAATGAATATATCTATATGTTTTAAGCCCACATTTCAGCCTCTGTTGGTGTTACATATTATTTTTAAGGCTTTTCCTTGTTTCTTCTTACAATTTAGTCATGTACTGTGTCTTTAATTGCTTTATGCATCTTTCAGCAACACTTATTTTTTTGGCCTATTTGTTCCTTGGAGGCTGTCATTCATTCTAATGCCTCCCTATGCCTTCCCATGCTTTTAAAGTATAGTATTGTATGTTTAATAGCTGTTACAGCTTTAATAAGTGTTTGAGAAGTGCCTTGCGAGTCCTATTTAGTACTCATAATATTTTTGACATAAATGTAATACTTTTTTCATTGGGGGTTACATTTTATGGTTTTGGCTGGCCCATAGTCATTGTGGGTGGGTAACTTGTAAGCAGATTGCGAGTAGCTAATAGAATATGTGGCAATATTAAGAGTGATTTTAAGTGTGTATAAATATACAAATTTGCCAATAGAATAGGACCCATAATTGCTAAATAATTAAACAGCTGCCAGATGATTTCAGTTGCTTCTACAAAAATTATTTTGACTCATGTGACAGGAGGAAGGTGGACAGAGACCCAGCTTTTCAGGCAGGTAATATAAACTTAAAATATTTTATTTAAAGATTGCTTTATTGTTACATTTAGAAGCACACCTTTCTTGAACAAACAAGTGGGGAACTAAATACTCACATTCCTTTATCTGGCACTTACACTAACCATTTAAAATTGCAAAAGTGACCAGGCTTATCCCAAAGTATTGTAATTAATTTAACTTACTGATGTAATGGACGAGTGAGTAGGATCTGTCTAGGTGGCTATCCTGATGATCTGTATATGCCTCCTTCTATGCAATGACTACTACTGGCAAAACTAGACTAGTCAAAAAAATAAAATGAAGGTCTTCTCTACAGATGCTCTCTAACCACCTGGGCAGTGGTGGAGCTACCAGTGGTGCAATGCACCAGGTCACTCCTCTGGGAATGGGCAGTGCTGTGTTTTTTCTTTTTTCATTTTTTTTTTGTACAGAACTTCTACTGAAGCTCCAAGTGGTGGCAGTGTGGAGTAGTTCAGCATGCTTGGGATGTGTATCAGGGAAGAGGTGAGAGAGAGCAAGGGCAGGGTGACAGCAAAATACAGGGGGATGGGTTTTGTGAGAAGATGGCTGCTGACAAGGACTGGATGCTATGTAGGGATGGATGCTAAGATAGGTGG
Source organism: Discoglossus pictus (assembly GCA_027410445.1). Classification (NCBI taxonomy): domain Eukaryota; kingdom Metazoa; phylum Chordata; class Amphibia; order Anura; family Alytidae; genus Discoglossus; species Discoglossus pictus. The sequence goes on from CM050165.1 coordinate 195,222,324, forward strand.
GTGTTTTGTGGTGGTGGATGTCGAAGATTACTGCTGAGAGGGATTTCCTGCAATGTACAGATAGTATTAGTATATGTGTGCTTCATGCAGGCAGGAAGTAAGAGAAGGAGAACAGCTATGGGAAGGGGTCTTGGGGGAAGCAGTTATGGGAAAGGGTTTTGGTGAGGGGTGCTGTTATGGGTCTTAAGATGGGAATGGGGTTTTGGGGAGAGGCAATGAGTTGATAAAGGGGGGGGCAGCCTAAAAATTGTTTTACAACTCCCCTTGGGGGAGGGGACCCATAATTTTTTGGCACCGGGGCCCTCCATTCTCTAGCTCCACCACTGTACGTAATTGCAGATGATGAGAAACAGTTTTGTCATCCCTAATACTCTAACGTTCATATGGAAGTTTTAAAACTTAGTTTTTTCAATTTCTTAATTTATTGGTAATCAGTTACCAAATAAACAAATATTCCCATTTGTATGACCACAGCGGATTTATAGGTGAAACTAATAATGTTTTTGAGAAAACTGTGTTAAATTGCAGCCAAAATCCATAAAATCTAATGTGCCATTTTCCATGCATTTTAGAACATTATGGGCCTTATTCAATTGCAAGCCCACAGTTGCCTTCATACCGCCCGTAATTACAACAGTTACAAAGCGATTCAATTGAAGAAGCCCACAACTACCTGGCCGAAAGCCTAAACCGTATACCATGCATTTCAGAGCGTGATCATGATCAATTAAGCAAGGCTGTAACTACCAATTTAGAAATAGCCAATAGTAAATGAGACCTTCATCATGACATCATTTAAACATGGAGGTTAAACGTCAATCAATTAGCATTTAGAAGTCCGATATACGACCAGACTCGCAATCCGACAATGTACAAAATAATAAAAATGATTAAAGGAAATGTTCTTGTCCTTGTGGGTGGCCTGAGATGTATTAACTCCTTGATTCCTGGAATCAATATAACATGAAAAAAAAAAGGTTAAAAAAAAAAGGTTATTGCAGATTTGTGAGCTTGAGACTGTTGTGCAATTAATTCTAATGTCTTTCATTGCTTTCCCCGTTTAAGTACAGTATTGATTTTTTATTTGCATTTACAGTGCTACGATCTGGTGTTTAACCCCCTTGCTAGTCCCCTCTGGTACTCGTAGGATTTTCTTCTACATTTGCCATTTACAGCTGTTAAAACATTTGCAGGCTTGAGTAATTCTAGCAACTGAATAGTGATTTGCCATTGTAATATTTATTGGCTTGAAAGATCAAAGGCTTAGATGAGTGAGGATTTTAACAACCACAGTGATTTTCAGCCTGTAACCCGCAAATCGTTTGCGGGTAGCTAAAAGACTCCAATTGAATAGCAAATTAGTTTACGGGCTACATTACGGGATCCAGTAACTAACAATTGCTCAATTGAATAGGGGCTCAGGTCTCTTAGAAATTGTGGGATGCATGTTCATTTACATGGCCAGATAAGCTTAAAAATAAAGCCATATAATTCAAGATCTAGATCATTAACCATGATATCTACAAGAGAACATATGTGGCCATTTATGTCATTAAAATAGCATATATATAAAAAAATATGAAGAAAATAATATTTGTCCACTAATACCAAGAATATCTAATTTTAAATTATTATTATGTATTGATAAAGAGCCAGCATATAACACAACTCTATATATTTATATGCAGATAACCTTCAGACAACCAATACTGAAGGTTGTGAAATGGCCTGATATTATGACCTCGCTAGTGTTTATGTCAATCAGCTTAACTATCAATATACATATTTGTATTTATTGTTAATTCTAGATATTAACCATTGAACATTTAACAATGTAGGTAAATATCAGCTATGTCTCATACAGCTTCATTGGTTAGACATGCAAAAACGCAAAGGATGCAGACTTTTAAGAGGACTGGAAATCCCCAGTTTGATCAGACTCAGTGCTCAAACTTAATATATTTAAATTGTGGATTTTTATGTGACATAAAATAATAGCCAATGCACATTGAACAGGGTCAAAAGTACACATATCTACAGACTATGTAATTGTATTTGTAAGGAGTTGATCCAAAAGCTATTGAGAATAAAGTTAAATAGAAATGCTTGGAATAGACACAATAATGTCTAATAAAAACAGCACTAGACCAAGCTCATTCAGTCTAATGAAGTAAATATTTGTTATCATTATTAGAGCATGAGTTCAACTTTTTAAAATTTTACCCCCATCCCCTCTGTAGACAGTCACAGCTAAAGCTGGAAATCATACTTTCTTGCTTTATATCCACACCCTTATGCACAGGACACGTAGAGTTACAGTCTTGTCAGTCTTTATAAACTAGGAGAGTCTGCAAAAATTAAGATTTCTCTCAAAATTATTTTATGCTCATGGTTTACACAGTTGCTGATCTTGTTACTTTTATACATATTTCACAAACATGTGATGTGTGTCCTAAATCACAATGGTAACTTTTACAGTGTTGGTAAAAATGTACTTTGTCTCATACAACTTCCTTAGTAGGAGATATGCCAAAACTTGCTCTAGTGCACAACTTGGAAAAAACTTAGGCCTATGCATTAAAGGATCCGTATAAAAGGACTATGACTAGCATACTATTAGTACTTTTAAGAAATGTGTGTTTATAAAGTCATCTGTAAAACTTTTTTATAATTACAATGTTTTTTCAAATGGATCTTACCTGCCTGTTGTGCTGGGTCTATTTAAAAAAATGATGTATCACCATGCCACCTTATTCACTTCAATGTTGAGTAACAGGATACAAATATAGAGCAATTGTAAAACAACACAACTTTTGCTAATATTCTTTACTATCGCTGAGGTGGAGTAGACTCATTCACACCTAAATTAGTACATTGTGTTTATTGTTGACATTTATTAAATAAATCTTGCCATGTTCCATAGTTCTTTTCAAGATTCCTTAGTCTTTTTATTTGTGTAAGGCAATAATATTCACTCATAGAATCAGTTACAAGTAAGAACCAGTGGTGTAAGTAACCCTCAGAAATTCACAGAGAGACACTAACTTATAGTAATTGTGAGACTTTGCTATATCTCTCAAACTTTGTCAAAACATTTCTTCCTTTAAATCAGTGACGGGGGAAAGTCCTTCCACGAGATGTTATTAGACAGCTCTACAGTTCCCGGATGCTATCAGAATTGTGAATTATCAACACACAGGGAGGGCAAAGAACGGTCAGGTAAAGAAGATGTTTTAACTCACGGATAATGAATACATTAATATTGTCTTGTTCCCTTAATAAATGACATGACACATGCTAAGTGCCTTTCGTTATATTTCTTTGCACTGTTACAAGAAATGTACTCATTCCATGCTTATTTTGTGATATCTGAAGTTAGGGCATCATTGGGGCTAACGTTATCATTGCCCATGTTTTTCCATATGTCTTACAAAGTAAACTGGTCTCTATGGATAGCATTAAATACTACCTGATTTGAAATGTACTACCAAGCTCCTCAATTGACCACTAGGGGTAGGTACCAAGTCCAACTTTTGAAGACATTTGGCAGAGGTTAAGCACATCGGTTGAATATGTTTAAATGATGATGACATTTAATGCAAAATGATGTAAAGTTCTGAATTTAAGAAGAGAAAGTAAGTCTCTAATTTATAATCTAAATGGAACACTTTGTGAGGTATCCGAGATGGAAAAAGTTTTATCAGGACACTCTGCAATATAAGAGTGCTCAGTGTCAGGCAACAACTGCAAAGATAAGTAAAACATTCTGAACATAACAGCAAGGGAAACTAATTTAAGTCTACCACCACATAAATTCCAACTAAGACCTCTCTTGCACCACTTCTAAAATATGGCATTGTAAAGTAAGAAAAGGTTTAGAAAAGGATGGTGATTAAGGTGCATAGATGGATTAAGTTATATAGAGAGGCTAATCAAATTAGTCTTATTTATGTGAAAATAAAGTGCATACAAAGTTATATGATTACATTATACAGTATAACTCCAGGGTAAATATAGTGTTTTGCCAAGTGAACTTTTTATGCCTAAAATTAAGGACAAGTAGATTGTGGAACTTGCTACCAAAGGAGCTTGTGGCATCAAATTGAATAAACAGAATATATAGGCAGAATTCTAAAAGGAATTTGAATTATTGTGGAATAAAAAGGTTATACAGGATTATGACAATTAACATAGAATAAGTATAATATTGATCTAAGGAATAACCCAATTGTCAATTTTTGGGGTTAGGAGTGAATTTATTTTTCTGCAAATAAGGCAATGGTTCCGTTTTTTGTTTTTTTCCTTTTGATGAATTCACAATTATTATTATTATTATTATTGTTTATTTGTAACGCTCCAACATATTCCGTAGAGCTATACATAAGTTAAGTTACAGGCAATGGCAAGTTAAAGATCCACACATTGCAAAGAGTGGATGGCCCTGTCTTTGAGCTTGGAATCCAGTGTCCATAGCGCTTTCCCTAAAGCACCTTGCAGGATTAAAACTCGCAGACTTACAATCTAAAGGTTGAAGTTTGTATGTGGTACAGTAGGGAGAGAGTAGTGCAGAGCATGTTAGGGAGGAAGGTTATAGGCTTCTTTAAAGAGGTGCGTTTTTATTGATGTTTTGAAGGATTTAAGGCAGGGGGATAGTCTGGTGAAGCGAGGCAAGGAGTTCCAGAGAATAGGGACAGCGCGAGAAAAGTCCTGGAGGCGGGAGTGAGAGGAGGTGACAAGAGTGGTAGAAAGAAGAAGGTCGTTAGCAGGACGAAGAGGGCGTGTGGGGGAGTATTTGGAGATGAGAGCAGAGATGTATGGGGGTGCGCTGTTGTTGAGGGCTTTATAAGTTAGGGTCAAGATTTTAAACTTTATTCTGGAGGCTAAGGGAAGCCAGTGAAGTGATTGACAAAGAGGAGCTGCCGACACTGAACGATGTGTACTGATGATGAGTCTGGCGGAGGCATTTATTATGGATTGAAGTTGGGAGAGGCGAGTGATGGGCAGGCCAACAAGGAGCGAGTTGCAATAGTCAAGACGAGAAATGATGAGAGAGTGTATTAGAATCTTAGTAGTGTCTTGTGTAAGGTAATGGTGTATTTTGGATATGTTTTTTAGATGGAAAAGACAGGATTTGGTTAGAGACTGTATGTGTGGGATGAAAGAGAGGGCAGGGTCCAGTAGAACCCAGAGACAACAGGCTTGGGAGGTGGGAGTGATGATGGCATTATTGACAGAGAGAGAGATGTGAGGAATTGAAGCTGTAGTAGAGGGTGGGAAGATTAAGAGTTCAGTCTTAGACATGTTGAGTTTCAGATGGTGGGCGGACATCCAAGAGGATATACTAGAGAGGCAGTCAGAGACGCTAGAAGAGAGGGGGATAGATCTGGTGCTGAGAGATAGATTTGGGTGTCATCTGCATAGAGATGGTACTGGAACCCAAAAGAGTTTATTAGGGTGCCGAGTGAGGATGTGTAGATGGAGAAGAGGAGGGGGCCTAGGACTGATGCTTGGGGTACGCCAATAGATGGGGTGAGGAGAAGAAGATGTGCCGGAGAAGGAGACGCTAAATGATCGTTCTTGGAGGTATGATGAGAACCACAAGAGAGCCGAGGGAGGAGAGAATGTGGAGGAGAAGTGAATGGTCAACTGTGTCAAAGGCGGCAGAGAGATCCAGAAGAAGCAAAATAGAAAAGTGGCCTTTAGTCATTGGTGACTTTTATGAGGGCTGTCTTAGTGGAGTGTTGGGGCCGAAGCCAGATTGGAAAGTGTCCAGAAGAGAGTTAGAGGAGATGAAACTGGTAAGGCAGTTATAGACGAGCCGCTCCAGCAGTTTGGAAGCCAGGGGAAGTAGAGAGATAGGGCGATAGTTAGATGCCACGTCACAATCGGATGAGGGTTTCTTGAGAGTGGGTGTAATTTTGGCATGTTTTAGAGATGATGGAAATGTGCCAGTGTTTAGGGAAAGGTTGAAGATATGTGTGAGAGCTGGGATTAGTGTGGTAGAGAGGGGAGGGATGAGCTGAGATGGATCAGAGGAGAGCTACGAAGACGGAACTTTATGAATTAAGACTTATTTCAAATTCAACTACTTTGTTACTATATATGCATCCTGTACATCTCCTATATTCAGTTCTTGCATCAACCTTTACATTTATAAATATGGGTTGGGACACTTGGTTGTTTTTGTAAATCTAAGGCTTTATCGCTACTACAAGTTTATTGTTGGACGCTTTTAACTTTGACTGGAGATATGGAGCCAAAAACCCTATGGGTACTAGAGAGGACCCACAAGGGGGTTAAAGTCCTATTCATAGCACTGTAAATGCAAATATCAACACACTTCTGTATTTTAAATTAAAGGGAAAGTGATCTTAGGTATTAAAATAAATAGCACAACATTCTCAAGCTTGCAAATCTGCAATATAAAATACTTTTTTTCTGTTTAATTTATGTGTTAATACATATAATGGAACTCGCCTGGACTAGTACGGTATATAATATTTACTGATTTATTAATATTGCATTATTTATGGAATGCGGGTCCGATCGTAATTCTAACCTCCATTTTTCAGTGACGTAATGATGACGATCTCTTTTAACATTGGCTCTGTCTGAACTCGTAACTACGGGTTTGACTAATTGATCATGTTCACGGCCGCACATGCAAGGTGCGGAAGAATGGTTTACAAGTTTGGATGTCGGCCACGTCTGTTGCGGGCTTGGCTAATTTAATTGCACTGTAACTCCACCGAATTTCAAGCCTGCAGGCTTTGCGGGTGTACTGGTGACAATACGGGCTGGGAATTTAATATGGCCCCAAGTGTGGTTAAGTATGTGTCCCTCTGCACCTGGGCCAACTGGGTACAATTTCCTGTTAACTCACTAAAAAGTCCCATCTTACCCGGCTCCCCAAGTTCCCAGTATCGTGGTATGGCATCTCCCTATAATGTTCCTCCTGGTCTGAAGTCCCCTTTCTCATGCTACCCGACATAGTAATATAACACAACAAGAGGAAAAATCATATGATAAAACATAACACACATTAACCGTTGCAGAGCCGTAGTCCATGACATTTTGACACTCAATGGATGTCAAATGGATCAATCAAATGGATTCATGGAATTACAGCTAAATACTGCAGTTAACAAGTTTTTAACTTTAAAATCTGCTTCTAGCAAAGAAAAATACTGTCAGGAAGTGTTTACTAGTATAAAGTCTCACACGTAGCAGGAAATGTTATTTGATTGATAGGGAAGGGTCAGACAGTGTTAACTGTGCTCTTTGACTTCTAACTGTCCAAGCTAAATCCACAGCCTAAATGGTTGAAAATATTGCATGAACCAGAGCTGCTTCAATGAACTCATACATTGTTTCAAAGAAGTTGAAAAATTATTTGTTGAAAATTATTTTTTTATTTCTAAAACTTTCAAAAGTCCATTCATATGGTAATGGGATTGCCAATAGATTTCACCTGTTGAACCAACGGGGTTCATGAATAATTTTAGAAAATTGGTTTTATGAAATACTGAGAATAATTTGATTTTGTGAAATAATAGTTAAAATTATAGTCTACATTTAATAACATTTTTTATTTTAATTAGGCCCTGTAAAGAGGTTCATGCTTTACAGATACAGGCCATAGAGAACTACAAAACACTTCAACCATGAGTTGTGTCATGAAGATGTTTCTTTAAAAAATGTGTTACATTTGTGTAACTAGTTACTTGAATCTGCCCCCAAAAGGTAGGGTAGGTGAATGCAAATAGATGTTTATATTGCATATAGACCCATACAGTGGCTAATGTATTTATTAACATGAATATGACTAATGGCAGAGTCTTGTGGGATGGCTTTAAGGGCTAAACTAAAATGTCAATATCTAAGTCAATTTTAAAAATGTGAACACATTTTCCACATTACTTATACCCTCTAACTGATGGTGCAGACCACATATGGCAAGTTTTGTGGTCCTTTAAGCATTTTACAAAATACTCAGCAAAACAAAAATAGTCAAAAGTCAATGTGTTTGGCTATAAATTGAAACAATCTTGAGATGAAGTGTAATCCAAGGCTCACATTGAGCCTCTTATGTGTTCTTGCTTAGCTAAGTTTACATTAAAAATAGTTTAATATTAAAAAACAATCTTAATCAAAATACAAGCATGTGGATTTTGAAAGCATCCCAAACGTCCCCAATACCCTGTATCATGTAACAAGTCAGGACAAGAGAAGGAAGCAATCCTGCCTATGTCTTGGTGTGATGATTTTGTTCTACACTATAAACCATTTATTTTTCATTCATATTTTAAATACATGATAGGGTCACTAGATTTTCCCTTTAAACTGAATTCACAGTCCTGTATCATTAATTAATTAACACATATAAGGATTGTTCTATATAATACGGAAGTTTATTTACTCAATCTTGGTACTTTCAAGCAAATCAAATGGAAGTCCCGTAACCAGGGTAGCTTACCACACATTGATACAACTCCCTGGAGATATTGTGCAAATTGCTGACAAGCTTCAGTATGTGTTAGTTGCAGAACGTTTTTCATTTTGCATGGTATAATAATATTTTAGCGTGAGAAATTAACCGAATAATTTAGTAGAAACAGTATTTGATGCTTAATACTAGTGGATATTAGATCACATGGTCTAACTAATACTCAGTTATGATAATTGAGCAAGCTAAAAACATTGTTTTCTCTCTTTCTACTTCCACATTAAGGATTCTGAGTATGAAAGTGCTTATGTTACACTCAATAAACTCAGAATAAGGTGTTAAAATTAATTTGACAGAAGATTTTTATTGTATTCATTAAATCCCTGGCAGCATAAGCGTGCTACAGTCTCAATATGTTACCATATATACCTCACCTCCCACCTAATGTTATAATTAGCAAAGGCATATTTTCATTTTAATGAGCTCCTGTGGTTTGGACAGGGTATTCGTTAAGATATATGTAAGAGACCAAGTAAAAGTAGCTTTCCAGTGCCAAGATTGTAGTTACAAAAAATGTATTTTGTTTTAAATTAATGTGCAATTAGTAATGAAACTTGACGTGATATAATCAAACAAATTAATATAAAATATAAAAACATAATAAATGGAAATTTCAGTTTATTTAATTTATTAAGTTAATTCTAACAAGGAAACCTACTTTGGTGGGGGCATCCCCAATTGGATACCTCCAACCTAGGCGAGTCAGCTGTCCTAAAGGCCCCAATACACTAGTGTCCCTGATAGACAATAGTGGGAAAAACAAATATTACTTATGTATGGTTTTGATGCCAATTCCTGGCATATACACTAAGCTTATCATCAAATTCAATTTACCGTACTTTTTCCAATTGTAGGTATATTTAAATAAAAATAATAAACCATTCACACTGTTAAATTTATCATGTCCAGACAGTGCCCCTATTTCTCTTTAGTATACTCTTCTCTCTCTCTAATAGATATTGACTAAACCTGGCTTCATAGATTATTCTTCTGAGAACTAAGAGACTAGAGTAATTAGAAATTCCTAATACAGGTTTTATGGAGTTTGGGCGACAGCAAACAGACTTTTCTTAAGCCTAACGGCCATTGTGTCCATGTGAAGGATTTTATTAAAGACAATCATATTAATATTAATTTAAGTTTGTGTTATGCACTGGGATAGAATGGCATACTAAGATATATAATCAAACAAATAAATAAATTGGAAAAATACTTTTCATGTTTTTCCACTATTATGGCAATGTTTGGCATTGCTGTAGGATGACGTTGTTATGAATGATTAAACTAGTTCTAAGATCCAGGGAAGTAAGACAGGGAGAGATCTGCATCCTACTACCATCAACTAACAGAGACTTCTAAACCACCTGAACTAAAGCCTGATGCTCTTGAAGGAAAAGAAGCAATGCAGATTGGTGCATCACATGGCTCTCTGCCCCCGAGAAAAGAGCTTAAACAGATAAAAGAATGCATGTATATATTTAGGCAAATCTGGACATTTTCTAATTTCCTGTCCATTGTGAAACATGAATAGCTGAAATTAGTCTAAGAAATATGATTTTAGTTTGTTTATTTAGTTTAGGAATTTAGTTGCTGCTAGTGCTTATCCTAAACCACATTGGTAATAATGTGATGGTGTCCTTAGATAATGCCCATATAATAGTGTTTTACTTAGTCAATCAGTTAAATCAGCTGGATCTATTGTATGTACATCTACAGAAACAATTGTAGAACATCCTTCTGGTTGGATTCCTTTTCACTACCTGGACACATAATAGGTGATATAGAAAACCAGGTCTGCTGGAAAATGCAATGCTAACATGAAATTTAATTTTTACAAGCCACACTGGATTTATTTTCTACATACACACTCATAATTTATGAAAAACATTTAAAAAAGATGAGCAGTGGTATCATATAAGCACCTGCAGCCCCCTACAGGGACACCCTATCATTAGCTTTCATTTGACTACAGGTATATTGAAAGGGTAGTAGTGAGATGATCTAGGTGAGGAGAGGGTTTAAGTGAGTGAGTTAGAAGAGATAGCTGGTATATCTTTATGTGATTTCTAGTTTCCATTACAAATATCAAAATATTCTATAGGTGGCTTGAATTATTTTGTGGATGCTGGGTGATATTTTGCGATATGTTACTGTAGTTTGACTTAAGCTATTATATATATATATAATTCCCTAATTGATGTTTTCCCAGAGACATCTTGAAGTCTTATATCTTTATTGCAATATTCATACCTAAAGCTAAAGGGAATTAATGAATACTTCTTAAAGCACAGTGACTGCTAGAACTGCTTATGAAATGTCTTGGAATTCCCCAGTATGATCTTGACTTCCTGTTTCACGGCACAAGTGATTTTTCAATGTTAGGTTGTTTTTTATTCTTTTCTACTGTGGCAGTTTATTGTGTATTTGACACCATAAAATCTAAATAATACAACTTTTAGTTTATTTGATGCAAGGAAAATATGCTTACTTGTTAACTTTGTCATTTACAAGGAGAATATAGATATAGATACATTTCCACAAAGGAACACAAATGTATGATTGGAGGATACAGTTGTGCTCAAATGTCTGCATACCCTGGGATACATTGTGAAATTTCTGCATCTGGGTGATATCTGTTATTATGATTTAAACTAGAGAATTGCCCGTCAAAAAATGACGGCAATGAAATTGTAAGGTGCTGCAGCATTAGTGGTGTGGAGCTGCTGTGTAAGCGTGATAAATGTGTGCAGTGTAATAGTGTGCATGCACGAGACCAAACCGTTAGCGTAGTTGTGTACTTCCGCATTGTCGTAAAATGGCGGGTAATGTGTGGTATGCGTCTTAGCGGAATATCCGTAGGTCTTTTGGGGTGTTTTGCGAGTTTCTTGTGGTGTTTTGCGTGTTTAGAGTGCTGTAGCCTCGTTTTCGTTTTCTTCTGCTGCCATTTTTTCTCTTGCTTAGAGATTTTTTTAGTGTCTAAACTCTTTTGTTTTGAGTTAAATGAAGGTGTAAGTTGCTTTTTTGAGGTCCTGGATGCTCCCTCTTGCTGTAGGTAAGCTTTTTATGTATGTACTGTGTGTATTTATTGTGTTTTGAATTAGTTAATGTTCGCGAGTTGCGGGCGATTTTTACGAGGTCGTAATGAGTGGTAACGTGTCTCGTATGTGGTTTGCATTGCAACGTAAAGTTTGCGAGGGTCGCGGTTGCTGTGTCGTGTTTTTTGCTTTCCAACGTAAAGTTTGCTATGGTCGCAGTTGCTGGCAAGGAGCGCCTTCGGCGCTCCATGCCAGCAACTGAGGCCCTCGCCCGCGGCCCTCGCCCACGGCCCTCGCTATGCGTTAGCAACAACTTTTTCTCTCACAACTATATATGTGATAGGAGCCAAACGACTATGTGGTAATAAATGGCTTCATATGTTTACTGTCCTTCAATAATAGACATTCTTTTTGCATAATCAGTCAAAATTAATCCCAAAATTTCACAATTTCTGCCAGGGTTTGCAAACTTTTCAGACAACTGTATGTAACCGTATCCCTCTAAAGTGACAAGACAGATTAAAAAGTGACTGCACAAGTAAACAAAGTGTGTATAATAGTTAAAAAAAGGTTTGATTTGTATTACCGTCTGTCCATTATAAAATCTAATCCTTTAAAAAAATATTTTTAGAAAAGTTTGACTACTGTGTTCAAGATGCAGGCTGAAATTTTGCATGAACATTATTTAGATACAAGATAAATAAACATAAAATACATTAAAAATCTTTTTTTTTTTTTATTCCGAAAGAACATACATTTTGTTGAAAAGTACCCACACGTTAGTGCCCTATCTGAATAGATTGAAAACTTGAAGTAAAACTTAAAAGGTGCATTCCCCCATAGCATAAGAAGTTTCAGTAATGAAAGCACTCAGCCTTGAAATAGCTTCTGTGCTACTTTTAGAGATTTTGTGACAAAATTCCTTAACTAGAGTCAAGTTATTGGGCATCACTTACAAGATCATAGCAGAAACACTATAAGGTAACAATTCCCCAATTCACAAAAAATTAGGTCCTCAAACCACACAATGAAACAATGTTAATTTTCTACTCTTGCATAAAACAGCCATTATATCACTTTTAGAGTATCTCAGGTTATTATTTAGGAAAGACCACCAATATGAATGATGCCTCAGTACCACTATTAGTAATAGTTCTTAATGATAGAATTTGATCAGGCAATATAAGTATACATCACATAACAACATATAATCCTGTAGTCTCCAGGCTTTTCCTTGTGATGAATTTCACCTTGGTCTTCGGACTGAAAACACTGACACTGTAGTGGCAGCGATGTTAACATCATAGTGTGAAGACAGACAACTCGGCATCCCAACCCGTTTCTGGATAGGGACACTGTCAGGTTATACAACTTGATTTTCAAGGCTGAGAACAGAAGTTTTCAGTGGATGCTCTTATACATTTCTTATTTAAGCTTGTGGCATTGGCTCTCAAGTACTGGAAATAAAGTGTGAATTATGAATTTTAAACAGTGGCTCCATGATTTTGATTAACTCACCGGTGCTCACACAGGATTGTTTAAAAAAAATGGCCAAATCCTGGTTCTGCAGGACTAGATTTGGAAACTTCTGAAGTGGACTTATTCCACAGAGCTGTGGTATACCAGTGGCCTGTGAGCTTCATTTTGGTGGTCTGAGGAACACAGTCACTTTGAGGCCACCACTTGGTGCTGCAGCGAGTGGGAGAGGATGGCCAAGGACCTTCACAGCCAGTTGCCCGCCGCTGGAGCTTCGACCAACATGGACACTGACATGTCATCTCCATGGAATTAACAAGGGATAGATGGATCCATCATTAAATCCATGAAGCTGACAATTCACTGTCATTTGTGGGCCCAATAAGAGTAATCAACCAATAGAGAGCCCATGTATTGGTGTGCCCACTGTGGCCTATGCAGTTACAGACCACAGCAGGAATCAAAATAGCGTTAGGAGCCATGAACAATCAAAACCAAGAAACAAACAATAGATCATTTCTAGCAAATTATAGATAATCTGAGTCGCAATTAGGAGAATCATCCAGGTTCAAGTTTTGATGTCGGATAATTAGGAATGAACACAAAACAATGTATTATTCATCATACTAAAAACATATACCTTTCTTTTCTATCTTTCAGCATCAAAGAGGTCTGAATCCAGTGGTGAGCCAGAGGCGGGAGCGAGTAAGCCCCCTCCCAGCAGGAACCGGAGCAGGGGGAGGAGGAGAGAAGTGGAGCTGGCGGCCCTGGTTTGGAGGAGGAGGATGTCATATGGCTAGTGGCGTCACCAGCAGGACCAGCATCCACACAGCCGGGATTTGACTCCATTATCCCCCTCCTCCAGATACTCAGCATCTCACCAGGGCCCTCCTCCTGGAGGGACCAGCTGGACTTGACCCCACCTCTTCCTCCCCTCAGCAGTGCCGACCGGCCACCACCAGCCAGGCCCCAGACCCTCTCCACTGGGCCACCGTCACCTCCTCACCAGGCCACGCCCCAGGGACCTCCATCCCCACCACTAAGCCAGACTGCGCAGGCGGAGATGCTGGCCCTCATGTGGCAGCAGACGGAGTGTCTGCCAAGGCCAGCATATCCGCCAATCATGCAGAGGTAATGAGCAGCCTGGCCAGACGCAATAGGGAGAAGAGGAGGCACCACATAATGACGGGGGCAGACTAGAGCATATTCCAGGAAGAAGCCATGCAACGAGCTCTGGTCCCCAGTCCCGCCTCCTCCACCCTGGATGCATCCCCCGTCCACCAGCAGCTCAGCCCCTCCTCTCCTCCCCCCATGCCTCCGCCACTGAAGGTGCCGCTGACTCTTTTTTTTTCTTCATAAAGTTTTTATTGACACATTCACAAGACAAGCACATTTGAAAACAAGGAGCGACACGCAGGTCCCCCACACTTTAGGATTTTCATCGTATACATTTGTGCTAGCCCAAGATAAAATACATATGTCAATTCCGTGTGTCACCCTCCGCCTTTTTCCTTTTTCTATTATTAAGATAGTCTATGCATGCAACCTATAACAGGTTAGGTAAGTTACCCGTGCTTAAATGCTCTATCTATGTCTCGCATGTGCTAGATATCCTGCTATGGTTACTTATTTCAGAAATTAAAACAATTTTAACTAACAAAAATATAACATAACTTAACACAAATTAATGTGTGCCTTTCAACATTACGTTTTACAGAAATTGCTTACTACCTTTCTTACCATCCACGTCCGCAGCGACCTCAAACGAGGTACCATGGAGAGCCCTGTCCCGGACCGTACCAGCTATTATCTGCCTCCCCCTCTCGATCAGTGCACTACCGTCAGTGTATCTGGAATGAGTGTTCCGTCCCGCTCCAGTCACCCCATATTTCCTTATAAACAGCCACTGTATCGTTTAAAGTTGCCGTCATATGTTCAAATGTCATAATAAAGTTGATTTTGTTAATGACTGAGTGGATATCTAGTGTATTCTTCCGCCAATTTCCTGCCAGACTGCTTTTAGCCACCAACATGATAAATTGAAGCCACTTATTTTGGTGAATACGTAAGTTTTGTACTGGAAGCCCTAGGAGACATGTTCCCATCTAGGGATGTATTTTTGTTTTAAGTGTATTAGAGGCCAGATCGGCCACCTTGTGCCACAATGATTGAGCAATTGGGCAGTCCCACCAAATATGGAGGAAGGAACCTCCTGTGATACAGCCTCTAAAACACTCAGGAGAGATATTAGGGTCCATTTTGTGTAGCCTGTCTGGCGTGTAATAGGTTCTAAATAAAACTTTGGCTGATGTTTCCATATGGCTAAAGTATCTGGAGTAGTGATGTCACGAACCTAAAATTTTCGGTTCGCGAACCGCGAACGCGAACCTCCGCAAATGTTCGCGAACCGGCGAACATCGGCGAACCGCCATAGACTTCAATGGGCAGGCGAATTTTAAAACCCACAGGGACTCTTTCTGGCCACAATAGTGATGGGAAAGTTGTTTCAAGGGGTCTAACAACTGGACTGTGGCATGCCGGAGGGGGATCCATGGCAAAACTCCCACGGAAAATTACATAGTTGATACAGAGTCTGGTTTTAAGCCATAAAGGGCATACATTACCTAACATTCCTAAATTGTTTGGAATAACGTGCTTTAAAACATCAGGTATGATGTTGTATCGATCAGGTAGTGTAAGGGTTACACCTTACATGACTGGGGGTCTATAGGTGACATTAGTACTGACCTTTATCTGACTGGGTGTCTATAGGTCACATTAGTACTGACCTTTATCTGACTGGGTGTCTATAGAGGGACATTAGTACTGACCTTTATCTGACTGGGTGTCTATAGAGGGACATTAGTACTGACCTTTATATGACTGGGGGTCTATAGGTGACATTAGTACTGACCTTTATCTGACTGGGTGTCTATAGAGTGACATTAGTACTGACCTTTATATGACTGGGGGTCTATAGGTGACATTAGTACTGACCTTTATCTGACTGGGTGTCTATAGAGGGACATTAGTAATGACCTTTATCTGACTGGGGGTCTATAGAGGGACATTAGTACTGACCTTTATCTGACTGGGGGTCTATAGGTGACATTAGTCCTGACCTCCTGCTGCAGTATTTTTACTCCCAGTACTCCCAGGCTTGCTACTATTAGATATAATAACCTCAGTTTCGTTTCCTTATCTGTTGGTAACATCAAAATATGATTATTAAATATTTCATATTTGTTTGTTTTTTTCTCCCAAAGTGAACCCCTTTGTGTGTTTCCCACAGATGTGGCGTTTCCGCTCTGCGTATGTTGGATTTGCACCGCTCAAAAAGTATGAAAAGAGATCCCCCCCCTTGAAGCCCATTAATGACATCATCAGTAAATTGTATGTAACAGATTCCAGTGTTTAGGGTTTATGACCCAATACTGCGATCATATCACTTATGACAAAAATCCGTATTTGTCGTATTATTCAGACGCGCGTGCATCTTTGTGTTACATTTCCTGATACTTTTATTATCTTGATCTTTATATATTTACTAGCGACTTGCCCATCAAAAAATGGCGGCAATAAGATTGTAAGGCAGGTAATGGTTTGGACGAGACATTCATTTTGTTGGCGGTCGGAGATCCTTCGGCGCTCATTGCGAGGCTGTTGGTTGTATTTTTTTTCTGATAGGCGCTTTTGCTGTTATTCTTTGGTCGGCGGTATCACGACCCACTCTCTGGCTGGGGTCTGCTGACTTGATTTGGGTTACTCTGGACCTTGGAGCCTTTTTGATTACAGGAACATCATGTCTCAGCCCTTGGTTTAGACTGAGCAATATTGACAGTAAGTCTGACGAATCTTACTGCAAGCATATGTCCCTGGGTAAATAATACATCTGCACACAAAGTCTTGATGAAAATTATGAACCACTTTTTATTTTGGAACCACATATTTAAAACATTTCACACACACACAGTGGAGGGAGTGGCTACTCTTAGTCAAACCCTCATTCCCCTCTCTCTGGCCAATAGGATAACCTCTAGCGTAACCTAATTACCTCTGTCCAATGTGACAGGGTTAATCCTTGGGAACTATCAGTCCCCTCCCCAGGGGCCGCCCACTAGGTGTGGCTACAAGCTCATTCTCTCTCTGTCTGTGGAGAGAGTCACATCTCTGCCCTGGCCTATGGCCCTAGTATTGAGGCTGGAAGACCCTGTACTATCCCATTGTCCTACGGTGCCTGGCAGTCTGGCAAATCTCTTTGTTCTGGCCTTGCTATCACTTCAAGTGTTTACTCTAAAGACCATATGGCCAACTCCTGACTGAGAGTTTATACAATGGGGGAGGGTTGACTAATTAAAACATAACTATCACTCCCCAATACAATATACAATATAACACTAACATATTATCCCCCATAACACAATATACAGATGGTGGCGATTGGTATATAACAGTCCAGTCCCAATATAGGCCACTGCTGCCAGTCTCAAGATGGCCCCAGCATAGTTCACGCCAAATCCAATATGGCCCCTGGGTGATTCATGACAGGCGGTGATGTGTTTTTTGCGCTTATTGGAAGGCTTTGTATGCTATGAGCAGCGTTGGCGCTAGTTGTGAGGCGTGCAGTGAATGGCTTTTATGTTTAATGTGATAATGTTTTTTTTGGGTATATGTATTTTTATATGCTAATGAAATAATTACTAAATGAATATACTTTACCTATTTGTAAGTAATATATGGAGGAAGCATTGTGCTGAAGAGCTGACAATCTGTTTTCATGTTCCGGCAGCATACAATGTAGGTTTTCAGTGCTGTGGAGCTGCTGTGTAAGTGTCAGCAATGTGTGCAGTGTGTAGTGTAAATAGGCTGCGTGCGCGAGGGGAAGCCGTTAGGGTAGCTGGGTACTTCCGCAATCGCCGCCATTTTACAACACTAACTTGCAACTAATAACATTACAAATCTAAAATGGCGCGTTACACGACTATACAAGTGGTTTCCCCTCGTGCACTGCGCACATTGCTGACACTTACACCTCGGGTCACCAACAGTCCAAATGTACACTGTAAGCTGCAGGAAAATCAAAACTGATTGTTAGCTCTTCAGGTTATTGATCACTGGATATATTAATTACAAATAGGTAAAGTATTTTAGTAATTAATTAATTCATTATTATTAAAAAATATATATATAAAAAAAATACGCTTAATAGCATATTTTACACTGCGGTTACTTTACATACATTAACGCTTCGCACTTCCTAATACATTTGTTCATTCACAATAGTTATTATCGTGCATTCATTTAATAAGTATTAATTAGTAATGGAAAATAAAAATGTAGACTTTACACTACACTAAAATGTTTTACTTTTTACTCTGCAGTTATATATCTGGATTACTGCTCATTGGCTGCACTCTCAAAGCAGTTACAAATCTAAATCACTTTATTATGCTCTGAGACCTGAATACATTTTTTAATTTACACTGCACAAAAAAAATTATATATTTAACACTGTACTTATATATCTGTCTTTGGGATGAGCGGCGAAGATTGATCGTTGCAAAGCACGAAACATGAAGGACACAAGGGAAGAGACTCACAATGAGCGCCGAAGGTCCTCAGAGTTCAAAAAGCATCACATTGTGTGGCAAACAGCATTGCCATGGCTTCAAACTTTATTGCCCCATCATTTGTGCCAGGCAAGTCACTAGTGATATAATATAACATAATGCCATACAATATTATACAGTACACATGGGTGTTGGAACTGGGGGGGGGGGGGGGGGGTAAGGGGTAACCCCCACCCCCCCCCCCCCAGATTTCTTATCGTATGTATGTATGCGTATAGAAGCTAACAGGGGAGGAGAGAGGGGGAGGAAACACAGGGGAGAGGGAGAGGAAGACACAGGAGAGGGGAGAGGGGGAGGAAGACACAGTGGAGAGGGGGAGGAAGACACAGGGCAGAGGGGGGAAGAGAAACAGGGTAAGGGAGAGGTGAGGGGAAGAGACACATGGGAGGGGGGAGAGACACAGGAGAGAGTGGGGGGGTAGAGACACAGGGGAGAGGGGGGAAGAGACTAATGGGAGGGAGTGGTGAGGAGACACCGGGGAGAGAAAAGGGGGTAAAGACACAGAGAAGGGGGGAAAGAAACACAGGAAGGGAGAGGGGGGTAGAGACACAGGGGAGGGGGGAGTGACACAGGGAAGAGGGAAGGGGGAAAAGACACAGGAGAGGGAGGAAAGAAACACTGGGGAAGGGAGAGGGGGTAGAGACACAGGCAAGGGTGGGAGAGACACAGGGGAGAGGGGGGGGGGAGAGAGACACATGGGAGGGAGTGGGGGGGAGACACAGGGGAGAGGGGGGGAGAGAGACACATGAGAGGGAGTGGGGGGGAGACACAGGGGAGGTCTTTTGCTTTATTATTATTCTTATTATTCTTACTATATAATGTGTAATACGGACCACTTTGGCAATGAGCGCCGCAGGCGCTCATTGCAGGCGAGCCTCGCGTAGTGAGGCGAGACGTTAATATGGACCACTTTGGCAATGAGCGCCGTAGGCCTCTATATATCATTCCTGGCTTATTCAGATATATGGAGGATGAATCCGTGGACGTACCTGAATCCCACAAGAGAGTGGTCGCCATGTTCATGTGGTGTTTATTATGACACTAGCGTCTTGCCCGTCAAAAAATGACGGCAATGTTATTGTAACTGAGCTAATGTTGTTTTGTGTGTAATAGTAAACATGTAATACATTAATAAATTAATAGACTTTACCTATTTGGAAGCATTGTGTTGAAGAGCTGTGAACTTTGTTTGCACACAGACCTACAGCACCAAGCACACTGACAGTACACACAGACCCATAGCACCAAGTACACTGGCAGTGCACACAGACCTACAGCATCAAGCACACTGACAGTACACACAGACTCACAGCACCAAGCACACTGACAGCACACACAGGCGCTCATTGCAGACGAGCCTCGCATAGCGAGGCGAGCCGTTAATACGGACCACTTTTTTATGGAGCAAACTGCTCCATATGTATATTAATAACTATACAACTTTCCAAACATACACATCTCATTGCAATACGCTAGTAATAATAATAATGCACAAGAGTCCTTCAGCACTGCACTGGACTGGACACTGAATAAACTTGCCTAGCTATGGTTTTCCCTATTGAATTAGTATCACCTACACTGTCCCTCCTCTCAGTAAGACTGCAAGGTACTTATGATTCCAAAATGGCTGCTGTCCATGCGGTAGAAGGGTGTAGAAGGGAGTGTATGCTGCTGATTGGCTGGAATGTGTCTGCTGACTGTGACATGCAGGGTCAAAGTTTGCTCAATGATAAAGTATTGGGGGCGGGTCGAATCTCGCATATGTTCGCAGTTCGCCACGAACGCGAACATGCTATGTTCGCCGAAAAAAGTCCACCGGCGAACTATTCGCGACATCTCTAATCTGGAGCCTTTTGTCAGTTCCAGGCTAATTTTGGACCATTTACTCATGTCCCATTCTACTCCCATATCCTGTTCCCATTGCTTAACATGCTTGGGCTTGCTAGCCATGTCATTAGAGTTGGATATAGCGTACAGTTCCCGCAATATTCCCCTGGTTAGTGGGGCTTTATTACATATTAGTGTGAACCAAGTTGAACTTGGCGGGCCCCATTTACGGAGTTTAATGGTAACATTGTGGCGAATTTTGTTGTAGTTGAAGTATTCTCTGGGTGGGAGATTGTACGTTTCCATAAAACTCCCAGTATTTAGTACTGCACCCTCTCTAACCCAGCTTCCAAACCTATCTAACTTCCGTGAGATCCACCAATCTTTGGAGAACGTACCCATCTCCTCAAGGGTGCTTGGGGAAGGGAGTGTAGTGGTTAGCAAAGAGATATTGGGGCTTAGCTGTCTACTGATGTTAGCTCTTTAAGGCTGCAAGGGCAACGGGAAGAAGTGTCCCATATAAGAGTATCCCATTTTAATGGTGCAATTTGGTGGTTTTCTACAAAGACCCAAAGTGGCTGGTGCTCTGCCGAATGCGCCTGGGGCAAGAAAGAAATCTGGGGTGCCCTGAAGTATTTAAGGAGGTCGGGACAGCCCAAGCCTCCAGAGGATCTTCTCCTCATCATAATTGCTTTCCTTATTCTAGGGTGCTTGTAATTCCAAATAAATCTGAATATTGCATTTTGGAAGCTGGTCAAGTCTCTCGTATGTACCTGAATAGGCAGAGTCCTGAAAAAGTACAGGATCCTGGGGAGAATATTCATTTTATTGCATTTATCCTCCCCGACCAAGAGAGATGATACTTATTCCATTTCAACAAGTCCTGATTCAGGGACTTGTATAGCGGAATATAGTTGGACTGATACAGGCCAGTGATCTCCGGAGTAATTTTAATACCTAAATAATTTATATATTTTTCTGACCAATCAAAGGAGTACTGGGATTTGAGAGTATCTCTCAAGGCCTGCGGAGCCTGAGCCAAGATCGCTTCCGTCTTGTCTATGTTAATTTTGAGCCCCGAGATGAACCCAAAGGACTCCATCAGGGACATCAAGGCTGGTATTGGGTTCGTAAGTGTGCACAGGATGTCATCGGCAAAGAGGCAACATTTGAACTGATGTAGGCCTACATTTATCCCTGTTATTAATGCGCTATTCCTAATAGCCTGAGCCAATGGCTCAATGGCTAGCGCAAACAGGAGGGGGGAAAGGGGGCAGCCCTGTCTTGTGCCTCTTTTAATGTTGATGAGTGTGTGATCAGCCCCTGGAATGCTAATGTTTGCAGATGGATTATTGTAAAAAGACTTAATAACATTCACAAAATTACCCACCAACCCAAACTTCGACAGTGTGGCGTGCAGGTATGGCCATTCTATGGAGTCAAAGGCTTTCTCCAGGTCTAGTCCTATTGTACATAAGGGGGTATTATCCTTTTTGGCTAAGTGAAATACGTTGAGAAGTCTTCTTATGTTATCCCCCGCCTATAGGGAATAAAGCCCACTTGGTCCTTATGTATCAACCTTGGCAGAAACTTTGCTAATCTGGTGGCCAATATTTTCCCAAGGATTTTCACATCCCTATTCAAGAGAGAAATGGGTCTGAAGTTTTTAGCCAGTAAAGGATCTCTACCCGGTTTGGGGAGGAAGATAAGACTCGCCTGATTGAGTTCGGGGGGCATGGTCTTCCCCTCCATAATATCCCTGAAAAGCTTTTGCAACTTTGGGGCAAGTGGATTTTTGAATGTGGCATAGTAATTGTTTGTAAAGCCATCCGGGCCCGGAGCTTTACCTTTTTTCAAGGTTTTGATCGTTCTGCTTATCTCCTCTAGCGAGCATTTAACATATCTCCTTCAGCATTTAACATATTTAAATCCTCCTCAGTGGCTGAAGGGAGGTCATAGGCGTTCAGGAATTCGTGAATTTTATAATTATTGGCCACCAGTTTAGATGAGTAAATGTCCTGGTAATACTTTCTGAAAGTTTCTTTGATCTCATCCTGTTCTGTTTCATAGTAATTTCCCCCCTCGCGTCCCTAAGCCGGTGAATGCGCGCAAAGTTATTCCTAAAATTTAGTCTCCTGGCCAGCATAGGAGAGGGCTTTGTAATTTGACAGTAAAATTTATGTCTCGTTTTTCTAATGGCCTTCTCGGTTCTTTCTGCCAGAATGGTGTCTAATTCTGATCTGGTTCGATTTATGACGTTTTGTGTTTCCCTGGTGAATTTACTCTGGTTTAACTTTTCCAACTTTTGTAATTTCTGGAAGAGTTCGTTTTCTTTGCTGAGTAGTTTCTTCCTATATGCCACTGAGATTTTTATGATTATCCCTCTAATGTAAGCCTTATGGGCAACCCAGGACCATCCTATTTCCGTCTCAGGAATATCGTTCAGAACGAAGAAGGTGTTAATTTCCTCATCTATTTGGGTCCGTATCTCTGAGTACGTGATCAACTTGTCGTTCAGACGCCAAGCGTGGATGTGGGGATTATTTTGGCTTAAACTTAATTTACAAGATATCAACGCGTGGTCTGACCATGTGCAGAGTAAAATTTGGGCATCTGATGCGCTATTGAACAGTGAGGAGTTGATAAACAAGGCATCAATCATGGAGTATGTGTTATGTGTAGGGGAAAAGAATGTGTATTGTCTTTCAGAAGGATGTAACCCCCTCCAGGCATCTATTAAGTCCAGTTCTTTAAGTAGGGCATGTATGACTTTAAGTTTTCTCGCATCCCTGGTGTACGAGGGTGCCCTGAAGTATTTAAGGAGGTCGGGACAGCCCAAGCCTCCAGAGGATCTTCTCCTCATCATAATTGCTTTCCTTATTCTAGGGTGCTTGTAATTCCAAATAAATCTGAATATTGCATTTTGGAAGCTGGTCAAGTCTCTCGTATGTACCTGAATAGGCAGAGTCCTGAAAAAGTACAGGATCCTGGGGAGAATATTCATTTTATTGCATTTATCCTCCCCGACCAAGAGAGATGATACTTATTCCATTTCAACAAGTCCTGATTCAGGGACTTGTATAGCGGAATATAGTTGGACTGATACAGGCCAGTGATCTCCGGAGTAATTTTAATACCTAAATAATTTATATATTTTTCTGGCCAATCAAAGGAGTACTGGGATTTGAGAGTATCTCTCAAGGCCTGCGGAGCCTGAGCCAAGATCGCTTCCGTCTTGTCTATGTTAATTTTGAGCCCCGAGATGAACCCAAAGGACTCCATCAGGGACATCAAGGCTGGTATTGAGTGAATTGGGTTCGTAAGTGTGCACAGGATGTCATCGGCAAAGAGGCAACATTTGAACTGATGTAGGCCTACATTTATCCCTGTTATTAATGCGCTATTCCTAATAGCCTGAGCCAATGGCTCAATGGCTAGCGCAAACAGGAGGGGGGAAAGGGGGCAGCCCTGTCTTGTGCCTCTTTTAATGTTGATGAGTGTGTGATCAGCCCCTGGAATGCTAATGTTTGCAGATGGATTATTGTAAAAAGACTTAATAACATTCACAAAATTACCCACCAACCCAAACTTCGACAGTGTGGCGTGCAGGTATGGCCATTCTATGGAGTCAAAGGCTTTCTCCAGGTCTAGTCCTATTGTACATAAGGGGGTATTATCCTTTTTGGCTAAGTGAAATACGTTGAGAAGTCTTCTTATGTTATCCCCCGCCTATAGGGAATAAAGCCCACTTGGTCCTTATGTATCAACCTTGGCAGAAACTTTGCTAATCTGGTGGCCAATATTTTCCCAAGGATTTTCACATCCCTATTCAAGAGAGAAATGGGTCTGAAGTTTTTAGCCAGTAAAGGATCTCTACCCGGTTTGGGGAGGAAGATAAGACTCGCCTGATTGAGTTCGGGGGGCATGGTCTTCCCCTCCATAATATCCCTGAAAAGCTTTTGCAACTTTGGGGCAAGTGGATTTTTGAATGTGGCATAGTAATTGTTTGTAAAGCCATCCGGGCCCGGAGCTTTACCTTTTTTCAAGGTTTTGATCGTTCTGCTTATCTCCTCTAGCGAGCATTTAACATATCTCCTTCAGCATTTAACATATTTAAATCCTCCTCAGTGGCTGAAGGGAGGTCATAGGCGTTCAGGAATTCGTGAATTTTATAATTATTGGCCACCAGTTTAGATGAGTAAATGTCCTGGTAATACTTTCTGAAAGTTTCTTTGATCTCATCCTGTTCTGTTTCATAGTAATTTCCCCCCTCGCGTCCCTAAGCCGGTGAATGCGCGCAAAGTTATTCCTAAAATTTAGTCTCCTGGCCAGCATAGGAGAGGGCTTTGTAATTTGACAGTAAAATTTATGTCTCGTTTTTCTAATGGCCTTCTCGGTTCTTTCTGCCAGAATGGTGTCTAATTCTGATCTGGTTCGATTTATGACGTTTTGTGTTTCCCTGGTGAATTTACTCTGGTTTAACTTTTCCAACTTTTGTAATTTCTGGAAGAGTTCGTTTTCTTTGCTGAGTAGTTTCTTCCTATATGCCACTGAGATTTTTATGATTATCCCTCTAATGTAAGCCTTATGGGCAACCCAGGACCATCCTATTTCCGTCTCAGGAATATCGTTCAGAACGAAGAAGGTGTTAATTTCCTCATCTATTTGGGTCCGTATCTCTGAGTACGTGATCAACTTGTCGTTCAGACGCCAAGCGTGGATGTGGGGATTATTTTGGCTTAAACTTAATTTACAAGATATCAACGCGTGGTCTGACCATGTGCAGAGTACAATTTGGGCATCTGATGCGCTATTGAACAGTGAGGAGTTGATAAACAAGGCATCAATCATGGAGTATGTGTTATGTGTAGGGGAAAAGAATGTGTATTGTCTTTCAGAAGGATGTAACCCCCTCCAGGCATCTATTAAGTCCAGTTCTTTAAGTAGGGCATGTATGACTTTAAGTTTTCTCGCATCCCTGGTGTACGAGGGTGTCCCTGACCTAACCAGGAATGGCTGAAGCGCCAGGTTTAGGTCCCCCCTATGATAATTTTCCCTCTGTCCTCTTGCTTCAAGAGGTTCAAAAGTTTGATTAGCGTGTTGTGCGGATTAACCGTGGGGGCATATAAATTCACCAGCGTGTGCGAAGAGTCTGGAGAATCGGGTTTTCCTCTCTCCAATCCCGAGGTAAAGTCCAGCCTCTGTGGACAGTATGGAAAAACTTATAGAGCAAGAGTGTGGACCTGTACAAATTTTTAGGATAAAGGGTCCTCCGTCGCCCCCTGCTCCCGATGCTTAACGTCCCTCACATGGTTGGAACTGGACTTTGATCTTTGAGGCAGCGGCTTCTCTGAACCCCTCCTGGTCTGCCTCGAATCCGCCTGAAGGAAGGAGCTTTCCTCCTCTGAATCCTCAGGCACGAGTCTCAGTCTGGTTAAAAGTCTTTGGCTTTCCTCCAGTGATAGCACCCTGAAAGATTTTCCTTTATACGTGAACGAAAGGGCGAATGGGAACCACCATCTATACGGTATTTTATAATGGGAGAGTACTCTTAGTGTGGGTCTCATCTCCCTTCTCTTCTGCAAGGTAGAGGGTGAAAGGTCCATATAAACTTGGATCTTAGTGCCGTCTGGACCTACATTTTCCTTTCTTAATCTCGTTTCAGCTAGAATTAAATCCCTAGCTTTTTGCTGTGTAAATCTGATGATGATGTCTTTGGGTGTATTTTGGTCCCTAGATGACCCCATCGCTCTGTGAGCTCTTTCTATTGTCCAATCTGATTCCTCGTCTGATGGAAGGATCATGCTGATAAAGTCTCTAGAGTACTGCAAAACGTTCGTTATTTTATTGGGAGCCCCCCTTAATCTGATGTTATGTCTGCAGGATCTATTTTCCAGGTCCTCCACTTTGTCTTCCAGTATCTGGATCTTAGACGCGTTCTGCAAGATATCTTGCTTATCAAGTGCTTGGGCCTCCACAATTTGGTCGGTGCTTTCCTCCAGGCCCTGCAGCCTCTGGGTCAGGGACTTGATGTCCGACCGTAGATCATCTACTGAATGCTTGATTTCAGCTTGCATAATCTGCTTGATTTTGGACAGGGTGCCATCCGTTATTTCCATTTGAACTGGTTGTGAGCTCTGCGCCACCGCCTGGGCCGCCGAGTCCGGATGTTCCCAATTAGGACTCGGACTTGGGTTGCGGCTTGCGTCAGGTGGTTTGTAGAACTCTTGGATTCCCTTTCCAGTCTGTTTTTTTTGTACTTTGCTAGTACTGCGACTTGCCATCTTTTAAGGAGGGTAGAGATTCAAGTTTAAGGACCTGGACCAGTCTGTTAGCTGGGTTAGAGGGTAATGGGTTGGTATAGTGCTAAAGTAGTTAAATACTCATGGATGGCTTAGTGGCTGCCAGCCTCATGCATGCATGAGAGCCACGGTCAAGCTGCCCCCTGGGCGTGTTGATCTTCTCTGGCCCAGTGTCCTCTGGGGCATGACGAACGCCTTGAGTAAGGGAATTTGTCGTTCCTTTAATGCCTCTGAGATCACCAATCCCTGCCCCAGTGCTGTATAATATGTGCTCCCAGGGTAAGGGCTCTTCATCCGAATTAAGGTTAGAGAAAAAAACTTCCTTTCAAAATTTTCTACATTCCTGCTTGGAGTAGACGTTTCTTTCAAAAACCATTAAACGGATATCAACAGATCCAAAAAAACGGCGCCTTGCACAGGGTGATCTGCAGTCCCACTGCTCAGTATAAAGCGTGTAACGTCCCTTACAGAAGTGGGTTCCTTTCCCAGATCCTCTTCCCCTTCTCCTCTTCCCTTCCCTGCAGTGCAGGGCTCAGACATCACATTCCAGGCAGGGGATAGTAACCGTGCCGCTGCCTCTTTAGGGATGCCTCCCCCTGCCCCTGCACCACCAGGCAGATGGTGGCCGGCCACAGGGTCCAAGCTATTGGTCCAAATGTTAACCTAATCTTGCCTGGCTACAGAGTCTTGGATCACATAGATGGTGATATTTTGTATGCAGATGGCTACCTTCCATCACATGGTCCATGATCCTCTTCTCTGTGGACACGTAGGGTTCTGTTTAACACTTCACCAATGGATGGTCACTGAGGAATGCTGTTGAGAAGAGATTCTGCAGTCCCTATATTTTTAAGGCCTTATTTTGTAGGTGTTATGTTTTTGTTTTGTTTTGTTTTAAGTACAATTCAGGCCCATTAAGGCATCTTCTGCATCTGCAAGCATTGTGAAGGCAATGTATAAGGTTTAAGGTTTTCACAGTGCCTCTCAGGTGGACATTCCTTCAATGACGGCTCCCCCTTAACATGTAGCTCCCACAATTTTAAAGCTATTATATAGCCAGATATCTAAGACATGATTGTTGGTAGCTTAAATGTAGACTAATACTGCTATGGCGGTGGACTTGCAAAGTCTCACAATGGCATGTTAATGACAGCCAGCATTAATATATGACCTCAATATCAGTCTGAGAACACATCCTTGGGTCTGGTGTAAGTAATATTGAATCTGGCTGCTGACCTTTGTGTCCTCTCCATATTAATGGGTATTTTCCCCTATTGCTGATATCATGGTTATCCTTTAACATGTGCTAACAGCTGTATAGCTGAAGGATGTGATATCAATGTTGATGAACAATATCATATGGAGAAGGTGATAGTACACCTTGACCACTGACGCTGGTCACAGCTAAGCATTTATTGTAAGATGACACATCATTATTAATGGTCACAGCCAAGTTGTCCTGAGAACTAGCTAATGATTAGTAATGCTTGCAGATGGGAATCAGGTGAGTTGGTATATTGTTACAGTTACAGTATTTAGCACTGTAATGTACATGCATGTTTGTTTATCCTTAACATTGGATTCTGTAAAAGAGAACTGTTAGGGTAGTGGATGAAGCTTCTAGATCTTTCTTCTTTCCACTTTCCCTAATTGAGTGTTGGAAGAGTTACATAACCCTAGAATTACATTGAGACATAGAGGAAGGTGTGTATGGTTAGCAGATTTTCCATGAACTAACAAGTTAGAAATGTCCTTCAGACTGGCCAGGCTTGAATGAAATGTTTAATGTCATGTGTATTACAAAGGAATACGTACTTCCACAAATTAATATTAGAGATTTTGGATTCAAATAAAAATGTAAATAAAGGATATTATACTAGTACATCACATTTTAAGTATACACAAAGCTTAACCTTCTTTATTTTGTTCATTATGTTTCTACTGAGTTTTCATTCTTGTTCAAAATTCATAAACTAGTTAATAAATCTTACTATCATCTTGTATTGTTTTCCTTTTTTGGGATGGTATGGGAGAGGTGGAATTATGATGGGTAGCATAGTAGGGGGGGGGGGAGAATAGGGGAAGTAATGGGCTAAAGGAGGAAGTGAGAAAAGGCAACAGTTAAGCCGGGTAGGGGGATGATAATTGTGAAAGTAGTACAATATCTTACATTCAACAGTAGTATGGAAAAAGGGATATGCAATGCTAAGATCTGCCTTACCAACATTGCTTAGTTATTATTGTGAATGTTGCTATGGTGTTTTTAAAGTATATACTTGCATATTCTTGGGAGAGGCCAGCCTCAAAATTATGCTTTTGTTGTAACACAATTTATTAGGTAGGATTCTACTATATATAAACTATTTACAGGGCAGTGATTTGCACAGGGCAGATTTGATTATTTGATTATTTGATTTATTATTCTATTTGCTTATAGAACTGTTAAGCTTTCCATGTGGCCATATCCACAAGTTGTGATACTAGGCCCAAGCCCAAATAGTGACTTCCTGGACTTTGAACAGAACAATATACAATTCATTAAATGTAGTTTACCTTGGTTAAGGAGATGTTGATATTTTATTTGCTTAGAATGATACCTCACATCAACCTGTGACCATCCAAGATGGCTGTCCATCTGGAAGTCTGCTTAAATGATATTAAAGGGAAACTTTACACCCATGGATTTGGTATATTCCCCTGAAACCAGGAAGAGTTGAGCTGAACATCAGTTCCTTCTTCTTCATTCCCATGAAAGCAAACACATATATTGATCCCAAATTAGACTTGGCAGATTATCAGAGACATAGTAAAAAAGGGAAGTCACTTCTGAATCACACACAAAATTAGAGACCATGTAATTCATTATCATGTAAATCACGTATCAGTAATTCTTCCTTTCAACCTTAGTGACCAAAATACAGTATATAAAATATAATTGCGTGACTTTTGATAAATAGGACTTCATTAATAATAATCTTTTATATATCAAAACAATTATGGATTTTTATTCACATTAATTTTTGATGTAATATCTTTTAAAATGAGCCATTGTGTAACCTATTTTTTTTTCTGGATGACCAGGGTGTGCTCTCAGTGAGTGCATGTCGTGCAATCATGTGCTCCATGGTGCCCTTGCTCCAGTAAAGCCTTTGCATACCCCTGCCTTGAGGGCTTAAGGACCCCTTCGATCTGGGCTTTCGGTCAAGGAGTCCAAAAGATTCTCATTCTCCCCTCTTTGCTTGGAATGGGGTGTTTCCTCCATCTTCAGCCCAAAGCCCTCTTATGTGGACCGGATCTTCACTCAGGGGTGTACTATCACCTTCCACCGTAGCTCAGACTCCAGGGGGAGTAGCTGCCACCAACTCCGCCCAAGTTCTGTCAAGGGGTCCTTGGCCAAAAGGCCATTCCTCAAGCATATCAGGAACCTCTCGCTCTTCACTGATGTGAAGCAAATGTGCTGTGCCAAATAAAAAACTGCTCTCATTTTGTCTGTCATACCAAAAGTCCTTTGCCTTCAAAAAGGAAAAAGTGATGGGTTCCAGCATCAGATGAGGCAGCTGCCACCTACCCCATCTGACTTAGTGCGACGCCAGAGAGACCTCTCTAACAAGTCTCTCTAGCTAAGTGACTGGGGTGATAGGTGAAGTGCTCCCCCAACCGTAGGATGGAGTCAAATTAAAAACTACGGAAACCCCCAAGCACCAAAACGTCCTGGCCCAAAATACTTTAAAAAGTTTGTGCTAGTGCTATGGTGGGCGGAGTGCTGCAAGTTGCTCTCTCTAAGCCAGAGCATTCAGACTTACTCGGCCCCTGACCAGACCGAGGTTTCCCCCCTCTTACTTGAGAGATGGCGCCATTCACCTGCCATTTCAGAGGAGGTATTATACTTGAGCTTAACCAAAAGGGACAGAAGTTCTTAGCTGTGACATTGTAACCTACCTATGGATTACAATTTTCCATATATTCCCTTCTGCATTAAAAATGTCCATCCAAACATTGTCTTATTCCAATTTTGATAACATCATGGATTATGGTGGGCAAAAGAGTGATAGAAGCTTTCCACGGCTATTTTCCCATCCTCCTCCACCTCTACACCTGAAATTCCTGTAGACAACTTCATAATCACCCCAAACATGTCCATTTCCTCTGTATTACCTCTCCTTCATCTCCTCATTTAGAACATCTCCAAAATATTGCCCTTACCATGCTTTATTAAAGTCTCTCCTAGTTTACAGATATTCATATGTTCTCTTAAAACTCACCTGTGCAAAGAAGATTTCCTCCTTATTTCCACTCCTAACATCCAACATTTCGTTCTCCCTATGAACATTAGTTAAGCATTCCTCTCACCTTATATCTCTACAACCATGTTACCGCTTAGATTGTAAAACCACACAAGACCAGGGGCCTCATTTCCTCCTGTGCCAACTAGGTTTCGAAAAAGTCAGGAACAAAATTAGTAAAATTCCATGCACATGAAATGTAGCCAAGATGGAGAGAATGTTCTTTACTACACTGCTTCAAAAGTAATATTTCTAAAAGAATAGTTCTGCAATAAAAAAATACTGAATGATAGTTTCATGTAAAAAGCTCTTGATATATATGCTGTAAAATGTATTACATACAAAGTAAACACATCGAAATACAGGTTTTAAATATAAATATACATGTTTATGTATTAATAATCTTAATTCTATACTTATGCATAATTCTATCATTCTTAGAATTTTCAACAGTATTTACACAGAAAAAAAACTTCTGTATTTTTCATTTAAAATGTTATGTCTCACATGCCGATGGCAGAGCTAGTGAATGGAGGGCCTGGTGCCTAAAAAAAATTATTCATAATACTATTCCTCCTCCCCCCACAAGAAATAGAGGCAGAGAAGAGAGGTAGAGAGAGACAAAACAGGGAAAAGGGATAGAGATGGGAAGAGCACAAGTGAGAGGAGGGGGAGAGAGAAAGAAGAAGAGAGAAGGTAAGAGAGAGATTGAAGCAAGAGTCAGAGTATGTAAATGAAAAGAGAGAAGAGGGAAGGGGATATATAGGATTGGGAAGAGCAGAGGGGAAAGAGGAGAAAGCGTGAAAAGGAGAACAGAGGGGAAGGAGACGAAATGGGGAGAAGGTGAAAAAATAGGTGGTCAGGGTGAACAGGAAGTTCAAGAGAGGAGAAGTATCCCATTCTGATTGGCTGACAGCATTTGCGCAATCTGATTGACAATTGTTTCAGCCAATCAGAATGAGCAAATGCTTTCAGCCAAACAGAATTGGATACAGGGGAGGAGCTCCGTTAGTAGCAGCATATTTATAGAACCTCAGGATTTTGATGAAGGGGTCTTTCCTGGCCCAGAAGAGTGAAGATCAGGGCATCGGGGATCATTGGCCAGATCAGTTGACTCATTAACCCTTTCTTTTTAACAGGTTGTAAGTGTCTTTTATTTTAACAGTGGTTTTTATTTTATGTAATATTTATTATTATATGTGAAAGTCTTTTTTTTTTTACTGTAATGCTTTTGCTATTTTCAAGTAATTAGTAGTTTGTTATTTTTTGTACTTAGCGGGGGGGCTTTTATTTTCTGTAATGTGGGTGTTTTTATTTTTTGCACTTACTGGGTGTTAGGGATTTTATTAGGGGATTAGGTAGGTAGTGTAAGGGTTAATAGGGTAGGGTAGTGGGGGGTAAATAGGATAGGGTACGGGTTAATAGGATAGGGGTTAATAAGGATAGGATAGAGGTTAATAGGTTAGGGTTGGGTTAATAGGATATGATAGGGGTTAATAGGATAGGGGTTAATAGGATAGCTGTCGTGTCATGGTGAAGGGGCTTGTGTACTTGGATGAAGCTATGAGCTATACCATGTAGGGTCAGCCAAGATGGGCAGGTCATGGATGGGAGACAAATCACGGTCCACTGGAGAAGGAACTGGCAACCCACTCCAGTATCTTTGCTAAGAAAACTTTATGGACAGGCACAACCAGAGACATAACCATATGGCATCGGAAGATGAGCCCCTCTGGTCAGAAGGTGCCTACCACATTACTGAGGAAGAGCAGAGGGCAAGTACAAGTAACACCAGATCTAATTACATGGTTGGTTCAAAGCCAAAAAGACACCCAGCTGCGCATGTGTCTGGAAGGGAAAGGAAAGTCTGATGCTGCAAAGATCAATTCAGAATAGGAACCTGGAATGTTAGAAATATGAACCAAGGCACACTAGATGTGGTCAAGAATGAAATGACAAGGTTAGACATTAATATCCTGGGAATTGGTGAACTTAAATGCACTGGAATGGGACAACATCCGACAACCACCAAATCTTCTACTGTGGTCAAGAATCCCGCAGAAGAAATGGAGCAGCCACCCTAGTAAATTAAAGAGTGGCCAAGCAGTGCTCGGTTACAACCCAATAAATGACAGAATGAGTTAAATTCGAATTCAATGCAAGCCATTTTATATCACAGTGATCCAAGTCTATGCTCAAGTCGCTGTGCCTGTAAGTGCCCTAATCAAACCTGTGCCTGTAAGACCCCAAGTTGAGCCTGTGCAGGAACTTCAGAGGGAACAGCAACAGATAATGGAGGAACTTTCTTCTTCAAGTGAAGAGGAGGGAAAGTAGGAAGCACCTACTGCACTCATTAAAGAAATATGTGCTAAATGGGCTGAATTACAAAATGTTGTTGAACACACTCACCTTGACAAAGCTCAAGCAAGCCTGCTTTGTGGACTTGTTTAATGATCAAGCAATGTATCACTTCATAAACATTTTGAAACTAAGGCAGAAGCAAGTTTCTCTTCATATGTGTCTAGTGAAACTGCCTACATCACATTCTCCACCAGGGTTACAGTGGTGTTAAGAGACAGAAAAGAAAAATGTCCAAGTGCCTGTTGTAATGGAAGAGGACTCCCCTTCCAAGCAATAACCTGTCTCCTCCTCCTCTATACTGCCACCATCCCATTGGTCCCTCAAGTCCTCTCAGTACTGTAAAGTTAAAGTGTAGTTAAATTCTCTATTTATGTAATGATTGTTTTTTATTGATGCCTGTTTAGTTTTAAGGTTTTTACTAAATAAAATGTGAAAAAATCTGGGGTCCAGAACATATTATTTCAATTTACATTGATTCCTATGAGAAATTCTTGTTTGGTTCACATCCTGTTTGGTTCGCCTCCTGCCGTCCGGAACGGATTGACGACTTGACCCAAGAACCACTGTATTATTCTTTGAACTGGTAGTAATTCACAACGTGTTTTAAGGGGATGACTGGGTTATCAAGAGGCTACAGTTTTGTCATTTGGTGAGCGCTACCTACCTTTTCTTGATGTCTGGATCCTGCTTTGTGTTTTGTAGCATAAAATGGCACCTACTAATATGAAAAAAAAGCTTTTAATTGAAGGACACAGTACATCCATGTTTTTTTAGTTACCTTAACTCTTTGATGGCCAGTTGTTTAAAGAATTTGAATACCCCAGAGGCAGACACAATTTAATATTTTTGCTATACAAATGTTTAGTTATACTTCTTTGTACCTTTTTGAAAATGCATATTGTTATTTTATTCTAGCACAGGTTCAGTTTCTCTTGATGTACTTGTTTATTTATCAGAAAAAAATATGTAATAAAACATTAAAAATATGTTTATTTTTACATTTTCTACTTCTACTATGTTATTAACGGAATTCAACATGTCACTGAATATTAAAGTTACAAAACATGCCATCATTGCCCCTTAAAAATGGGGCTGTCCCTTCAAATGAGAGAAACATTTGGTAAACTGTATTTCTATTCTGGTTTATGCCTACGCACACAAGATGTTATCTGCTAATATCTTTGTCCTGATTATTTTAGCATATACTTTGCCTTTTTTTATGTACCAAACACATAATATGTTAACAGCAAAAAAAAATAAAAAAATACAAATAAATAATAGATTGTTCACAGCATTTTCGCTGCTAATGTGGAAAAATAATCAATTGAAAAGTCAGTATTATCAGTTTATAATTCAAGTATATCTATAATATATATAATTTATGTATATAAAACTGAATCTTTGTGCTAGTTGTTAGCAGCGATTAAATACAATTGTTCAGATAATATTAGAGCAGTGATATTGTGCTGGAACAGCTATGCTTCATTTACTGTTAGTAGTGGGGCAGTGATAAAAATTCAGCAGACTGTTCTTTCTATTGTCTAAATCTATCAAACCCATTTGTTCAACCCCAAACATGATCTCTTCCCTGCATATCCCTTAATACTATATTATTTCCTATCAGCCATAGAATGAATTTCAAGATAGACCATGATGTAAGATCATGTGATATTTTGAGATGGTATTTGATAAGCAGGCTTTAATTCTGCAGTTTTTTTCCCAAATGCTTAGCAATATTGGCACTTTTATCATTCCAACTGGTGCACTAGTGTGACCTCCATCATAGTGCATGATAGTAGGTCATGCAAGCCTAGGATGAGTCTTATGTTTGAAGTTCATATTGAACATAACTCCCACAGATTTAGTCCTATATGAGTCAAATAAAAGTGCTTCAACATAATTAGATGGGTGAGAAGGTTTTGTGGGCCACAAATGATACCCTCCTGTATGGTTAAGTAACTTTGGTATCAACATAACTATCTCATAGTCATAATCATTATCTCGCTTTTAGATTTCCTTTTTTTATGGAAGATTTGTTATATACTTTTCACATTATACCCAAAGTCATGAGTGGACACCTTTAGAAACAGAGCTAATGGCATTTTCCCACCAATACTTTAGTTACCCCTCTGTGTACTAGTACCAATAGTTTAACCAATTAAGGGTGCCTCTAAGAATGTATTTCTAAATGCCTGGTTTCAGCAAAGTGGTACAGGTTAGCAATTTTGCACAGTAATTCCCCTAATTTAACTCACTAGGCCCTGCATGGAAAGCTCTACAGTATAATTCTGCTTTCTATTCTGTCCTTTACACTGCGCTTTTTTTTTTCTCTACTTCTGTATCCATTCTCCCTAAGCACCCATTGTTATTTCTGTATCAATCTTTCTCCAGGTCAGTCTAGATGGAGGCCTCTTCAGGGTCCTATCCATTTCCAAGGGGTCTGGTACCCCAGGTTGCTGACTGCCAGTAGTGTGTTTATGGCATAACATGCACATGCTCATATGATTGATTTTGTTTTATTGAAGGACGATATACAAAATACATTAATGCATTTTAGTTATCTTTAAAGGACCACTGTAGTGCATTTACAAGTAAAGCACGTATGTTTTTTTTTTTTTTTAAACAGTATGCAGTTTAAAATAAATAAAAGTTTTTTCTCCTTGAGCAAAGCTGCGTATATCCTCCTACCTGTTTTTTGAGGTGTTGTAGCCAGTGCCTTATGGAAGCTGGACTAAAAATAAAGTCTGACCAGTCAAGGTTCTGCTTCAGACTGAGCATGCTCAGTATAGGAGGGAGGGGCTATGACAGCTCATGCATTATTAAACTGAAAAGAAAGCTAGTTGCACAGAGATTAAACACTATTATTATTATTATCTTTATTTGTAACGCACCAACATATTCAGTAGCATTATACAGGTGTTACGTACATGACAAAAAATAACACATTGCAAGCAATGGAGGGCCCGTTTTTTTAGCTTAAAATCAAATGTAGACAAGAATAAAATAATCATACACAAATAACCTTCAAGTTATGCTGTATGTGTTAGATGGATGGAAATAACAATGAATATCCCTGATAAGTTATATATTTTATAAATTGATGTTTTTCTCAGTGCTCCTTAATAAAATATATACAGTCAGGTCCATAAATATTGTGACATCGACACAATGCTAATCTTTTTGGCTCTATACACCACCACAATAGATTTGAAATGAAACGAACAAGATGTGCTTTAACTGCAGACTTTCAGCTTTAATTTGAGGGTATTTACATCCAAATCAGGTGAACGGTGTAGGAATTACAACAGTTTGTATATGTGCCTCACACTTTTTAAGGGACCAAAAGTAATGGGACAGATTAACAGTCATAAAACAAACTTTCACTTTTTAATACTTGGTTGCAAATCCTTTGCAGTCAATTACAGCCTGAAGTCTGGAACGCATAGACATCACCAGGCGCTGGGTTTCATCCCTAGTGATGCTCTGCCAGGCCTCTACTGCAACTGTCTTGAGTTCCTGCTTGTTCTTGGGGCATTTTCCCTTCAGTTTTGTCTTCAGCAAGTGAAATGCATGCTCAATCGGATTCAGATCAGGTGATTGACTTGGCCATTGCATAACATTTCACTTCTTTCCCTTAAAAAACTCTTTGGTTGCTTTTGCAGTAACCTTCGGGTCATTATCCATCTGCACTGTGAAGCCCCGTCCAATGAGTTCTAAAGCATTTGGCTCAATATGAGCAGATAATATTGCCTGAAACACTTCAGAATTCATCCTGCTGCTTTTGTAAGCGTTTACAGCATCAATAAATACAAGAGAACCAGTTCCATTGGCAGCCATACATGCCCACGCCATGACACTACCACCACCATGCTTCACTGATGAGGTGGTATGCTTTGGATCATGAGCAGTTCCTTTCCGTCTCCATACTCTTCTCTTCCCATCACTCTGGTACAAGTTGATCTTAGTCTCATCTGTTCATTGGATGTTGTTCCAGAACTGTGAAGGCTTTTTTAAGTGTTGTTTGGAAAACTCTAATCTGGCCTTCCTGTTTTTGAGGCTCACCAATGGTTTACATCTTGTGGTGAACCCTCTGTATTTACTCTGGTGAAGTCTTCTCTTGATTGTTGACTTTGACACACATACACCTACCTCCTGGAGAGTGTTCTTGATCTGGCCAACTGTTGTGAAGGGTGTTTTCTTCACCAGGGAAAAAATTATTCGGTCATCCACCACAGTTGTTTTCCATGGTCTTTCGGGTCTTTTGGTGTTGCTGAGCTCACCGGTGCGTTCTTTCTTTTTAAGGATGTTCCAAACAGTTGATTTGGCCACACCTAATGTTTTTGCTATCTCTCGGATGGGTTTGTTTTGTTTTTTTAGCCTAATGATGGCTTGCTTCACTGATAGTGACAGCTCTTTGGATAGCACACTTGAAATGAACACTGGAGCTTGTATCTGCTCTTTGTAAATGGGATAATGAGGGAATAACACACACCTGGCCATGGAACAGCTGAGCAGCCAATTGTCCCATTACTTTTGGTCCCTTAAAAAGTGGGAGGCACATATACAAACTGTTTTCCTACACCATTCACCTGATTTGGATGTAAATACCCTCAAATTAAAGCTGAAAGTCTGCAGTTAAAGCACATCTTGTTAGTTTCATTTCAAATCCATTGTGGTGGTGTATAGGGCCAAAAAGTTTAGAATTGTGTCGATGTCCCAATATTTATGGACCTGACTGTAGCTGAAATGAAGTTTACACTTATTTGTTATTTGCCATACTTTACAAACTTTTAATATGTTGTATAATGTATTCTTTTATGCACAATTTAGTTTAAAAATGGTTTTACGACCAACATTTCTTTGACATGTAAATTACTGGAAATTTGGCAACAGGGTAATTGAATAGTACATCGCCACTTCCTGAAAACTGTTCTTGCTTTGTTTCACAGCTTTCTGTTTTTGTTGAGCTTTATCTAAAGAAGCACTTTATATGATGTGACTTCATTAATGCACATTAATTCAAATGAGAATATACTATTGTAGGCTTGCTCATGTTAATGAATTAGTTAAATGTCACATTTCCTGTGCACCCACAATAAATATCCCCGCCCTCATGTTTAGAAAGAACCAGAGAATCTATTTATTGGAGTGTGGAGCATACTTTCCTTTACTTTGTATGATTCAGTTGGCTAAAGGGTGAAGGAGGGGGGAGTCTGTGAAGGAGGGGGGAGTCTATGAAAGTTTAGTTTTTTCTGTATGGCTGTAGGTTGACTTTCAGTATTAGACGCCTGGAGTTTTTTGAGAAGTAAGATTGGAACATTATTATAAAAAAGAAGGGTAAATTTGTCAGGTTCCTGGGGTTTTTCATTTTAGAGATTATATTTGTATAAGTTTATTTAGTTATATTAAATTATAACAAAATAGCCTTTGAACATATTGTGACGTTTATAATATATTTAAAGAGCTCTAAATATATGGAAAATATGTCCTCAAATTAATTTCTTTTTACATATATACATACAGTAGAGTGACATATATATAGTATCTCACAAAAAGTACACCCCACACATTTTTGTAAATATTTTATTATATCTTTTCATGTGACAACACTGAAGAAATAACCCTCTGCTACAGTGTAAAGTAGTAAATGTACAGCCTGTATAACAGTGTAAATTTGATATCCCCTCAAAACAACTCAACACACTGCCATTAAAGTCTAAACCATTGGCAACACAAGCGAGTACACCACTAAGTGGAAATGTCCAAATTGGGCTCAAAGTGTAAATACTGTATTTTGTGTGGTCACCATTATTTTGAAGCACCGCCTTAACCCTCATTGGCATGGAGTTCACCAGAGCTTCACAGGTTGCCACTGGAGTCCTCTTCCACTCCTCCATGATGACATCACGGAGCTGGTTGATGTTAGAGACCTTGCACTCCCCTACCATCCGTTTGAGGATGCCCCACAGATGCTAAATAGGGTTTAGGTCTGGTGACAAGCTTGGCCAGTCCATGAGCGCTGTCGGCACTGAGGAGCTGCAGTTCATTGAGGGAACCATGAATGTACTGTGAAATACTGAAGCAGAGCATTATCCCCTACCTTCGGAGACTGGGCCGCAGGGCAGTATTCCAACATGATAATGACCCCAAACACACCTCCAAGACGACCAATGCCTTGATAAAGAAGCTGAAGGTAAAAGTGATGGACTGGCCAAGCATGTCTCCAGACCTAAACCCTATTGAGCATCTGTGGGGCATCCTCAAATGGCAGGTGGGGGGGAATGAAAGGTCTCTAACATCCACCATCTCCGTGATGTCATTATGGAGGAGTGGAAGAGGTCTCCAGTGGCAACATGTGAAGCTCTGGTGAACTCCATGCCCATGGGGGTTAAGGCAGTGCTGGAAAAATAATGATGGCCACACAAAATATTGACACTTTGGGCCCAATTTGGACATTTCCCCTTAGGGAAATACTCACTTTTGTTGCCAGCGGTTTAGACATTAATGGCTGTGTGTTGAGTTTTTTTGAGGGGACAGCAAATTTACACTGTTATACAGGCTGTACACGTACTACTTTACATTGTAGCAGAGTGCCATTTCTTCAGTGCTGTCACATGAAAAGATATAATAAAATATTTACAAAAATGTGAGGGGTGTACTCACTTTTGTGAGATAATGTATATGTGTTAATGTGTGTGTATATAGCTCATCTGGATCCACATTTTGGCCAGCCCTGCAATGTAGTAATAATTAACCAATCCAGTACTGTAATTAAATTGTTTTCAAAACTTAGACATTATCATAAAGTTCTACATTAAAATACCCTGTCTTAGGACACCTTTCCATTATTTTGCTCAGGCACTTGCGGTGCACCATAACTTAGCAGCCTATCAATCACTCTGGGCGAGTGCTCCACAAAATGGGCTGAAGTGATTAATGTCATCAAGGTACAGTCTGCAATTCCATTGATTTTGATTGAAAGCCCATTCCAGTCTACGCGCAAGTTACTGAAGTTGCTTCAGGCCTTGCGGTAGCTGATTTCTCTCAAACAAGTTACATGTACTGAATATCACCCCTTAGGGCTCTAAAAGCTTTGCCGAGAACTATCAAAAAGCAGTTAAAGAGACAGGCACATATGTTGCATTCTATGCACAAATTGGTAAAGCATGAGGTTTGAGTCTAAATACATGTGTCGCAATAATACACCTCCACATAGCATATATCAACTGCAATGGTAACATAGACCAGTACTCAAGAGGTTAATACAAATTAAGAAACCCATATGGCCTACAACAGGTGCTTTGATGTATTGTCTATTAAAGTGCTAGGTACACCCCAAACAAGAGTCATCAATAGCATGGATCCAGAGAACTGAGAGCGATCATGTTTGTCACATCTATGGGAAGGTATGTCATGTACACAATACCGATGTAAGTTATACACCGGGGTGTGAGAACTCTCATAAAGGCAAACTGAGGTCTTGAAGACGTGGCTAAATTTGGACTGGTAATGCACGCTGGAGGTAAATCTCAACAGGCAAATGACTATAGAAGCACAGGGACATGGGTATATAGGGTCAAATGGTGACAAGGGGATCACATTGATGTGGATGTGGCTGTAGAGGAAGATCAGCAAGAGCCCAAGGAGACTGTGGAGTGACAAAAGGAGCCCCAAGAAAGGAGAAAAATATAGCAAGATCTGTATGCACAGTTCAGTTCATTATACTGTTACTGTAACAATAAACCAATTTACCAAACTACATGCAATACAAACCATGCTGTATCTGTCATGAGAAATCAGTTATTATGACCAAGTGCAGATATTTAGAAATTAAGTGGGATCTCACAAGGAAGGCCAGGAGTACTATAACTATGTCCATATGATATTATTTAGCCACACTGATATCACATGTTAAATATGATAACTGGGTTTGTTATGATATCATGACTTCTAAACATGTAGACATGGTTATTGTTGACAAGCAAAGGAAATCAGCTTTATTGTCTTCTAATAAGATCAGAAAATCCTATCTTATCTCATATTGTTTTAAGAAGGATGATATGCTTAGCTCACGCATGTACAACATAATATTGAAGGACTATGCAATTCCAGAGCCATATGTGTATTGGTACAAATTAAACCTAACATCAATCTTAGTCCTTTAGACATGATATATGTGTTTATTTATGGAATGACAATCATTCTACTGGGGGAATGTAATCAATAGAATGGCTATATGTACAGTAGCCATTATATATAGTTTCCTTAAATTATTTTGTAGCACTGTGTCACAATCTGCTACTTCAATTGGACTTGGTAAGAACCTGGTTCAAACCTATCCAGCAGAATTGTGTGGTCCTTTTAAACCTCTGATAGCAGAAGATGGACCAAACACCAGTACCATGCCCAGGAGATTGCTTCCACAGACCAGAATATCAGGAACACCATATAATCCCTTAGAATTAGGATTAATGAACAGAATGACACTTACACCTTGTTTATGTAAGTCCAGACACAACTCCCATACCTTGTCACATTTTATACAATTGTCTGGCACACAGGCTGGCCAATCACAGTAAGCCCCATCCTTAGGTACATAGATGAGGGAACAATTAACAATAGGCTGCCCCCCTGCTTACTGGGAAACCCTGTACATCTGATGAGCTCAGGCCTTTAAACTTATCCTGGCGATTATATTAATGATAACCATTTGCTGTAAACACTCAGCCTATCTGTTTTATCTGGCTAAGACCGCCTGTGTTAGTCTATTTAGGTGGGGCTGGGTGAGTCATCACCACATAACCACACTGTAACATAATCAAAATACATACAATTTATATGTCATTTTAACCATAAGTAAAAAATACATAACTATAACAATTAACAGGGTAACTTCTTGCCAGTCCTGGCCCTGGCCATAGTGTAAAACAGTCCAGTCAGGCCCTGGGCATGACACACTGCTTGCAGATGAACAAACTGCTTTAATGGATGTGAAGTCTGCCTAAAATAAATACAAATACATAGGTTAATTATTTAAAAAAATACATACTAAATAGGGACTACATCATCTCTTCTCAAATGCATTCCTCCGTGACCATCAATTGAGGAAATGTTAACCATAGCCATACATTTCCACAGATAAGACAATCATGGACTATGTGATGGTGGCTAGCCACATGGTTACTATATATCACAATCTCATGATCATCTACTTTGTGGACAGGCATGAGTAAGTTTAGTTTGACCAACAGATTTCACTGGGGACTAAGAAGGATTAAATGAGATGTCCGCCCCCCCCCCCCCTTTCCAGTTCCCATGCCACTATGCCTTTTCCTACATGGGGGTCTCAGGGGAGATGCGGGTGGAGGCATGGATAGAGGTGGAGGCATAGCTGATGGAGGTTGAGGCATTGAGGGACACAGGGACAGGCCAAGCTGATGGTGGCTTGAGGACGGCTCTGGTGTTGATGATGCTGTGGTTGCAAGAACCCATTGCTGCCTATTCATGTTTAGGTGTATGAGAGCGCTCGTTTTGTTCACTGCTTGCAGCAGACAGGTCATGTTGGTCTCCACCTGTATATTGTGACTCCTCATCTCACTATAGATATGTTGTTAGGTGTGTACCACAGC
Organism: Discoglossus pictus; assembly: GCA_027410445.1. Classification (NCBI taxonomy): domain Eukaryota; kingdom Metazoa; phylum Chordata; class Amphibia; order Anura; family Alytidae; genus Discoglossus; species Discoglossus pictus. The sequence continues at coordinate 195,265,373 of CM050165.1, forward strand.
AGTATGTTGGTAGGACACGCCCATTAGGAGACTCACAATCATTGTTTCCTGCTTTCTCTGGAGGGCAGACCGTTCTTTGATGGTGACCTTCAATGATGGTTCTGAGGGTTAAGGACTGCCAGAAGTGTAGGGCCCAGGGGTGATGGTGGCAGCATGGTGGGTAGTTGCTGAGCCGGTGGTGGCATGGTGGGGAGGTGAAGGCGTAGTGATGGTGGTTGTCTGTATGCTGTATCTGGCATCTATTGTACTGGTGGAGGCGATGGTGGAGGAACAATTTGGGGGGCAAGGTTGGATCAGTAGGAGGACCCAGGTGGCAAGTCTATATGGGGGAGGAAGTGGACAGTGGTGTCAAACTCCACCCTGGCGGCTGATGGCTCTACAGGTTTCCCCACTGACCACATGTAGCTATCATCCTCATCCTTATATACTATGTCACCCTCTATGACTTGTCCTACTGCTTCTGCTCTTTCTCCTTGTACCAGGGAGGAGCTGTTATACTGAGCCTCAGTCTTCACCTTAGTGGAGACATCACATGTCCTTTGGGCTGAAATGAGAAATAAATAGTATATCCAATATCAAGGTTGGATGATCATATGATCCCTGAGTTGCTTTATACCTGACTTCATGATGTGTTGATCCTGGATAATTCAATTAATTGTGATTGTGAGGAGTATGTATTGGCTAGGTCTTATCACTGATGGCATTGATGTGTATTATGAGCTCTGTTTGTATTGCCTCATATCCAATATCCCCTGCTATGATCCTACAGTTTCTTTGGGCTTAGACAAATCTTTAGATCATTCTCACCCTGTCATGAATCACCCAGGGGCCATATTGGATTTGGTGTGATAATTGGTGGCACAGTGGTGGGGTACTCTGAGAAGGACCAGAAAATGGAGCAGATGGAAGCAGAGGACTACAGACTACTCCTGCTAAATCAATGGATGGCATTCATGCAATTATGGCATATCCATGAGCTGGCAAGCTGGTTGGAGGAACTGGTAGAGAAAGAGATGGACTTGGAGGAACAGTACCTTGCCAGGATAGAGTCCTTGGGTGGCCGGAGAGAGGATCTCTATTTTCGTTTGGATCTAGAATATGGGGTCGGTGAGATTCTGAATGGTGATCCGGAATGTGGCATGGGAACTGCAAGGAGGCATAATAACTTGTTTGTTGAACGCTGCCGGGGTCTGGGACTGGAAGCATGGTTCCCGGAGGCTCCTTTGCTGGAACCCCTGATTCAGCAAGAGCTGCAACTGGAGGCTGAGTATGTGGAATTGTGGGATGCGATACCCAAGAAGTATTCTTACAACGCAGACGGTATGTACCAGAGTGAGTATGCTCACTGGAACTGGGGAGAGGCATTTCTAGACTGTAAACAAAGTGAGGAGTGGGAAGGGGTAAACACTGTTCCTTTGCCAACTCCTGGGGATGGAGAATGTTTGCCCCTAGAACATGCAGTAACTGTGTCAGGGCCTAGTCACCAGCCTCAAGAGCCAGAGACCCAGTGGAATGTTCCCTGGGTGGGGTCAGATAATCCATGTCTGCCCCCTGATACCCCAAGAGATTTAATCCCAGAGGAAGTGGGAACTGTTCACAAGCTAGGGCCAGATAAGTTAAGTCTGCCCTCAGAAGTTCTAGGCAAAGTGTGTTGGCCAGAACTATTAATGGAGCCAGAGGCTCGGGATGATTGTGTGATGGACGGTGGGAAGGGAGCCTTAGAGGCCAGGCTGGAAGGGAATGATGAGATTCCCCAGCCTGCATCAGATAACCACTGTCTGTACCCTGACAGTCCAGGGGAGTTGTCCCCAGAGGTGCTAGTGAAGCACAGAGCCCAGGAGGGTTGTGTAAGAGACTGTGGGGAGGGAAAAGAATTGGTTTCTGGCTACCGGGAACCTGACCTCACACAGCAAGAGAGTGCCAGGGGCACAAAGAGCCAGGCCGGGGCAGCAAGCATGCCAGCTTTGGCAAAAGCATTATGGGTGCAGAGTGGCACCATGACAGAGGGTGTACCAAGTGGGGAGATACCCTGGATAACCATTGTCCAGGGGCCCACTGGAACAGACACCACTCCAAAGACCCAGTTCAACAGAAAGGACTGGGATAAAGTTGCTCAACCCCGGGCAATGGAGGAGTGTAAGCACAGCTTGGGTGGGAGCAGCGTAGCTCCCCAAGCAGCAACGGAAACAGCTGGACCAGAGGAAGGAAGCCAAGAGGAGCTGTCCCTTTGCGATCCCATAGGCCCAGAGACTGTATTAGAGATCCCAGCCCATCGGTGGGGACTGGCTGGGGGGAACAGAGTTGCTATGGGACAGAAACTGTGGCCCACCTGTTGTACTCTGGGATACCAGATTATTGGGGAGGTACCCTGGACTATTTGGGTGGGTGTGAATGGGAAGAGCAATTTGCTCTATACAGTGGGAGCAAGGCCGAGGGCTGGGGGAGGTTTTTACTCTGCACCTTGGGACAGACAAGAACTGGCATAGCATACAGAGGGCCAAACCAGTACATTCATGACTGATCAGCGTAGCTGGAAAAATCAGGGATGTTTCCTGCCACGCTTGGGGAGGTGTTGTCATGAATCACCCAGGGGCCATATTGGATTTGGCATGAACTATGCTGGGGCCATCTTGAGACTGGCAGCAGTGGCCTATATTGGGACTGGACTGTTATATACCAATCGCCACCATCTGTATATTGTGTTATGGGGGATAATATGTTAGTGTTATATTGTATATTGTATTGGGGAGTGATAGTTATGTTTTAATTAGTCAACCCTCCCCCATTGTATAAACTCTCAGTCAGGAGTTGGCCATATGGTCTTTAGAGTAAACACTTGAAGTGATAGCAAGGCCAGAACAAAGAGATTTGCCAGACTGCCAGGCACCGTAGGACAATGGGATAGTACAGGGGCTTCCAGCCTCAATACTAGGGCCATAGGCCAGGGCAGAGATGTTACTCTCTCCACAGACAGGGAGAGAATGAGCTTGTAGCCACACCTAGTGGGAAGGCACTGGGGGAGGAGACTAATAAGTTCCCACAAATTACTTCTGTGAGAATGGCCAGAGGGGAATGAGGGTTTGACTAAGAGTAGCCACTCCCTGTACTGGTTTTGTGAGTTGTTTAAATACTTGTGGAAAAATAAAGAAGTTGTTCATAATTTTCATCAAGACTTTGTGTGCAGATGTATTATTTACCCAGGGACATATGCTTGCAGTAAGATTCGTCAGACTTACTGTCAATATTGCTCAGTCTAAACCAAGGGCTGAGACTTGATGTTCCTGTACTCAAAGCTACTCCAAGGTCCAGAGTAACCCAAATCAAGTCAGCAGACCCCAGCCAGAGAGTGGGTCGTGATACACCCCATAGGTAATAGAGTCCTTTGGAATATCCATGTTTAGCAACAATGAATCCAGCATAGCACATCACCTCCACCAGTTCCCAGAAAGTGCACGAAAACAGGTCAGCAGCAATTCTACTCCTAGTGGTTAGAGGCAGAGTTTCAAGCAGAGTCGGTTGCAATGCTTCCAATGTTTAGACATATTATTCCCTCGGAATAAGGCATGCACCTTGATTATGCCTGTTCTGACAACAAGACTTTTTTTGTCATCTATCCAACATTTTATTCATTTTTGTCACCCCCTCACCCCTTAATTACAGTCACCTTTATCCAATCTGCATGCACTCTGCCTCCTGTGGTGAGAAGACTGTAAGTCTATGTGAGTATGGCCATTTGCCATCTTTCTTCCTGTCGCTAGCCATGTAAGGGGTAATTAGCACATTAGTGCCATCCCTGTCAAATAAAGAAATGGCCCGGTGGGGAATATACAAATCTACTTTAATTTCAGACTAATGTAAATCCCGCCCTCCAGACCTCACATCTTCTCTTTGCTGGCAAACTTCAGGTCACCCTGTAACTCTGGCTCTATCCCCCGAGGATTCAAGCGATATGCTTTATCATATTCCTCGGGGGAAAACCTGTAATTTTGATACCAAACAAGATCAAGGGATTCTTATACTTAGCATTACATACACAAGTCATATACAGTCAGGTCCATAAATATTGGGACATCAACACAATTCTAAACTTTTTGGCTCTATACACCACCACAATGGATTTGAAATGAAACTAACAAGATGTGATTTAACTGCAGACTTTCAGCTTTAATTTGAGGGTATTTACATCCAAATCAGGTGAACGGTGTAGGAATTACAACAGTTTGTATATGTGCCTTCCACTTTTTAAGGGACCAAAAATAATGGGACAATTGGATGTTCAGCTGTTCCATGGCCAGGTGTGTGTTATTCCCTCATTATCCCATTTACAAAGAGCAGATACAAGCTCCAGTGTTCATTTCAAGTGTGCTATTTGCATTTGTTGCTGTTAACTCTCAATATGAGATCCAAAGAGCTGTCACTATCAGTGAAGCAAGCCATCATTAGGCTGAAAAAACAAACCAAACCCATCAGAGAGATGGCAAAAACATTAGGTGTGGCCAAATCAACTGTTTGGAACATCCTTAAAAAGAAAGAACGCACCGGTGAGCTCAGCAACACTAAAAGACCCGGAAGACCACAGAAAACAACTGTGGTGGATGACCGAAGAATTATTTCCCTGGTGAAGAAAACACCCTTCACAACAGTTGGCCAGATCAAGAACACTCTCCAGGAGGTAGGTGTATGTGTGTCAAAGTCAACAATCAAGAGAAGACTTCACCAGAGTAAACACAGAGGGTTCACCACAAGATGTAAACCATTGGTGAGCCTCAAAAACAGGAAGGCCAGATTAGAGTTTTCCAAACAACACTTAAAAAAGCCTTCACAGTTCTGGAACAACATCCTATGAACAGATGAGACTAAGATCAACTTGTACCAGAGTGATGGGAAGAGAAGAGTATGGAGACGGAAAGGAACTGCTCATGATCCAAAGCATACCAGCTCATCAGTGAAGCATGGTGGTGGTAGTGTCATAGCGTGGGCATGTATGGCTGCCAATGGAACTGGTTCTCTTGTATTTATTGATGATGTGACTGCTGACAATAGCAGCAGGATGAATTCTGAAGTGTTTCTGGCAATATTATCTGCTCACATTCAGCCAAATGCTTCAGAACTCATTGGACGGCGCTTCACAGTGCAGATGGACAATGACCCGAAGCATATTGCAAAAGCAACCAAAGAGTTTTTAAGGGAAAGAAGTGAAATGTTATGCAATGCAAAGTCAATCACCTGATCTGAATCCGATTGAGCATGCATTTCACTTGCTGAAGACAAAACTGAAGGGAAAATGCCCCAAGAACAAGCAGGAACTGAAGACAGTTGCAATAGAGGTCTGGCAGAGCATCACCAGGGATGAAACCCAGCGTCTATGCGTTCCAGACTTCAGGCTGTAATTGACTGCAAAGGATTTGCAACCAAGTATTAAAAAGTGAAAGTTTGTTTTATGACTGTTAATCTGTCCCATTACTTTTGGTCCCTTAAAAAGTGGGAGGCACATATACAAACTGTTGTAATTCCTACACCGTTCACCTGATTTGGATGTAAATACCCTCAAATTAAAGCTGAAAGTCTACAATTAAAGCACATCTTGTTCGTTTCATTTCAAATCCATTGTGGTGGTGTATAGAGCCAAAAAGATTAGAATTATGTCGATGTACCAATATTTATGGACCGGACTGTATGCCCCAATCATTCCTGACACCATTACCCACCACATGCCAACAGGGCAACACAAGTCTATGTTTATCCAGGCCCTCCCTATTAGTTTAACAGTCCCCCAAAAGTTCAGTGGCCCCTCTTAAAAATGATATCCCCCACTTGGGTCTGCCCTTTGCAACTAATAAAGATGCACTCTGCTGTAGTGCGTCTCCTACTATCAAATCATCAATTCAGTGACTTGAATGCCTGAAGTTGGTGTAGTGATACTTAGTCACTTCTACAACTAATCATTCACAAATTGCAATCAAGATATACCCTCAAATGCTCCTTACTCTGTAAAAAGTTTTAAGAGTGTGAATTGGCTCACTGCATTATTCATTTTATTATGATTAGCTTTGAAAGATTAAATTATGAACTTTGTTGGATCCATCACCCACCTTCTAGATAAAGTACACTACTAAGGTGCAAGCTCATCTTACTCAGATTCAGGTGTAAAAAATCTGTTGTTTTGTGCTCCAAAACACAAACCTCTGCTTGACCCGTCCAGTGATATTTACCTAGGCTTTCTCCACTCCTGTATCTGCTATTGGAATTTCTTGTGCTTTGGTCTTCCTCTTCATATCTCACATCCTGCAATATACATTAAATACAGCTGTTCAGGTCACCTCCCTCACATCTAACTTCCTTCTTCTGCTTTGTTGAAACTTATCAGTAAGCAGATAGTAACTTGCAAAACGTGCTTCCTCGACTTTATAGATGTTTACACCTGTACTCATTCTTGTATCTTGCTTCTCATCTCTCGTATACTCTAGCTTATCAGCTCCGTTCTGTTCATAATTGTCTCCTGAGAATAGACCGAACAGTTGCTAATTTACCTGCACTCCTGTAGGACTAAAACTTTAACTGTAATAATCTTATAAAATCATAGAGATCTAAGAAAATAAAAAATGGGGAGGGTTGACTTTCCAACATAGAAGCTTCTGGAATTGATTGTTTTTTGATAAGGGGGATAATAACTTTATTTGAGGAATTTATAAAAAATCAAAAATACACCATAGAAAACAGTGTTGAAATCAAACACTGGGAAGACTTAAATACTGTGATAACCAGATAATTATTCGCCTTATAAACTTTGAATCACGGTTCACAAAAGTCAACCCAGTTAAGTGTTTTAGTTGATCTGGTCAATAGTTCAACAAATCCTCATATAATGCAGAAAACTGCTAATCATTGGGATTGTATAGATTGTGATAGTAAAAAAACACCTTAATTTCGTTGCTTTTTAAAATTAATTACAAACACAAAACAGAAAACGGAGGCATCTGCCAGGAAAAATAAATATAATTGAATCATCAGAGAAGACATATTAAATATGTATAGAAAAAGACTACCAAAATTGGACCAAAAAAAAATCAAGATAACAAAAGGCACAAGCCTATTATAAACCTGGACTTCTGCTTGTCCTTATAATGTAGTTAAGTATAGATTCCTCTGCAAATTGATCTCCTGGCTGATAGTCCTCCGTGAGGCCTGACAGTCCCGTTTCGCCCATCTACTGTGCTTCCTCATGTGCTACTGAACAAGACTGCAATGAGGCTATTTAAGCCCCAGTTTCTTCTTGTGTATTTCGGGAGTAATGACGTAATCGCGTAATTATGCAGACACTATTTTAATTAAGTTTTTTTTATCATTAATGTAATGCCATTAAGTAGTTATAAGCCGACGTAGTGAAGATATATATCCTTTCAGTTGTGCTTTAAAATGAGTTGTATTTGCAGATCACATATATAGTTGTGAGCGTACGGGCCGTTGCTCACGCTTGCGGTCTCGCATAGCGAGGCAGCGGCCCTCGCGAAGCGTAGCGAGGTCACTGGGCAAAAGGGCCTCAGTTGCTGGCATGGAGCGCCGAGGTCACTGGGCAAGGGCCTCAAACCCTCGTAAAGTTCACGTCGCTACTCAAAAAACACGACACACAAATTCCGACACTCGCTAAATTTTACGAGGAACGCAAACAACCTACGACACGTACACACACATTACGCCCTTGCAACACTTGGACGCAACTCGCGAATTTCAAACACAATACATACACACACCACAGACATACAAACATTACCTACAGCAAAGGTAGCATCCAGGACCTCAAAAATACAACTTACACCTTCATTTCACTCAAAATAAAAGAGTTTACACACTAAAAAAATTGATAAGCGAGACAAACAATGGCCGACGAACAAAACGAAAACGAGGCTACACACGCAAACACCATACGAAACACGTTACCACACATTACGACCTCGCAAACATCGGACGCAACACGCCGACATACAAACATTTAAAACACAATAAATACACACAACACACACATAAAAAGCTTACCTACAGCAAGAGGAACCATCCAGCACCTCAAAAAAACAAGTTACACCTTCATTTAAATAAAAATAAAACACTTTAGAGACACTAATAAAATCGCTAAGCGAGAGAAAAAATGGCCGACGGACAAAACGAAAACGAGGCTACAGCACTCTCCACACGTAAAACACCACACCACACTCGCAAAACACCACACGAAACTCGAAAACCACTACAAACCAACAACGGACATTACGCAAAGACGCGCAACACACATAAACCGCCATTTAAAGCAAAAGCGGAAGTACGACACTACGCGAACGCTTTCGCCTCGCGCACGCACATAAAAGTTTAGATTTCTAAGAGTATATTTTAAAAAATTTACCTTTTAAACCTCATAATGAAAGATTCATTACTGACTTTAAAAAGCCTACATATAGCATACAATTTTTTTTTTTTTTCATTTTAGATGTTGCAGTATTTTTCTACCATATGTATTACATGTTGCTGTAGGTATGCACACAGCAAAACTGCAATGGAACGTACCTCTCACTGGTTTTCATTAACTCAAAATAGCTTCAGTGTTCTTAAATAATTTATTAAAATGTTTACTTCCTGAGGAAGTATTAGAATAACAAATGTGCAAATATAAAATTAAAGTATATAATAACTGATGATAAATAATTTCACAATAACATTTGCTTTTTCACATTAGGTATGTTTCTGGGTAAGAAATTATGACAATTATGAGTAGGAAATCATTTACAAAAAAGTACAAATATTTTGGGTAATCATTTGGGTCATAGAAGAGTACAGAAACATGAAATAACTACAGTATATGTGTGGATAAAGAAATATTTGCTATCAGATGAGTTTTGGAGGTGGATCCAAGCAATAGCCAGCCTGACCAGTTAAATTAGCAAGGTTATTGTTTTACACGTTTGATTATCAAACAAATATGATGTAATATGAATTACCGTAGTTAACGGTTTTCTCAGAGTGGCATTATCTTGCAAAAGGTCATAATATCGTCAATTAAAACCTTGCACTTCGGGTCAGATTCACAAAGGGATCAAGATACTTGTTTTTTATTAAATTTTTCATAGAAAATTAAATTTAATGAATTCATAACCTCTGATAACCTTAGTGAATCTGGTACTTTGGATGAACATTACAATTAACGGGCTAACTTGCTCATTTTTCATTTTAAGCCTGTTTTTTAGTTTGCCATCAATTTACATTGAAACTACAGATGTAAATCAAATCTTTTACACAGAAAATAGAATTTAAAACATAGTTTTAATAGCCACTGCTGTACCCTCCCCTTGTCCTGAGCCATTATGAAAGTGAACGGTTTTAACTGTGATACTGTGATTACACTTCCTTTCCGGTGGTGCTCAGGACAAAAAGACAGTCATTAGGCGTACAGCAGTGGCCATTATCAAGATAAACAGTTTTTTTAAATAACATTTTCTAGCTAAAGCTTTGCTGCTATTTGCACATCTATGTTAGGTAATGGTGAACTTTAATTTGACAGAGCAATCATGCATTGGGACCATTTCTAAGGAATGTGTATGTACACAACGAAGAGTAAAGCACTAGTGTATTTTTTAAAGTCCTAATAGGTACAGAGCAAATAAGGATGTGCAGGGAAAGGGGTTTTATCATCCTACACTTGTACAAACTGAGTAATGATGAAATTTAAATTTACTTTTGAAAATAACATTGTTGTACTTCTCACCATACCCTACTATATGTTCACAGGCACTAAAATGGATATGCTAGAAGCTTATTCTAATTCGTTCTGACCAGTGTAGGTTTGCCTACAACTGCAGAAGCAGGGAAGGAAACAGACAATATTATCAGAATAAATTATCCTCTCACTTACACCCTGGATCTGATTGGGGAAGGATTGCAGCATATCTGCTGAAGTTTAAAACATTAATTTTCAACGTTTTAAAGGCTACATTGTTTTATCTAAATGCTGATTTTATTGCTAATCAGTAACTAAATAAACAAATAAAACCATAGTTTAAGAGCACTTCAGTAGTAATTTATGGCATATATACAGGTGTAAAACAACGAACTTCCTCTACACATCCATATGTGCAGAATTTCTTCGGAAATTTATAAAATCGCAATCAAATCTAGGATATGATTCAACGTCTTATTAAATAAATAAAAAATAATAAAAAATTTGCAATCATGAGCAGTAGGATTTAAAAAAAATGATTGCAGTACAATATGAGTGTATCTGAAGCAAACTATCATTCTTTATCAATATATTGATATTATTTATATATAGATACAAATATTATAGATAAATATATAGTACATATTAGGTGATGTTTTTTACAATGATACTATACAATATTATGTTGATAAGCAAAAAATAAAGTGTTTTAAATTCAGCACCATCTTCTGTAAATAGTCAGTCTTTTATTTTTAAGTCCCCTCTTTCTTCTTTTAGCCATACATTTGTTTGAACTTGTAGCACTCATTGCAGTAGCCATTACAACGGTTGTTGCCATAATGATCACAGCCTGGTGCTCTGCATCGCTGCTTGGGAGCTTCTTCTCCAGACGTCTTGTGGTGCCTCTGCTTGCATGGGTCACATAGCTCATCATTCCTGCTTGACACGGAGTTGCTGCAGTTAATTCGGACACATTTCTTTAGTTGGGATCCAGAATTGCTCTGTTTTGTAACCCGCTGATGTCCCGTTCTCTAAATATAAAAATGATTATTTTAGAACATTTGTGGATTAAGAGAATACAGGCATTTACATTCAAATATTTACTTTTATTTAAAATATCTATTTAAACCAATATTTTTTAGATTTTGGCATTATATTGAAATATTTTAAGTTAAATGGATTTTGTCACTCCAAAATCAAGTTGTTTTTTTAGGTTATTCTTAAAGAGCATGAAAAACTGTTATGTTATCCATTTTTCTCTATAGTGAACCAATCTTGGGAAATTCCATGCTGTTGCATTTATATGCAAATGAGAAGTTTATGCATATTAAATGGCTGCTCTGAGATGTGCTAACTAGGATTACAGGCTGCTTGTCTACTTCTGTAGTTGCCAAAATAAAGTCCACCAATGTTATTTGTCAGTTGGACACCCCTGTATCAATACTTTGAGCCACACATTAGAAAACAGAAGAAACAAAATGATTTCTAAACATTCATTTCATAAATATTTTATTGTACTAGCACAATAAACAGTTAGTTTTTAATTTTCTTTAATGAAATCAACTTACTGTTGGGGTAATTGTATCCCTTTAATTTACCAAACATTATGGCCCTCATTCAATTGCAATTTGGCCAATTGAATAGGGCTCTAAATAAGCACATAACATATTTTTTTAAATAAGTTTTTAGTTAGTAAGCATCTATCCAAAAGCAAGGTTTTCACTAACTAAAAACTTCTTTAAAAAAAATATGCTATGTGCTTATTTAGAGCCTTATTCAATTGGCCAAATCGCAATTGAATGAGGCCCAATGTGCGTAAACTAAATGTGTTTCATGACATTACCTGTACTGCTTTGTTTTACAATATGCAACCATTAAAAGGGACTCTTTAGGCATTTTTTTTCTATTTTATATAAACATTTAACTAGGTTATTTACTTAAAGGTCACTACATTTTAATAATTTTTATAATATACTTTTTTGAAGAACTTAATAATGGACAAAAAAAGAAATAATTACAGCCTTAATTTTTTTGGGCTACAGTATTCCGTTTTGTTTTAATGGTAACAGACATGTTGTCTTTCTTTTTAAAAGGAATAGAAATCTTTGACTTACTTCTAAGAAGTCCCCAGAGTAACACATTCTTACCTTTTGAGGCCTCCCCCTTCTTCCTATTCTTGCTTTTGAGAGCTGCCATATTGCACAGATGTGATCTTAAACCACAAGCAAAGGGCGGGGACTTCACACTACCTGTTTAATTATGCTGCAACAAGTAGGCAGTGACATGCTGTATGTTTGAGCTGCATAGGATACTGGTAGTGTGAAGCCCCATTCCCTGTGGGTGTGGCATTAGGCCACATCTTTGAAATATGGCACCCTATATGATAGGGCACCGGAAGAAAGTCAGAGAATCTGTTACTCTGTGGGCTTCTTAAAAGTAAGTGAAATTAAAAATTATATAAAACAGTTACATTGAGAAGGATAAAACTTAAATTAATAAAATTGTTAAAATGCCTAATGAGTCTTTTCAACTTAGTATTATAAAGCCACAGAAACAGTCCATCTTTCTTAAACTTTAAATATCAAAGATAGCAAAAGGTGATCCATGTATATTCAAAACAGCTGGAACTACTCCCATCTTTTCCAAACTACTGCAGAATGGCTATTTGCAGTAATAAATGCAAAGCTATGGTGGCAAACTGTATGGAAATGAACTAAACACTGTCACAGCTTGAAAAAACATGGGCGAAGCTCCAGCCTAATTATGGTGTGGCATAGCACAGGTACAGAAAGCCTGGACTGCAAGGGGCCTGCAGTTCAACAACCTTGCTTTCAACTGCCACTGTATATTAGTTAAAACTTTCTACATTTGTGAAGTATGCAACATTACACCTTAAACTGAACTATTGAGAATGTCTATATTTAAGGATTTGTTCAAGATGAACTTGTCACACCAGACCTCCCTGGAAGTGCAGCAGATACAAGTCCCAAGCCAGATTTATTACAATGTTTTCTTTACCACTTTAAGCATTCCATTCCAGGAAAGGAACAGGTATGTTGTGTACCTCCAATGTACAAACTGCATCCCAGGGGAAATAGATTAAGTATACCAAGGTCTAGGAAGCCTTAACGAACAATGTTTATGCCATAATATTTGCATAACTCACTTCTGTTTGCCTGAGCATTTGTTCTTCTGTCCGTCTTGCGTCTTGGTATCTCTGGTTTTGTGCTTCAATGAAGCATTTTTGACAGTATCCTTCTAACAGTGTGCTCCCAAGAGTGCTGCATTCACGTCCCAGACAACGGGACATGTTCTTAAAGGTAGAGGCACTGACAGTGTTTTGTGATCTTCTTGAATTAACTCCTAAAATTAAAAAAAAATACAAATTAACACTGCAAGAAGTTCAAATAATTACTCTTTTAAGAAACTCACATTGAAATTGGTATGGCAAATACCTATTTAATTATTAAAAAAGTATAAAATGATGAAACGGAAACATTTCAATACAACCAGAAAATGTAACTAGAGAATTCTGACCCACCCTTTAAGGAACAAGGAGAGGTGATCAGCACCCAGTGTACAAAAAAATGTAAACATATTTACTTAAATTAAATGACAACCTACCATTGTTTTCCCTATACTCGAAAAAACATAAGGTGCAAAATCCTTCCTTTTGTAGTGTGCCAAAAAATGGGCAACCAGATTTTCTACACTTTTTATTAGCTGTCCTCTCTTCCCCCACACTGTAAGCAACCATGGACTGCGAAGCAGCCGTTAACTCCCGGGACTCACTGTTGGTCGCCTCAAGGCCTGACAGTTGATCTAGACTCCTTGAGCCATTGGCAGGATCAGACAGGGACCTTTGATAGACCATAGGTGGGAAACTTGAACTTGAGCAACGTTCTGAAGTCCTCATGAAGCAGGAACTGCAAATGCCATTAAAAGTCCTTGTTGTATCCTGAAAGCACACATTACATCTCATAAGGTCTACCATTCTTGGCCTCTCCACAGTATTGGAAGGAGGAATTTGTTGAGTATTGTGACAGCGTTCACAAAGTCCATTGAGCTCCACATTTAGTGTAAATGGGCAGTCCGGTGTTTTACATTTCATTGCAGTAGTTTCACTATACAGAAAAAGACTGGGTGCAGTGGGAAGTGGAGTGAGAGGACTTGTCCCAGACTCTCCTGACAGCTGTCCTGAAGGAACAAAAGAATCAGCTCTGCGAGCAACAGCTTCAGTCTTTTTCATTTGCCTCCTAGATCTGTTATCTTGTTGTTTTTGTTCAAAACACTCATGGCAGTATGGTTTGGTGCTGACAGACATGTAAAAAGGGCAGTTGGGGGTTTCACACTTCACTTCAACAAGAGACAGTTGAGACAAGGACATCTCCAGTCTGCTTCGAACACCAGTTCCCCGGTTGGTTTGCTCTTGCCACCTTTTGTATTCATGTTCTACTACCTGTATGTAATCTTCCACTAAATTAATTTCTTTCGGTAAATTGTCTTCATCTAACCTGTAAAATAAAAAATTAGCATTCAGAAACTGTATGGATTTTTTGACAATCAACAATCCATTTATACACTCTATATGTATATATGACTATGTAGCAACTCCTTATGGTTTTAGAATTGTAAGTCCACATACAAGCAGGAACCCCAACTCATTATGTATTAAATGTGTATATTTATATATGTCTTATATAGGGCTCATGCACTCATTGTCATTTTTTGGTTTCTATATAAATTATGGTACTTTACAAATAAAGGATAAGTGGAAAACATGGACCATGGTTTTAGGATTTCCTTGTTGTGCACAATTGAAACAACCAGAATAACTGAGGCAGTAATTTGCTCACCTGTACAAAACAGAGAAAGTCTGAAATCATGGCTTGTTTGGCACATGAAGACTGATGTTGCCTAGTCTACACATGGAGAACTGGATTTCCAACACCATAACAAAACAAATAGAAATTCCTTGACCTGTAGACAGTATTTTATTGGTGATATCTACCTGGCAGCATTTATTACATGAGTTGTTCCACGTTCCCAGCATTGCACTGGAATTTCCATCAATAATAAATATTCTTTTAGCAGCTTGTCCTTTGTTCTCTCTTCATGTTCAGTCAAAAAATGAATTTTCATATCTTCAAACTTTCCCCTTTCACTAACAACCAGTGGAATGGCCCGGATCTCTGTTTGTGAGACAAAATGTAATATCAGTGAAGAATGTCAGGATCATGCATAATCTCTTAAACTTCCAATCTGGGAATTAAGTACTAAAATACCAAAAGAAATGCATGAACAAGAGGTTCCATGGGATAAACAGAGAGTTGAAAATGTCTCTCTTAGTTAAATAAACTAATGTTCTGAAATGTGCTTTCATACCATTACTTTTATGTTATTTCTCAATTCTTTTACCACTTGGACATTAACCAATATATTTAGAGATTATAGTTTTTTTACATTTCCTTTCATTTTCTTTGAATGACAAATATTCTATATATTTGTTATTTCAGATCATCTCTTACCAACCATTCTAATATTCCATCTTGGAACTTTCATATATAACAGGCAACTTATTTGTTTTGTTCTTTACCAGAGAATCATGATTTTTGGCACATACTTTGATAGATACTGCCCCAAAATTGTATTTCGCACTTTAAGCTTTTATAGAGGGTAAGGAGTTACAAAGTGAGTGTAATTCTTTACATGGCCTATGAAATTAATGGGTTGAAAGTCACATTAAAGAATAGAAGATATATTGAGAAGTACATTAAACCAGCTTTATAAATAATGCCTTTTAGTGCATGAGTTGACAAATTTATCTGAAACTTAGGAGCCAGACAAACATTTTTTTTAAGATCCAGAGTATGGATAATATATAGAAATGTATGTATAATTACTAAAACGATAGAAGTCAGTAGTAAAAGTTTAGGAGCTATGCTGCCGGGATTTGTCAAACCCTGATAGTAGAGTGATTTAGTTACTGTGTAATGCTATAGTTAAGTAACCCTTACATTTAAACCTGTATTGTTACATCAATAAAATTCATACCTGGCCCACTGTCTTTCATTGTGACAAGAGGAGCAAAGTGCTGAGAGTCATATCCAAGGACTACGGGATACTTGTGGCATTCTTGTGCAGGCCAATGAAGAGGTAGATAAATTCCACTCACGCTGAGGGGAGAAAGACTGGATCCGGATTCTAAGCTTCTCACAACTTTATCTGTACCAAAATAAAAATAAAAAACATATTCATCAATAATCTATGAAGATTGACTAAGGGTAGAGGTATACTTAAAGTGTTAGGCTTGCCTCATCCCTCTTTCCTGTGAACCAGAAGATTAGGTCTCAGGGACTGATACTGGTCCTAGAACCAGCTGTTGAGATCCACTAAACTAGCACACTCACCTGCAAGAATAATAATCGGCCTCCGAAGGATGTTAGCAAGGATAAATATGTGTATTTCCTCAAGGCAATTATACTGAAGCCCACTTTGTCCCACTGATGTCTCAGTGGATGCCAATTTGACAAGATGTTCCCATTCTTCACACCAGTTCTATTGATAAAACCAAAGCCATAAACATACATTATTTCCTCCTATTTAGCCAATGATTATTCTGTTAGCTGCAGTCACTGCCTATAAGACTTGGAATGGATAGGTCTTGTTTATACTAGAGTTTCAAGAGGCCTGTAACAAAAATGTTCTTTCATAATACATTGAAGATGAGGTTGAAAAATAACTAACTAATCAAGTTCAACTTTTTAGATTTTCTCTGATCCATGTTTCATAGAAACCAATTCAGAGTAAAACCTAATTTATGGAAATATTGTTTTCTGGCACAGCCACATTATCACTTGAATAAATATGCTACTTATTACATGTTGTCATGAACATTTAAGCTATTTTTTCTTTAAATTTATTGATTCTGCCGATACAACCTCTCATTTCATATACATTTATTCTGTGTCTGAGTACAAAACATGAATTAAGCCTTTATGTAATATTGATAGACTATGTTTGTCCAAATAAGCTTTAATTAAATATATTTATATAGAACAGCTACAATAATAATTCAGATTATCAGAAAGAAATTATGGAACAGTTCTACTTAGATTTTGGGAGGTAGATTATTCTGGTTCGTCTTACCCTGGTATCATAACGTAGCCCTGTTTCAATAAACTCATTGGACTTTACAGATTCCAGCTGCCATCGGAATTTGAAGTTTCGTGTATCACTTTCCCTCAGAGCATTGTAAAGGGTCTTTCTTAAAACCAGGTCAGTGTCTTGAACACCCCACATATACATGGATGTGGCATGCATTAAACAGTTTCCATCACCTACACAAAAAGTACACAAATAAACAATTAACTAGATGTAAACATTATATTTGTAATAGACATTTCAGATGTTTGCTGTTTTCTGCTCGCTTGCCATGGCGGCCAGCGGCCAACAGGTGGTGAGGCCGAGATTTTCTTCAATTTCTTGTTAGTGTATAATCTGCCACTATGCTAACCCCCAAATATAACCCTAACACCCAAATATAACCCTAACCCCCAAGTCTAACCCTTAATCCCTAAATCTAACCCTAGCCTCTAGCCCTTACCCTTAAATCTAAACCTAACCCCTAAATCTAAACCTAACTCCTAACCCCTAGGAAATTGAAAAAGATCTTGGCTGCTGGTCGCCCCTGCCAGCAGGCAGAATACAGGAAAGGTCCCACATTTTTTCTTATTATTAATTCTCTATTTATAAAGAGACACTTTCCATACTGATAGTCCTATGTCAAGTAAAAGGACATACACCATGTAAACCAAGTGAAACACATAAAATAAAATCTGAAGGTTAACAGAAAAACTGAGTCATAAATCATGTGGTAATGGTACAAATACACTGTAGCTTATGTGTATAAATCTTTCTGTACATGACTGTATATCACTGTCACTGTAAAGAACAGAAAGACAAATAAATGCTTGAGTTGTCAGGTCATAAAAAACACACTGATTAAAAACCAGCTAGATATTGAGTTTCAGTCATGGGACCAGCAGGGAATAAATCATAGGCTACTGACAAATGCTTATGTCACTCAATTTCACAACTAAACTTCGCTCTGAATAAAAAGCTATTTTAGAAGTAATGGAAAATAATAACATGACCAGAGCAACAGTACCAGAAAGACAAGACTGATGTCACTCGTTAAAAGTTTTCTGGCAGCAAACAGATTATGCTCCAACAAGGATTTTTTCACCATTATTAGATAGTAGATATATGCGGATTATTTCAATGATGCGTGTCTCTGATGCTGTAATTGTTCCTATGAGGAGAGTAAAATAGCAAAAGCCTTTCCTGTTATATTCCCATTGGTAGCTTGATGGTTCTCCCCATGGCAGAAAGAACAAAACATTAGTCTATTATTAAATAAGACTTTATTTTAGAATAAATGTTGAAAAAAAACATCCATGGAGTAAAAAAGAACAAAAAAACAAAAAACCTTTAAATTCAGAATATTTATAAAGCGAAAGGCAATTAAAATTCCCCAATCAATGTTGAATATTATGAAGTTTATCACAACTTATCACAATCATTCAGAGGGTTTAGATGCGGACAGATGCTGAAGAGTCTACTTTGATGATATCACTGTCCACTGTAATAGTTGTTAGCTTGTGAGTAACGCCTGCGAGATGCTTTCAGCGGGGGCGTTACTGTCAAGCTACTAATCCTAAGTCGCGGCAAGGCACGCAACTGGGCATGCGCGATGAAATCCTGCATGCGCAGTTGCATTTTAGCACTAATGCGCAAAGGGGCACAAATGGGGAGAAGAGGGAGAGAGGGGGGAAGGAGAGAGGGGGGAAGGAGAGAGAGGGGAAGGAGAGAGAGGGGAAGGAGAGAGAGGGGAAGGAGAGAGGGGGGAAGGAGAGAGGGGGGAAGGAGAGAGGGGGGAAGGAGAGAGGGGGGAAGGAGAGAGAGGGGAAGGAGAGAGAGGGGAAGGAGAGAGAGGGGAAGGAGAGAGAGGGGAAGGAGAGAGAGGGGAAGGAGAGAGAGGGGAAGGAGAGAGAGGGGAAGGAGAGAGAGGGGAAGGAGAGAGAGGGGAAGGAGAGAGAGGGGAAGGAGAGAGAGGGGAAGGAGAGAGAGGGGAAGGAGAGAGAGGGGAAGGAGAGAGAGGGGAAGGAGAGAGAGGGGAAGGAGAGAGAGGGGAAGGAGAGAGAGGGGAAGGAGAGAGAGGGGAAGGAGAGAGAGGGGAAGGAGAGAGAGGGGAAGGAGAGAGAGGGGAAGGAGAGAGAGGGGAAGGAGAGAGAGGGGAAGGAGAGAGAGGGGAAGGAGAGAGAGGGGAAGGAGAGAGAGGGGAAGGAGAGAGAGGGGAAGGAGAGAGAGAGAGTTACTAGTTAACATATAATAACGTATTACTTTACAAACTGTTTTACTAAGGTATTGGGTCCAGAAGTTATATTGAAATTATGCTATGTATTATAAAAACATTAAATATTCAATTGTCCAAATAAAATTGGAGGGTTTAACATTTAGTGATCATTTAGCGATAAGGAGCATTGGTATCACACTATTTTACAGAAAGGGTAACAGATAAGTGGGACAGCAGTTATTGGAAGCATGCCTCAGATATACAAAAGACTAACCTGAGAATGTAGGTGGATAATATGTGACAATTCGTTCTTGATTGCAATGTAATCTAGATTGCTATGCAGTGTTTAAAGTGACATGGAAATATATATATTTTTTACTATTCTGAATCAGAAAGAGTCTATTTCACAAAGCACCACTGTGTGTTTTACATTTTTCAAATAAAGGTCTCAGAGCACAATAACTTATTCAAAAGTTTAACTGCTCTTGGGGCTGGCCCTCTGTTAGTCAATGCAATCTACAACAAACAACAGTATGTTCTCTGCATTACCCGTTAGTTTAAATGACGTTTAAACAAGTTTTACTTAATAGGTTTTCATGCAAAAATGGAATGTTTAAAATGTACACTTTTAAGAGCATGGAAAAAAATGTTGTTTTCCATGTCCCTTTAATAAAAAAGTATTTTTGAAAAGCAAAGGCAACACTTTTAACAGAAAATAAATTTGGAATTAGAATAATAACGAATACCTACTTTATCTCTTCAATGGTTAATTAAACAGTGCCATAAATGTCCTTTTCTATGTAAAAATGAATTAACCAAAACACCGATCTGTGCTCATGCTTTGCATCAGCAGGATACCTGGAGATACCAATGAATGCTCCGATTCAGTTTGCTTGGCTACTCATCAACTTAACATATAAGCTTAATTTGTTAAAGCTGTATTTTGATTCAATGTGCACACACTGCGAAAAAAAAATGGATTGCAGTCTACTTGAAAAACTGCACAAAATTGGCAAGGAAGGTGTTAAGTTTGATGTAAAGTAAGTGAGCCTCCTGCTAAGACGTGCAGACCTTTATACGGTGTGTTTTACAGATTGCTCTTTTGCACACTGTGGAGGTTGGTGCAGACAGCACATTTCAACTGTCTATTCATATAGCTGTCAGGTAAAATTCCCTCCTCATGTAAAACCTAGAACAAAGATGAGATTTGTTTGGCCTCCGCATTTCATTCTTACGGAGAATGCTCAGTATGAAATTCCCTGTCACTTGGAATTTCCCAGTCTCTAGTTATACGGCCTCAATTGGCTAAGATCTATTGTAGTTCTTTCTATTCTTTCAACATTAGACTGGACTTTCCAACTGGGCGGGCTGGCTGGAATGTATATTCATTAGGCAACTACACCCTCAGCAGCCAATAGAAGCTGGAGTTTTTTTTTTTCTTTCATAGGAAGTTTAAATATTTATATTATCAATCATCTTCCTCATTTCTTTCATTACCATATCCTCAATTACACGTGGAGTTAGTCACTCAAGAAAACGGCTTGTTAACCCGTTCAGCTGATCTTGTCTGACACCACTTTACCTAATAGTTACAGGGCGATCTAAGAACATATACATATTTGTATTATTAAGGTTATGTTATTACTGTAAATAAAACCAGAAAAAAAGTATTAAAACTTTAGATGATGTATATGATTATATATATATATATATATATATATCAGCTAAAGTTTTTATACACACACTTATGATTTTATATATATATATTAATGACATTTAATTCACACTACAGGTCAGACACCTTGAGGCTGGTGGTGACCTTCATTTCAACTGCAAAGCTGCAGCATGCATTTAAAGGGTCAGTGTATGTGCAAACTGCGCCAAAGCAAGGCTTTAGCTGTACCTCTCCCCACCTCTCATTTTCACGGGCACTGCTGAAAGGAAGTGAAACATTTCAGCTGAGATAACATTGATTGGCCTATCTTCATAAAGCTTGAATACTGTCATTTCAGATAAAATCTTTCATCTCCTTTAAATAGTGCTCAGGATAATGACATTGGTGGGTAGGGGTACAACAATGGTGGTTAATGAAATATAACAGTGTTTTAAAATTATATTTTCTGGCTAAAGATTTGCTTTGCTGCTTTTTGCCCATGTAGTTTTAATGCTAATCAACGGTGAACCAAAACACAGTTTAACAATGAAATGTGTACACTGGCCCTTTAATTTTAAAGGAGCAATACTATCACATTAACACTAACTAGACCTGAATACTTCAGCTGTTTCTCTAACACATGCCTACTTGCTTTACCAACCAAGCTATGTCTACCAATGACACCACCATTCAGCAGGGTAATGTTAAGTCTTGTGCATATACAGTTTAATCTTTATTAAAAATATATTTGATACTGAAAACATACAACAATCATAATTTTCTGATTAACTACACAGTTTAGATAACTAACAAAATGTGGAAATGTGTTAAAATGAATGATTAGATTTATCAAACTGTAAATGAAAAGGGTGTTAAAAAAAGCATATTTAATAATTCCATGTTATTGGGTTGAGTATTTATTAAGTTGTGTTAAATTTTAGCTCCAGAGGATGTATCAATTGTCTGTCATATAATCTCATGTCTCAGATGTGCAAATAAAGAGAAAATATTAATCACATACACTATAAACAAATAAAAAATTAAAGCAACTAATATTAATATGTACATTCACTTACCATTAGTCTTTAAAGGGACTAGTTTCTTAACTTCTCTGCAGGCGTTTAGCTTTTTTGGGCATTCCAGTGCAACCTGCATGGCTCTGTCTATAAGAGACTTCTGTAGGATCTCCCGAAATAGTGTACAAAACTGACATATCCTGAACATCTCAAGAGTATATCTGTGCATTGTCTTAAAATGATGAATGATTCCATTGCTGGGTTTGACAATATCTTGTGGCATCCTCTCTCTTATTTTCATGGCCTTTAGCATGTTGCTCATGTAGAGAGCTTGTGGAAGAACTTGTTGGCTTGCCATTCTGCTGTGAAAGAGTGTTAGAAAATCAAGTCAGTTGTCATTTGTAGCTCAAGGTTGTAAACTTGTACATCTTTTATAAAGAAATCCCCTACAATTACAAAACGGCTTCAACAAGTTTCCGAGATTTCACAAATGTAAGAAAAAAAAATTAGTCATCCAGCGCTGATGTAATTTATGTATTTAAGATAAGAAATATATCTATAGGGGAAGTACTGTGTAATTTGCACATTAAATTAATCAGCTTTCCATACAGAATTTATTGCTTGCAGTTTTACAACTACTACTTTGATAAATTACTAGCTGGGTAACATTTCATAATTTCCCAACACATAAAATATTGTACTTTGTGTTGTTTATTGGGAGATTTGAGAGTTTGCAGAAAATGTGAAAAGTGGTATGCTGTCTAGGGGTAAATAAAAAGGAAAAACTATACCTACCAGTAAAGGGGACAATCAGAGTGAAAGCACACTTGTACTTCCCCACAGGTGCTTTATTTCATAGTTGGACTCTACAGACCAAATACACTAAGATGAGGGTATTTAAGTGACTCCTTAGTATTATTACAAGCAGTGGTGTAGGAACCAAAATAATTTAAGGGGGGGGGGGGGGGGGTGGGGAATCAGCTCACTTGATAAACAGAACACTTTACAGCTTCTATATACATACACAGTGAGAAATCTGGAGGGGGTTGTCCTAAATATCCCCCCCCCCCCAGTTCCTTCACCCATGATTACAAGACAATTAAAATGCAAGACATTGTTCTCAGCCTTCATCCACTTATTACAATCATACTGAGTATGTGCAAGCCCAATGTGAAAATTTACCAATGACTAGACTATCACAATAATAGGACATTGATCTTGAGAGGGGGATCAGAAAGACTGCAATTTTTTTCTGTAAAATTCTATGTAATTTTACTGTAAAAAGATGCAAATTTGAAATCACATTCAATTTATACAATACTTATTGCTACTTATAGATATAAAAATATAGCATCTCTGGAACCTTTAGTCTGTCCCTTTAATGTATTTATGTATTCTCTTAAACTTAAAGTACCATGCCTGGTCTGTAATGCAGATTTGTATCAATATAAGGAGAAATAGGCTTAATGTTAAGCTTACAAATATTCAGTTGCACAAATGATCTGTCTTCTACATAGACTATTTGCTGACCTTTTTCTCTGACATTTGCAGCGGTTTCTTTAATTAGAAGATGTCTTATATTATAGATAGAGCAAATTGATAATTTTACAGTTCTATCCTCAAAATATAGTATAAGCGCACACTTAGTAACCAAAATAATCGTTTGCGTCCTTTAACATGTACTTTCTAGTGCTGTGGTGGTCAAAGGACATAGTGAGGCTTGCGCTAAGCTTCCAAAACAGGATAAGATATTAATATGAGGTTATATATATATATTATTATATATATATATATATATATATATATATATATATATATATATATATAGTCTACTTTACAATGCTCACAAGGACAAGACATACTTCAAATTAAGTTCAAACTACCTAAAACTGAAGCTCTATATTGTTTTGCATTTTATATGGTTCGAATAGGGTGTATATGCAAATCTGTCATTATTCTCCATTGATATGGCACAGAAACAATCCCACAACCAGTCAGTGCTTAAAGCTTACCAATATTGCCTCCATATTGGAAAATACTGTATTGCAAAGGCAGTGTACTATGAAAATGACTGAATACATGCATTATAAATTGTATAGTTAGTCATTTATCAAAGAAAAACACTAAATCACAAAATGTGTAACATTAATATCCATTCTTAAAAGTAATAAATCACAAGTAACTTGTGTTTCAAAATACTTACTAATTACTGTATTTTAAATATATGTTTAGATATATATGACGGTTATTCTAATTGTTCCAACAATGTCTATAGCAAACCAACAGTACCGAAATACAGCAGTAGCAGACTCCCACCTCTGTTGGCTTCAGTCACATAATAGTAATGTATTTAGATTGTACACATTATTTTACTCTAGCACTGTAGCAAGCGGTCAGTGACAGCCATCCCATAAACACTGCTGAGAGTTAGACGAATAGTCATATACCCAAACCACATCAATAAGAAGACCTACAATCCTCTCCTACCATTTTGGTACACAATACAAACCAAACTCACAGAATTAATTAACATTTTGGTTATTGAGCTCTACTGTGTTTACAACAGTCTTCCGTCCAATATATAATATGGTTAGTTTGAACGGCTATTTCCATAAATTTCCATTATATTTACTTCTGCTTATCATGTCTTACCGGAGATGAGTAAAGATCAGCATATTTTATTTAGTAATCTCAATGTATTATACACAACCTAATATGTCCAAATACTCATGCCATACAGAACTCATACTGTACAGAATAATGTCCTGATTTAATTTACCATGTGTGAACTAATGCAAGATTTCAGTGTGTGATAGGTAAAAATCTCGTTTGAGGTGGTGTGCATTAAGGTTGTAAACAAAGCGTGTCAAAAGTTGTCTAACAATATCTGTAAAAAGCAGCCCAACTCCTTTTTAATTAAAAGACTAAACAATACTACATGAAGGAGTTAAATTTTGGAGTCAACTCCATAATTATTGGTGGATAACTTATGTCCCTCGGTGACTCCCACCTGTTGCTTGGAAGACTACCCTATTTAAATCTATTTTCTTACACCAAAACTGTATGTTAATATGCAGCTCAAAGTGCAAGGTGAGGGTGGGAGTGAGGTCTATCTGCCAGATAACATTGCAGATATTTATTTTGACCATTACAAAGACAGACAAGCAGACTGTAATTAGCAGATCAATTAATTAATGTGTGTGAGACACTCATTTGCATATAAATAGAACAACATCATGGGATTTCCCGTAATGGATTCACTTTGGAAAAAAAATGGATAACACAACATATGGACAGTTTTTCATGCGCTTTAAAAATACTTGATTTTTAGGTGACAGTGTCCCTTTAAATCCTGATATTAACACAGAAGCTGATTCATTGTTTGTTTTACTGTATACAATGGGCATTTGCAAGTCAGTGTCCTTACATGTCCATATACTGCTCCAGCAGTTAGCTGTGGGAATGGGACATTATGTTATCAGTAAACAGCAGGGAAACTCTTTACTACCAACTGATGCACAGCAAACTAAAACTGAAACTAAGCCGAGACATCATGGGTGTTTTTACTTGTCATGGACAGATTCCGATGGAAATGTCAGATGCATTTAGGAATTTACACATCTTATATGGGTGTCATTAGTTGTAGCAATATTACACAAATGGTTTTGGTTGATATAACAAAATAAAAAAAATATCATCTGAACTTGCCATTGTTCCACTGTAAAATAATTTCCTTTATGTTCCTTAGCAGAACAAAATTTCTTCAAACTTTCTCAAGAATTTTCTTTTACATGCAAAATTTTCTTTTACATCTTTTACACCCATCTTACAATATGGATAGGGCTAAATGTGATTACTGTGGATATGTTTATCAACAATTTTCTACAAAAAAATATATTAAATTTGCAACCATTTTTATATGAATTATCCTATTAGTCCAAAAAAGTGACTATCCTATCCTAGAAAGTGCAATGTATAGTCACACATAAGTAGTATATGCCATATTTATTCCAGGGAAGCAAAACAATCAGAGCTGCAATCTTTTTGTTTTTTATGCAATACAATATAATGACATGCTCCAAAAGTGAGAATATCATATGGAAGTTCAAGGCAGCAAAATGCTACTGGGAGCAGCTAATTACACATCCAAAGGCAGCATGTATGTCCATCAAGTCCTTAAAAGGGCCGCACATTGATGTTTTATAACAAGCAAATATGGTAAAATCACTGTGGGAGCAGATCTAAGATGGATGGATTTGTTATAGAGGTATACATTATGAAGATATGTGCTTGGAGTGCTAGAGAGAGGGATTTGTTAGTTGTGCAGATATAACAATTGGCTCTGAATTGTTGAGAAGGGCCATGCTCTCCCAATCTAGGCTGGTGGCTGCCACCATGCTCTCCCAATCTAGGCTGGTAGCTGCCCCCAGGCTGCCCATTTCCCACCACTAGTTCGGAGCCTCATTAGCACTTTAACAGGATAACCCTGATAAAAGCATTCAGGAGATACTGAAACTGATTATTTATTTAGTAAACACTCTTCATTGTTTTCAGTCACTAGGTGGACATCAATATGTAACAGACAAGTGCTACTTCGCATTTCACATGTCCCATATGTACACAGCTCATTTTCGATGCACATAAAAAGAACATTAACTGGGCAATATGCTTTACTAGTCTTGCAGTCTGCAAAACTAGCCACAGCAAGAGCTATTATTAACTAGAATATGTTGTCACTGTTTGCAAGTTGCTGCCATTGTTGTTGCCAGGTAACCTAAACTGTGCTGTGATGATGCAGTGGATGAGCGTTGCATCTGGCCACAATAAATGATGTAGAATGTAGTAATTATATATAATGAGGGCACACGTTGTAATTGTATATACCACACCTATATTTACATCATGTTGATCTAAGAGAGCACCATTTGCTCACTACATAAAGGCACAGGTTCCCAAGCTTTGCTAGGACTTAATATTTTAGCATGAGTACCAACAGTAGGAACAATGTAGCCTCATAGCAGGGGTGTCCAAACTTGGTCTGCACACAGGCCTGGATTTGTGGATATCCTTGCTGCAAGCAGCTGAGACTATTGCTTTTTCAGTCATCCCGATTGACTCATCTGTGCACAGAAAGGCAATCCTCAAATCCAGGCCTGTGTATGGCCCTCCAGGACCGAGTTTGGACACCCTTGCCTTATAGTTACAAACATATCACAAATGTACCATGCAGTGGTGCATAATGGATTTATAAAAACAGGTATAGGTCAGTTATAAGGCTGCATGTCCTCTGAAGACCTTACATGTAGATAAAGCATAATCACAAATTAACATACCATTTCTATAATACTTCAGAGTGCATATAGGAAAAGGAATCAGGAAAATAATTTATGTATCCAAATCATGCAAAAATCAACATCATTTATATAATAATGGTAAAAATAAACCTTGCCCTTAGTTAGGACTCAGGAAACTGACAAGTTTCCAAATGACACCAGCCTATCAAGAATGTAAATAAGTAACAGGCACTTATGTAAAGATGTAGGAAACAAAGGTCAAGGGTTGGTTCAAGATGAAGATGAACTTAAGTAAACTCATCTAGACAATGTGATCTGTATATGGTGATGAATTCAGTATCACAACCTGTAATGAATATTGTACTCTTACCCATTACATTCTGCTTCTGACTGTACCAATTCTGCAGAGCTTCACACATGTATTACCTCAATACATTACTGATCATGCATATAAAAGAGTTAATGTCACTGACAACACACAAAGTACAGCAATCAGTTCTTAGTCACATTGTTTCCTTCAAGGGTTACACCTGTTGCATCAACTACTTCCAATATATCACACATTTATAGGCCCATTACACTGAAATTATAATAAATGTGTAAAGGGTCTGGATGTGAGAGCAGGTTAGGACTAGATCACAACATAAGAAGGGCGTTTCTGCAATGTATTTATGGTGCAGAAAAAGCAAAACAATGCACAGGATCCTGATTGAGTGAAACCCCCATTGTTTTCAGATATTCCCTGGAGACTGCAGTAAGATCAATGCAATATCCAGACACCACCCAGCATAATGATCAGTAAGGGTGAGTGTACTGCACACATGCTCACCATGCACTCTTACCTTTGTGTGAAGACAATACACAGCTAATGGAGGAAGGCTTTGCTGAACTTGCTTCTTTACAATGAGCTGTCCTTGAGAGGCCAGTACACAGACTCCATGGACCACAGTGCAGCAGGAGAGTTGAATGCCGGGAGCTAGGCTGCACTTAATATCAGATAGTTTAGAGCCGGCCTGCACTAATCGTTTGGCTGCAGCTATCTGTCTTCCTCATAGTATATTGCTTTGGGGGATTTCCAGTGCTGGGACTTTCCAACCTAACAGCCAATTACACAGGGAGGAGGAGGGTGGTGTACTTCTGTGATTACCCACTAGGTGGAGCAAGCCCAGTCTCTATGCGGTGAAGTCAGTGTTTCATAATACAAAAATTGTGTTCAGCACAATATATAACACTAGCGAATTGCCCATCAAAAAATGACGGCAATAAAATTGCAGGTAATGCTGTTTGGTGTAAGCTAATGAAAAAATAAATGAATATACTTTACCTATTGGCAAGTAATATATGCAGGAAGCATTGTGCTGACAATCTGTTTTGATGTTGCTGCAGCATACAATGTAGGTTTGGACTGTTGTGGAGCTGATGTGTAAGTATAAGCAATGTGTGCAGTGTGTAGTGTAAATAGGCTGCGTGCGCGAGGGAAAGCCGTTAGGGTAGCTGTGTACTTCCGCATTGTGTAAGTTAGTGTTGTAAAATGGCGGCTAATGTGTATGTGGTACGCGCTGTGTATGATGTAGCGTCCTTGCTAATGGTGTATCTTGCACCTCGTACGGCTTTTTGGAAAATCCGTAGGTGTTTGGTGCTGTTTTGCGTGTTTAGGGTCCTGTAGCCTCGTGTTCGTTTTTTCGGCGGCCATTGTTTCTCTCGCTTAGGAGATTTTTGTGTGTGTGTAAACTCTGGAATTTGTACTTAAATTGAGGTGTAACTTCACTTGCAGAGGTCCAGGGTGCCCCCCCTCTCCCTTGCTGTGGGTAAGCTTTTTATGTCTTTTTTGTGTGTATTTATTGTGTTTGTAATGTTTTTATGTGTGCGCAGTTCGGGCGTTACGGTCGTATTTTTGCGAACTCGTTATTGTTTTTTTTAAAGTTTTGCGGCTCGTATTTTTGGATGGTAAGTCCGTAAATTTTCCGGTATAAGTCCCGCCTGCGCCTCATTGCAGCCGACATGTGAGCCTCCACCTCTGCAAATGCTGTCCCTCGCTTTGCGGGCCGAAAGTCGTAGGGGTCGTAGGAATGAGCGCCTATGGCGCTCCTTGACAGCAACTTCGTCCCTCGCTTCACGAGCCCGCAGCGTTAGCAACAACATGCATGCTCACAACTATATATGTGATCTATTTGCTGCACTTAATCACCACACCCTGCCAAAATAAAAACATCGTTTCTCACACTTTTATGTTTTCTGAAAGCCCCAGTCTGCCATTATGAAAACCACTTTACAGTTTTGTGTGTGTATTCTCTTAAAGGAGCACTACAGTTCAAGAAAAATGGATGTTTGGCAATTATAATAATAGTAGATGTGTACGTGTGGGCAGAAATCATTTTTGGGAAATCTGAATTGTTAAAGACTCTGTCTATGAGCTCGGGAATCCATTTTGTGTTACAATACTTCCTCAGAGCTGAATCATAAGAGTATGTGTTATAGCTATCAGTGGAGAGAGGGGTGGGGAAGGAGAGAACAGGGAGCCATTGCAAAGATAAATTATATACAAAATTATATATTCTTGTGCATAGTCATTCCCTCTTACTGGCCCCTTATTTTTTATAATTATGAACTTTTATTTATAATGCACCAATATAGCACTACACAGGGGTTAAAAACAAGACACAATACAATATTAACAAATTGCAAAAGAATAGAGGGCCCTCTCTTACAAAATTGGAAACTCGCAAAATTACAATCCCTTGCATCATTCACTGCAACAATAGCTCTCTGAAAATGTAATCTCCCCTCTCGTACACAACTACCACCGCAATAACATGGATCCCTCCAGGGTTTTGCAGAGGCATCAACATTTTTTTTTCCTGCTTAATTATGAGTTAAAGATTTCAATTTTTTTTTATTGTGTGGTGATCATTTAGTAGTTCATCACCACCTGTACAATTTATAACACACTGTAAACAAATGTTGGATTATCCAAGTGCGTGCATTAGGGCAGTGGTCCCAAACATTCCATCAGTGAACTTCAGACAGACCTGAATGTCAGGATAGCACTGTGAATGAAGGAAGAACATCAGTATTCAACAGGTTTTGGAACCTGCAATTGTCTCTCTTAGTTGCGCACAGTGCTATCCCTCCATTCTGGCCTGGGGAGAGATGTATTGGGAAATTACACAAAATTAATCATACAACGTGATCAGTTTTGTCCCCCATAGGTATTTGTGCACAACAGCATCCAATGAGCAGGACTGTCCTGTTCTGAAACGCAAATCCTGTTTCCATATTCTCCGCCTCACGTCAGCTTGTGCAGGCCCTCATTCAATTGCGATTTGGCCAATTGAATAGGGCCCTAAATAAGCACATAGCATATATTTTTTAAAGAAGTTTTTAGTTAGTGAAAACATTGCTTTTGGATAGATGCTTACTAACTAAAAACTTCTTTAAAAAATATATGTTATGTGCTTATTTAGGGCCCTATTCAATTGGCCAAATTGCAATTGAATGAGGGCCGCAGTGTTTATTTTTGTGTGTGTTTAAGCAGTGAAATAGTTAACATTTGCAACGCCCCTATCTTTGCCTCCACCCTGTCCCCTCCCAGATCAGTGGGACTAGAGCTGCAGCAGAGGCGGTGAAGTGCTTCTATAAAGCAGTTTAATGTAGTATTAGACTTGCTGCAAGAAACAGAATTATAAAAATTAACTACTTATACAACAAGGTGTTAGGAAGAGAGAAAGAGTCCCAGCAACAACAAAA
Source organism: Discoglossus pictus (assembly GCA_027410445.1). Taxonomy (NCBI): domain Eukaryota; kingdom Metazoa; phylum Chordata; class Amphibia; order Anura; family Alytidae; genus Discoglossus; species Discoglossus pictus. The sequence goes on from CM050165.1 coordinate 195,296,142, forward strand.
AAGATCCAAATAAACTCTATTGTGGAGTATGGTGTAATACTGTAAAGAAAATATAAAACATAACTTTTAATAAAGAGGAATTTAAAATAAGACTGAAATATATTAGGGGAATATATTCAGCTGATATTCAGTTACTCATAGTTTGGTCCTATGTTATACCTACCATCTGGAATAAAGTGATATAATTAATAACTGAGCTCCCTCTAGTCTGGTGAATTTACTAAAAGCTCATTTAAATTCAATAATAATTGCCTCAGGTGATATGACATTGTCATCTGAATTTCCTATTCCTACAATATCTTTTTAATAGTATTTTAATTTTTTTTTCTTGTTATTAAAAGTTAGATTTTTTTCTTTACATGGTTAAACTATATTTCCACTCAATGCATATAAAAATTGAAAAACTTTATTGCACTCAAAACATAGCCGCAAATTAAAAAAGTTCCCGCACCTATCCCGTTTTAAATTCACCACCACTGATAGCTGCAGTGCTGGCAAGTGACCGCTAGGTGGAGCTGTATACATTTTGCAGCGCCGCCGATATTTCACACAAGTTGTTACCTTAGAAGGTTACCCTGACCTTCACTGTAACCCTAAAAGTTGACCTCACCATAACTCTATGGTATTGGCACTGAAAATCGGCAGCGGCATCTAGCGGTTGGTGGGCAGAACTGCTGCTGCCACTGCTGGCAAATTTGGGCGAATTTCAAAAGGGAAACGACCAAGTTACCTATTTGACAAAATGTTCTTGAAGTACATAATTGGGCTCTCACAATAAATATGGATACTCCAAAACATGTACCACTGATTACAAAAAGGTGCTTATTTGAAAACCTTTAAAACTAAGTAACATATGATTGAGTATTAAGCAGCTCCAAGTCTAAAGGTTAACGTTCGTAGACAGTATCTGCAATGACTTTAATCAATTTCCTCATGGTGCTGCTAGAAATCGAGAAATATTATTCAAATATTGCTGTATAAGTTATTCTGCAATAACTAGAGAAGTAAACGCTGCTCTAGGACAACCAGTGTTAGAAATTATTATCCATGCAAATATTCTAGATACAGGCTAAAACCATTTTTTTTGTCTTTAACAATTTCATAATGGTCTTCAATGGGAACCTCATAACTAGTGCAGGAATATACAGTAGACTCTCAGTTATTCGGCACCCACGGGGATTGGTAGATGTTGGATAAATATTGTTTCTGGTTGCTTGAGAGTTACTATAAAAGAGGCCTAGATTAGCTGCACATAGGATGCTCTGCTAAGTATATTTGTCAGTGAGTGCTGTTTTAGCAGCAGCAGCAGCTTTCACTCCTCACTTACACACAGGTATGTTCGACTGGAGGGTGCAGAGACGTTCAGTGGAGGCAATCTAGGTGCCTGTAAACATTTTGTGGCATGACAACCTGGCTCCTGGCATTTTTTGAGCCCTGTAAAATTGTATTTTTATTTAAAAATAGGAATCTAACTAATGCCTTGGTTTCCTATCTATTTGGGATGTTGGCTTTTTGCCCCTTCCCAGCATCTCAGGTTTGTTATGTAGCTTATTTGAACTTGTTTAGATGTAATTCCATGTATAGAAAATGAATACTAAAGTAAATAGATAAAGAACAAAATGATTAAATGCTATGCAGTATTATGTTAAGACATGCATGCATTTCATTATCTCGCTATATATTCAGGAGGATGTACAATACATTCATCAACCTTTTTGCCACTTTCTATCATATAACAGTTCAGAACAAGAGAAATAAAAAAGGGACCTATAATCCTTTTGTACTGTTAGGTTTATAATGCTTTATTCAATGTATTATACCCCTTATATAGCCATTTAAGATGTTGCCCCTTTATTATTAAATGTTAATTATTATTATTATAATAATAATAATAATAATAATAGTAGTGTGTTTATATATATATATATATATCACATATAATAGTGGCAAACTGCAAGACGTCGTCACACCTTGCGTGGTGCTCATCGCTGCGAGGCGAGCTGTTAACATGTAGCACTTGGGCGATGAGTGCCGAAGGCGCTCATCGCCTGTGAGCCTCGCATAGCGATGCGAGCCGTTAAGGCACTACAACTATCAGCACAAACATGAAGAGGCAATGAAACACGCGGGACTTAGCCGCAAAACACTTCCTAAACGCAGGATAGCCTTGGCGTGCAAGCAAGTTGGCAAACGCGGGACTTTAGAAAAAAAAATTCACGAGACGCGGGACTTAGAAAAAAAAAGATACGAGACGCAAAAAATTACCAGATTAACGAACGAACGACAAAAATGAAAAAACAATAAAAACACACTAAATACACCCAAAAAAATTACAAAAACATCACAGACAGCACGGAGCAACAGCCAGGACATCTGGGAGTGAGGTGGAACCTGAATTTAACTCGATTTTAGACGATTTTCGATTATTAATTATAAATACTTAAAGTATATTAATTTATTGAATAAATAATTCATTATTACTTAACGACATATACATAAAAATATATATCTCTCTTTATGATGACTGATGAAGTTGCTCAGAGGACCAAAAGTACATGACAGGAGACGCTCTGGCGCTCATTGCGATGAGCGCGAAAATGCGCTCATCGCAAGCCTCGCAATGAGCGCTGAAGGTCCTCACAGTACAAAACGGTTTACATTGTGTGTCAAACAGCATTTCCATGGCTTTAAATTGTATTGCCTCATCATTTTTGACGGGTAAGACGTTAGTATATAAATATTAATAGTATATATATTATTTAATTATATCACTCTTCTGTCCAGCATAAGTTAAATAATTGTTATAGTAAACTACTTCTACACAAAAATCTACTGTAGAAGTTGGGAACCAGCACCGCACCGATGAGTTCCAAGACAGAAACAGTGGCTGTCTGTGGGTAGGTCTCCTGACTTGTGCATAAGCCATCCAGTTCTATACTTACAGCTGTGTAATACAGTGAGCATATGCCTAAAATGAGCCATACATAAAGTGGTTTTGAATTTAAAAATGGAAATTCATTGTGGTCTTATTTGCATATCCCTGCCCAGTTTCCCAGAGTGCAGTACAACTATATTTCTGGGAAATCTGGGCAGGAAATATGTGTTTTAACTTATTTTTAGACATTCAAATAGGAACACAAATGTTCTATTTTTTTTCTGTTCTACTGTACTCTGTATGGTGGAGGGTTTCTATAACTTTTCCACTCACCATAAGTGAAATTATTGCTGTGGTAAACTACCTTCCCACACAATCTATAGCACAAGTTAGGAACCAGCTCCACACTGATGAGATCAATTTTAAGATCAAAACAGTGACTGTATGTGAATAGGTCTTCTGATGTGCATTATTCATCATATGCAATGCTTAATACTCTTTAATACAGCATGCATATGCTTAAAAGGTGCCATGTATAAAGTGGTTTTGGATGTAAGAATGGAAATGCATTTTGGACTCATTTACATGTCCTTGTCCAGTTTTATATATATATATATATATATATATATATATATATATATATATATATATATATATATGTGTGTGTGTGTGTATATATATATATATATATATATATATATATATATATATATATATCTACATAGTTTCTAATAGAAAGAGTCTGTTTTCAAAAAGCAAACATGTATGTCAATACAACAGGCCACTAAGCAGATGTATAGATCATTTTATTAAATACAATAGATCCTGATGTTTTTGTATAAACTTTTTATTTTTGAATGTTTCATGCTACAAATGAATCACAAAAATAGGTTTTCATACAAGCAAAACAAGCGAAGTCTGGTCAGATGAGTCGGGGTGAATAAATGGCAGATGAGACCAGAAAGAAAGGAAGGGGACAAATCAACATGACAATCAGGTAAATTTTGTTAATTCCGTAGCAGTTTTTTTCTGAACTTTTTTATCAATTGTTCTAATGCTATAAATCTACATTGCTATGTTATCATATCATATTTACTTCTATCGAGAAATAACCAAATAAGTCTGGCAACCATGTTTTGACGAAGGATTACATATTTCTTTTGTCTATGTCACTTAATTTAAATTTCCAAATTTTAGGTGTATTTTTTCTATAACTCATCTGGTTAGGCAATGGTTTCCCTCAAGGCCCTCGTTCTGTTCTCTGCAATGAGAATCACATTATTCTCACAGTGCACCGTTCATTTTCTCCCTCCACAGCTAATATACCACCCTCTTTTTTGGTATAAATTTCCATTCATAAACTTGCTCTTATTTTACATCTGTAATGCATAGATCACTTTACCATATTTGCTATATAGCCAACAAAAGGGATAAACATATTGTAAGGGTTTAAAAGATGAGCCCCACTTCCCATGTTATCAAAGTAACTAATGTTGCACACAGTTTGATAAATAACCACTTTTGAATAACCAGATATGTGTGGTTTTTGTCTCTTTAACTCCATTTGAAACATACACAACATCACATGGTACGCTGAAACTCATATTAACAAAGCATATTTAAGGATTTGTGTTGTGATAACGGAAGCAGAATGATGTTCCCCTTAATTACTTTCATAATAGCATCATGTTACTAAGGAATCTTAAATCATATGAAATGTGAAGGAGCTTACAAGCTACCCTAAAACTCAGAGACAGGGATGAACATGACTCTTACTGTAGGACCCTTTTCTATTCAGAAAGTAGTTGCCCCACTTTTGCTACACCATTCCGACTCTTCCCAAATGCTCTGTGATTATGCCCCCTCAAACTATCCTCTTTCCCCTGCTTCACCTTACTGACCCCATGTACCTATTTCTCCTCAAATCTTTTAATTTGCAAAGTAGATGGCTAGATCACACACTTTCCTTCAGGGCATACAACCAAAGCCTTTCCTCATGCCCCTGCTGTACAATTTCTCAAAGCCCTTTACACAAAAAGTATTAGTAAACTTGGATAAGAATCAGTGAAGATTGTAGTAAAAACAACTTGAAGAAATTGGATTGGTTTGTTAGTATTCAGGCTGCAGTATTTTGTTTTGGTTCAAGTTTTGCAATAATAGGCATACATCCTAACTGGAACAATGTTCCAATGGAAACTGTAGAGATAAGCTTTTAGGACCAGAAGTGACAATTTGTTCTTGTCTGCTGTTAAATCTATGTTTCTAAGAGTTCAGAGACTTAAATTTCAATTATCACATATTATAATTGTCAAACTGCGATTTGTTGTCACGGTTGCGAGCCTCGTGTAGCGAGGCGAGCTGTTGAAGCACAGAAGTCTTCCGAGCTCGGAGCACTTAGACACTCATTGAGGCATTGAAACTCGAAGTACTTAGACGATGAGCACCGAAAGCGCTCATCGCCTGCTAGCCTCGCAAAGCACATGGGAATTAGGCAGAAATGAGCAGAAATGAGGCGATCCTGCGAGCCTTGTGAAGCGAGGCGAGACGTTGAGGCATTGAAAAATGCGGGACTTAGCCTCCAACCAGCTAGAAAATGCGGGATTGCCTTTTTATAAAAAAAATTGCGAGGCGTGGAACTTAGAAAAAAAAATTACGAGGTCGGAAAAATACAAAGTTAACGGCCGAACCTCGCAAATCAAAAATCACTAAAAACTCAAAAAAAATAAAAAAAATAAAAAATCACACACAGCACAGGGGGAACGCCAGGACGTCTGGGAGTGAGGTTGCACGCAAATTTAAGCTGAATTTGCCGAGTTTCGGCACTCAAAAATCGGCTAAGCGAGGAAAAAAATTGCGGTTCCGAAAAACGAAAACAAAGCTACACGACCCCGAACCAGGCAAAACACCGCCAGCCGCGTACCACTTTTACCCCAGAACGTACAAGGTATGAAATACACTATCAGAAAGGACAGAAAATGCTTGCGAGCCGCTTAACACATACACAATCGCCTCCATTTTACAACACTAACTTGCAACTAATAACATTACGAATCTAAAATGGCGCTTTACCCGACTAAACAAACAGTTTGGCCTCGCGCACGCATCCTATTTATACTGCACACTTGGCACATTGCTGATACTTTCTCCTCAGGGCAGCAACAGTCCAACTGTACATTGTATGCTGCAGGAAAATAAAAAGAGATTGTTAGTTCTTCAGGATATTGATTGCAGGATATATTCATTAGAAATAGGTAAGGTAAATACATTAATGTTTGGCACTTCCTAATACATTTATTAATTCCTAATTAATTATTAACGTACATTAATTTAATAAGTATTAGTAATGGAAAATAAAAATGTACACTTTCCACTGCACTAACGTTTTTTTAACTTTTTACACTCCACTTATATATCTGGATTACTGCTCATTGGATGCTAGCGATTATCACTCTCAAAGCAGTTACATATTTAAATCACTTTATTATGCTCTGAGACCTGAAACCATTTTCTATTTTACACTGCACTACAAAAAGGTATATTTAACACTGTACTTATATATCTGTCTTTGCGATGAGTGCCGAAGATGATCGTTGCAAAGCACAAAACCTGAAGGACACTAGGGGAGAGGCTCGTGATGAGCACTGAAGGTGCTCCGAGGAGCAAAACTTTTGCATTGTGTGGCAAACAAAATTTGAAACCATGGCAATGCTATTGCCCCATAATTTTTGATGGGCAAGTCGCTAATACACACATATATATATATATATATATATATATATATATATATATATATAGACAGTCAGCACATAATATTGCTGTTGTTACTTCTGCCTTACTTATTTACTTATTTACATTATATTTCATAATGACATCATGATACAAGGGACACGTATTTCCTTAAATCATAGGAAAATTATAGATATACAGTAAACTCTCGATTATCCGGTACTAAACTAACAAGAATTCTCAAGCAACCAAGGGTTTTGCCCGTCAACCAGAAACTCTCAAACAATCGTCATCTTTTTTGGGTAACCGGCAACTTCTGCTTTCGGAATTGTTACCTCGCCACCGGAATCTCCGATAACCAGATGGACCACAGCAGATCTGGACATTAAATACTGAGCACAGCAGCTCTGGGCATTAAATGACCTTGGATTTGGAGGTTAGTCACTATATTTTTAATCATTTAAAGTGGCAGTGTACTTGTGGACACAGTTTGGGCATCGTACAATAGATTTTTTTTCTAATTTTATTAATTACCATCTTAGTTTTGAGGAATGTACAGTACATATATAGTATTTTAATGTCAATAGGTTTTTATTGTAGACAATCATAATGATCACATAGCAGCATTACAAAGTAAGTAACATAGCATACAAAATAATAAATACTGTACTGTATACCATTGCTAGGGTTCTATCAAATAAACTGTGGTGCATAACAAAATACTGTATGAAAAGTATGATTAATTTTATCCCAAAGACTCAATGATTGTCCCATTTTTTTAAATTGGGAATGTACAGTATACATTCATCTATCTATCTATCTATCTATCTATCTATCTATCTATCTATCTATCTATCTATCTATCTATCTATCTATGTGTCTCTATCTACAGTACTGTATCTATCTACAGTACTGTTTCTAGCTATCTAGTCATCTGTAACTTTTTGATTTGATAAGGCCAAATTGGTGACTCTTCTTAATTTTTTTTACCTTTATAAATCGACCCCACCCAGTCTTGTGACCATAAAAATGCCAAAACCAGTCCCAAGATGTGCTTGGGATTATGTGGCAAGTGAAACATGTAGGAGAAAGTTGTGGCCAGCTGTCATGCCTGAGGAATCCTCCTCCTCCGCCTTTGTCGACTTAGAGGAGGTTCAAATCAATAGTTCAGCTGTCAATAGCAGAGTTTATGATGAAATATGTGAGTTAGTTGACTCTGCTAACGAGAAAACGAATTTGTCTCGACATGAACTCAACAACTGTTTTGCTGTGGATGAAGCTGTGGGTGAAGCTATTCAAGTCACTCATAACTAAACACAGAAGAAATCATAGAAGGTTTTGTGAATCGTGGAAAAAAGAATGTTGCAGAGGATGAAGAGAGTGATGATGACGAAGGGTGTGAGGTGGAAAAAGTATCTTGGCAGAGAGCTACTGCAGAATTTGAAAGGGTAACAGCTTTTGCCGAACAGCAACCCTTCTTCACTTCTCAGCGTCTTATGCAGCTGCACATCATGCAAAACCTGACTTTGCAGGAGAGGCGTAAGGCCTCAAAGCAAGCGGATATTCGTTCATTTGTACAGAAAACTGCGCCCAAGTCTTCCAGTACAACATCATCTACTTCTCCTGATCTTGTTCCAGCTAAATTATCAGCAGATCCTGATGATGACTGGTTTTCTGCTCCTGAAGGAGTCCTAGCAGGAGATGAAGCTGCTGGAGATCATGATGATCCTGATGTTAGGTCTACGCAGTAAACTCTCTTTTTTAGTTAATTGAAGTTAACTGAAGTGAAAAAATGTTTATGTTACTGTAGTTATGTTCAGTAGTTTAATTACTGCCATTTAATACACTATGTACTGTACACTGCATTCCAAAATGCTACAGTATTTTTTACAGTGCAATAAAACTGTAATGATGTGAAGATGTTTTCATGTTACCTTATGTTCAGTAGTTTAATGACTGCCATTTAATACAGTATGTACTGTACACTGCATTCCAAAAAGCTATTTTTTACAGTGCAATAAAACTGTGATGAAGTGAAGTCTGTCTTTATTTGCTGTAATTTGCTTTTAATTAATGTATTTTAATCTAAAAATCAATTAATCACATTGTGTATGGTCTTGTGTGGGGTATAAGGCTAATTAGGGCTATTTTAATAGTGACTCTCAAACAACCGGAAACTACACTTATCCGGCAATAGACAATCCCTGCGGGTGCCGGATAACGGGGCGTTTACTGTATGTGAGCAGCATATGTAAAAGTCTGGATGCAATAGTACCAAAGGCATACATTGAGACTCCATCTATCAGGCAGGCACCAGAAAGATTCATTAAATTGACTCAATCCTAGTGGAGTGATTTTGGGATTCCCCTGAACATCACAAGCAACCCTGCTATTTTGGACTATGGCACATTTGTAGCCACATTAAATTAGAACCTTGTATCTGCAACGTGAGACCCGCAACGGGTGCAAGCTTGAAGAGTTGCGGATTTATGATGCTATTAAATAACAGGCTGCGAGTTACGGGTTTGAGAGGCAAACCAGCAAACTATTTGTCGCGCGTTGGATGTGCGGCTGTGAACGTGATCAATTAGTTTAACGCATAGTTACGAGTTGGAATGGAGCCAATGGCAAAAGAGATCGTCAAAATTCCGTCTCTGAAAAATGGAGCTGGGATTTTCAAAGTTCTACAGGGTTCAATTACGAGTTACGATCAGACCCACATTCCAGATGTAATGCAATATTCATAAAGCCGTAAATATGATATTCTATCACATGCGAGTTACAGTATATGTATTAACACATTGATTGCTGGGATCGATATAACACAAAAATTGAACATGAAATAAAGTATTTTGTTGGTCCGATTTGCAAGCTTGAGAATGTTGTACTATAAATTCTAAGACCTAACATCACTTTTACTTTTAATATAAATACAGTAGTGTGGTAATATTTGCACTTAGAGTGCTACGAGTTGGACTTTACCCCCCTTTCAGGTCCTCTCTAGCACTCGTTGGCTTCTTGGCTCCATTTGCAAGTTACGAATGTGAATGCCAGTGATCTTGATGCAATTTAATAGCTAAATTGGAACGTAGCCGTTACAGGCTTGAAAGAACAAAGGATTTGCGGCTGCAAAGTTCCACGTTCCACGTCCCGTAGGCTTTTTTTGGCCTTGCTGCGTTTTAACCCGCAAGTCATCTGCGGGTTGCTTTAAGAGGCTAATTGAATAGCAGTAAGTCTTATGGGCTACTTTACGAGCTACGATTCATAAAATCATAGCAATTTAATGGGGCTGTTGGTTACTAATATGAAATGGACATGATACTTGTTTAAGGACTATTTTTATGTGTTGTTTAGTGTGGGACACACTAATTAATGCTGGGGTTGCTATATAGTGTTATGTGCACTGTAATAATGTTATTTTACCTGTAAACTAACAGATACACTTTCTGCCATATTGTGTTAGTGGGCCAGCAAAGGGTTAAACCCAAGGTTTCTGCAAGAATTTATATGGCCCCTCAGATCGGCCAGGCATTAAGACTATGGCCACAGTCATAAAGTGATACGCTTCACCTAACAGCAAAACACAGGTCTGGGATATGAAGTGACCTGGCCAGATAACCCCCAGGCTCAGGTGTATCTGGTGATGGGAGGGGGGTTTATAGTCTAGTGACATTAAGAATTCAGACCCTCTCATACAGGGAGGGGAATTAGTAAGGGGTAAATCTTTTTGAGTTTGTTAAATATCTGTGTAAGAAGAACAGAGTCGCCAGTCTGCTGTCTGCACTAACTTATGTGTCTGATTTTCCTGCTTCTCCATGAATGATGTTCTGATCTGAATTGCTGGGTGCTGAGATGAATATAAAATAACAACCTGGAGATTGCGCTCCTTGTAAGGTGCGCGCTGATCTCCTTTTGGCGCTTATTGCAAGCCTCTCCCCTGGTGTACCTTGTGTCCTATGAGCACCGTTGGCGCTCCTTGTGAGTCGCGCAGTGAAGGCCTTTGTCATTTTATTGCATTACTGTGGTGTTTTTTTTTTTCTGTATATATATTTTTTGATGATAATTCATGCTCTAAATAAGCACATAACATATTTTTTTTTAAATAAGTCTTTAGTTAGTGAAAACCTTGCTTTTGGATAGATGTTTATTAACTAAAAAGTTATTTAAAAAAATATATTATGTGCTTATTTAGACCCCTATTCAATTGGCCAATGTGCAATTGAATGAGGGCCTATGTAATTCTACCCTCAACAGTAGAAATGGCAAACCCCAGGCATTTTCAGCCTCAGTAGGGTGTAACTGATATAAGGCACATTGAGCAAGGACTCCATGTCTGGAGCTCCCTATCACCCTTACTAAGACTAAGCTCTTTGCATATGCAACAACAGAAATAGGTCAGTTCCATGGACATGATAATCCACTCTGAGAGCAATCTCACCTTGCTCACTGTGCCTTAGGAAGTTTTCAGCGACACCACAATGATGAGGCCCAACTAAGGCCGAAATGTACATCTGGGGTTTGCTGTTTCTCCTGTTCAGGGTAGAATTGCTTGGTATTTCAGGGCTGGATCACTCTAGTGAGTGAGCCCAGACTGATAATACTACAGGATATTTTTCTCTGTTAAGAGCACAAGTGAGCTAAAAGAGGTTGCACTCAGAGTGGATTATCATGTCCATATAACTAACCTATTAAGGTTAGTTTGTTCTCTGAGCTCCCCTGCACAATATAAGAAAAAAACTCCCTCTGCACAGAAGAAAATGTTCCACCTTAAGATTTCAATGACTTTACAAAGATGTCACATTTTGTTTTTAATATTTTACAAAGTTTCCAGTATTCACAGTAAGCAATTACTAGTTTAATATGCTGTTTACTTCATGATATAATATATTTATATCTAGCAGTTACAGGGAATATTTGTTATTTTGCTGTAGTAAGGCCCTCTGTGAAAAGCTGACCTTTTCCCTTAATAAGACTTAGTGACACAGCAAAGGTACAAGTTATTGCTAGACGATCTTCCTTCTCTAGAAGTGCCTTTGTCTAAGGCCATTGACTAACTCTCGTAGTTTTGGTGATGAGGAAGAAGATAATGCCCAACTGGTTAAATCAATACTTTTTAGTGCTAAAACCTGTGTTGTTATAGCTATGTATATAGGTCAGGCATACTCCTGACCTATATACATAGCTATTACTAACTAGCGACTTGCCCGTCAAAAATGATGGCAATAAAATTTGAAGGCTGACAATGCAAGGCTCTCCCCCTCCAACTTGTGTGCCTTTACGATGAACGCCTTCTGCACTCATCTTGGGCCTGGTAATGAGCGCCTTCGGGGCTTATTGCTAGCCTTTTTCAAAGTCTTGGAGGCCTCCCAATAAGCACTCATCACAAGGCCTGCAATGAGGGCCTTCTGTGCTCATTGCAGCAAAGTCATGCAGGCCTTGCAATGAGTGCCGAAACCGCTCATCGCGAGGCCCGCAATAAGCGTAAAAAGGCGCCCATTGCGCATGCGCAAGCCCATAACTTTTAACATAGCGTAACCAACAAACTCGCAATTACGACAACTATTGTATGTGATACCCTTAGATAAAGAGTGTTATAAAGAGGTATGATCGTTTCATTTATGCTTAAAATACCTAACTTTCAAGCTCAGTTATCCAACACTTGCAATAACATTTTTTAATTATAACCATTTCCAATTATTATCATTTATAGGTCTACTTTTCAAAACTGTAACCATTGCTGTGTCAAGGACACTGATCCAAACACTTTTTCTGTTCAGTGTCCTTCATTGTAACAACATTATAATTCGTTACAATAATTTGTTTGTTTTATCTGGAAACATCCAATCAGAAAAGTAAAAATCCAAAAATAAAGATTGTTAGAAGATAAGAAAATTCTAGATAATGTCACTTCAGTAACTGAGAAATATCTTCTATTCCCAGCTCTATCCCATCACATTAATTATGAACTGTAGTGTTTAATATTTCAGGCATGGCCATCAGCAAAATCTTCTGGAAAAATTCTGTACTACCCAGGTGGCAATGTTCCCAAACAACAAATGGGAAATTTCCCAAGAAAAGAGAAGCTTCTCACGTTACAGGAAAAGGGAAATATTTTTTCTGCTTTGCGCTTTCAATTGCTTAATAATCATAAAATCAGCAACAATATCTTTGTAAAGTACCATAACACATTATAAAGATATTATATTATTAAACGTCAGAGACAAATGTGGATATGGCCTACCCAATACTAATTTAATTTGTATTTCTGTGTTAAAGCCCTAACAGGAAGGAGATGTCATCAGAAACACTCAGGGCCCTATTAAATTATCCCTCGTAGTTCTCTCTGTGCTCGCAAAAGGCAGTTTTTTTGCTGTTTGCGAGTACAGAATCTCTCGCAGCCTGCTTTGCGATATGACTACGAAAAATGGCAGAGAATAGGCTCCGAGAGAGCTACGTACTCACACGCAGCCTTAAATCTACTCATGATTATCGCATCTCGTAAGAATAGATCAGGCCCCCCGCTGCATTTAAAAGTTTTAAATTCCCTGCCGCGGCTCCTTAAAGGGGCCGCGGCACACTATTACCCAATCCCGGCCGCGGCACCTACAATTAACCCCCCTCTATGCTGGGGGTCCCCATCGGGACCCCCAAAGTGTCCCCACATAAACCCATTGCAGCGGGGGGTCCCCGATCTGCATAGATCAGGCCCCCCGGTGCATTTAAAAGTTTTAAATTCCTCGCCCCGGCTCCTTAAAGGGGCCGCGGCACACTAATTGCCAATCCTGGCCGCGGCCCAAAAAATTAACCCCCCTCTATGCTGGGGGTCCCCATCGGGACCCCCGAAGTGTCCCCACATAAACCCATTGCAGTGGGGGGTTCCCGATCTGCATAGATCAGGCCCCCCGTTGCATTTAAAAGTTTAAATTTCCCTACATTAACCCTTTCCGGCACCTACAATTAGCCCCCCACATTAACCCCCTGCAGCGGGGGTCCCCGATCGGCACCGATCGTGACCCTGCTGCATTTCAATTTTAAATGTCCCTCCTCGCGGGTCCTAAAAGGACCGTAAAGGTCCTGAAAGGACTCGCACTAAAAATATTAACCCCAGGCAACTATAATTAACCCTTTAATTCATGGGGGTCAATACAGACACCCATAAGCACTTAATTAACCCCGTCACTCATGAAGGTCAATACAGACCCCCATAAACACTTAATTAACCCCGTCACTCATGAAGGTCAATACAGACCCCCATAAGCACTTAATTAACCCTGTCACTCATGAAGGTCAATACAGACCCCCATAAGGCCTTAATTAACCCTATAACTCATGAAGGTGATTACAGATCACCATAAGCACTTAATTAACCCCGTCACTCATGAAGGTCAATACAGACCCCCATAAGGCCTTAATTAACCCTATAACTCATGAAGGTCAATACAGACCCCCATAAGGCCTTAATTAACCCTATAACTCATGAAGGTCAATACAGACCCCCATAAGCCTCTATGTAACCCCATCAGTCCCATAAGTTAAATGTATATTTAGATGTTTATATGTTTATTTTATTTCTTGTTTGTATATTGTATTAATGTATTGTGTTTTTTTAACAGGGCCGCGCCGGAAGAGCTGAACAATGACGGGACATGCTGGAAAGGTGAGTAGAATATTTAGAATGTATATAATGTTTATTTATTTCATGTGAATGTTTTGTACTAATTATTTTGTTTTGTTTTACCCCTAGGTTAGTGATCTGAAGCAACATCTTAAAGGTAAGTGGTCTTAATTATTTTATTTTAGCTCAGAATTAGGGTCTGTGTAGTTAGGACTGTAATTATTTAATTTAGCTTAGAATTAGGGTCTGTGTATGTAGTTAGGATTTATTGTATATTAGATAGATAGGGGGGTGTATTTGATATAGTTAGGATTTATTTTATATTAAATAGATTGTATGTTAGATAGATAGGGGGTATTTGATTTGTATTATATGTAATATATTATATGTAATGTATGTAATGTATTATATGTAAAATATTATATGTAATGTATGTAATGTAATGTATTATATGTAATATATTATATGTAATGTATGTAATGTAATGTATTATATGTATGTATGTATTGTATTGTGTTTATCTGTCTTTCCTTTTCAGGTGTGTAATTTTTTTATTTTCTGTAGGGGGGGGTTGTAATGTAATTGTTTTTTTTCTGTACTGTAGGTTTTTTTATTTTCTGTAAGGTAGGTTTTTTTATTTTTTGTAATTAGAGTGGTGGGGAGGTTTATTAGGGTGTAGGTAGTGTAGGTAGGTAGTGTAAGTGTTAATAGATTAGTGTAGAGGGGGGTTAGTTTAGATTAAATGGTTTATTGGGGGTTATAGTGTAGTGTTTGTAGTTAGTGTCATGATGGTCCTTGAGGATTATGTGGGGACACCTTGGGGGTCCTGTGGGAACCCCCAGCATAGAGGGGGGTTAATTTTTTGGGCCTCGGCCAGGATTGGCAATTAGTGTGCCGCGGCCTCTTTAAGGAGCTGCAGTGGGGAATTTAAAACTTTTAAATGCAGCGGAGGGCCGGATCTAAGCAGATCGGGGTCCCTCGCTGCAAGGGGTTAATGTGGGTACACTTGGGGGTTCCCGATGGGGACCCCCAGGATAACGGGGGGTTAATTTTTGGTGCAGCGGCCGGTATTGCGTAATAGTGTGCTGCGGGCCCTTTAAGGAGCCGCTGCAGGGAATTTAAAAGTATTAAATGCAGTAGGGGCTTGATCGGTGCCGATCGGGGACCCCCGCTGCAAGGGGTTAATGTGTGGGGGCTGCGGGGGTCCCTATGGCAAGGTGATAATGTGAGGACACTTCGGGGGTCCCGATGAGGACCCCCGCATAGAGGGGGGTTAATTTTAGGTGCCGGGGAGTAGTTGGAGTACCCCCCACGGCAGGGCTTATGTGGGGGACTGCCGCGGAGGTCCCGTTTAGGACCCCTGCACTACTTGTTGAGGTGCGGGAGCCTGCGATATCATATCGCAGGCTGTCACTCCTCATGTACATTTACGCAGTGTTGATACGTACGGCCCTGCTGCGTAGCTCATACGTTGATTGCAGTACGTAGGGCTTAAGTAGAAGCCTCTTATTTACGAGGCTGGAATTTAATAGGGCCCTAAATGTTGGTTTCTTAAATGACCACTGTATGAAAGTGTTTTTCTAAAGACATACTGTCCATGTAGGTAATATGCAAAAGAATGAGAACTGAGCATGTTATTACAAAAAATAAACTTACTTATTTTTAAAACATTGTATTTTTATTCCAAGTGACTCCATTTGCAGCTATGATCAAGCACTGCATTCCTCCTTTGCTGCTGAGTCACTCTAAGAGGATACTATGTAAATTATAAGAGCTTGTGTTAGTGTACACTGTTCCTCCAGGCTCTGTGAGTAAGCCCAGAAGCAGCTCTGTGGAAAGCTGTGTACACCCCCCTATAATTTACATACAATCCTCGCAGAGTGGCTCAGTATCATTTTATTAATACTGTGCTCAATTCTGAGTCATACTGCCTACAGGGCAGACTGTTAGCACAGTTGAACTCCAGGGTAAATTATCTTATATTAAATTGTTTTAGGTTTTACAGACTTATCTATGGATACCCACAATCTATAAATCTGGTAATATGATTAACAAAATATTTAGTGGTGGCTGGACCTTATCCCTTCTGAAATTTACATGATCAGTATACCTTACAGAAAATGTAATATCCCATATGGTACCATTCCCATAACAACATGGTCAATGAATATGAAAAAATAGACATTTGCAGCCTTATTAAATTGCGATTCGGCCTATTGAATAGGGCTCTAAATAAGCACAGAGCATTTTTTTCCCATAAGTTTTTAGTTAGTGAAGACCTTGCTTTTGGATACAGGTTCCATAACTAAAAACTTCTGTAAAAACAATATGCTCTGTGCTTCTATAGAGCCATATTCAATTGGCTGAATCACAATTTAATAAGGCTTTTGATGTGTAACTTGGCATTCTGGGAAATATCCTCTTAATTACTATGATCTATGAGAATATAATGTTGCTTTATCATCTCACAACAATTACATATTGCAAGCTCCCTGTAGAACTGAACACCATTTAACCATTTTATGTACAAATCTCAAAACACTAATAAATATAGTTATTTAAAAAACAGAATCTACTAATAGTCTGCAACCTTTATACAAATTGTCTTAGCTTTCTACCATACTTGCAAATAATGACCACTTGGTCCTCAAGTGACACAAGTCCAATAGGTAGATTCATCCATGATTTGGCAGAGCATTGCACTTTTCAGTGAACAGTTATAATCACAACAATGATTTTGACTTTTGCTCTTGTTGCAGACAAATAAATCAAGTTTTCTGCAAAAAATAAAATAATTAACTATTCATTAAAGACACCTGTTTGTTTGCGTCTTTCAGTCGTGTCCGAGATACTGGAGTGGGTTGCCAGTTCTTTCGCCAGTGGGCCACAGCATACAGCTCCTGGTATTCCTAGGTGGTCTCCCATCCTAGTACTGACCAGACCCAGTCCTGCATGGCTTACCAGATCACAGCAGTGAAAGCACTAGCTTTCAGAGAGTCCTAGCCACTGGATCACCAGGGAAAATACATCTGTTCTTGTGAGATAAAACTCTGAGTCAATATATTACAACACCTAAATGAACTGCAAAAAAAATATAGAAAGCAGTTTCAAAAGTCTATTCTAGTATAGGCAAACAACTACTTTTCCATTATTTTTATATCCAGAGTTTTTTTTTTTTTGCACCAGTCTCAACTCCTTTCAAAGTGCTTTCATAATGTGTTTATGTTTAAAGATTCTGTAATCTGAGATCTTGGGGCTTTTTAGCTGTTAAAAAAATGAAGTATTGTTTTCACAAAGCATATAATTTCCATAAATAGTTACATAGTAATTGAGGTTGAAAAAAATACTTTCAGTCCATCAAGTTCAACCGTTTAAGATCTCCTCTGATCTGCAATATGCAGATTAGTTGTTAATTGATCCAGAGGAAGGCAAACAGAAAAAACACAGTGAAACTTTGCCAATGGTCTCAAAAGGGAAAATTGTCTCAAAAGGCAAAAAAAGATAATTAACCAGGATTGAATTCACTGTCACCACCTCCTCTGGTAGAGAATTCCACAGATTAACCACCCTTACTGTGAAGAACTGTTTTCTTTCTTCAAGGTGGAATCTTTTTACTTCTAACCTCAAGGGATGTCCTTGTGTCAATTGAAAACCTCTTGGCACAAAAAGCTCCCTTGACAAATCTTTATACTGACCCTGGATGTATTTATATAGGGTAATCATATCTCCTGTTAGATGCCTTTTTTCTAGAGAAAATACGTTTAATTTGGTTAGTCTTTCTTTATAACTTAGCCCCTCCATTTCCCTTATTAGTTTTGTTGTCCTCTGTACTTTTTCCAGTTCTAAAATGTCCTTTTTATGAAGTGGTGCCCAAAACTGTACTCCATCTTCCATATGACGGTGTACTAGAGATTTGTATAGTGACAGAATTATATTTGCTTATCTCGCTTCTATACCCTTCTTAACACATGCTAATATTTTACTTGCCTTTGCAGATGCTGCTTGGCATTGAGAACTGTTATGTAGGTGTTTGTCCACAAGCACTCCCAAATCCCTTTCAATATCTGATACCCCTAGATTTGTTTTATAAGTTTATAAATTGCATGGTTATTTTTCCTTCCCAGATGCATAACCTTACATTTATTCATATTAAATATAATCTGCCATTTAGATGCCCATTCCTCTAATTTAGGAGGGAAAGTACATCATTTTCTGATTTAATTACCATACACAACTTCGTGTCATCAGCAAAAATGGAGACAATACTTTCCAGTCCTACTTCTAAGTCGTTAATAAATATGTTAAAAAGGAGGGGACCTAATACTGAGCCCTAAGGAACCCCACTTACCACATTAGTTCAATCTGAGTATGTTCCATTTACAACAACCTTTTGCTTCCTGTCTTTTAGCCAGCTCTCAATCCATGTGCAGATATTTACTGTATCCCTTAGTTTGCACAATAGAGTTGCCTTGATCCAAGTTCTTTTTAACCTCCTCATAGAAACTAATTAGGTTTATTTGACATGACCTCATAATCCTTCATAAATCCATGTTGGTTCCTATTTATAATCCTGTTTGAATAGGCATATTTTTTTATATTGTCCCTGAGGCTTACAGGTCTATAATTCCCTGGATTTGCTCTTCCTCTCTTCTTAAATATAGGTGTCACCTCTGCTTTTATCCAGTCATCTGGTAGAGACCCTGTGTTGAGTGAATCTTGAAAAAGATTAGATATAATGGTTTGGCTATTACAGAAACCAGTTCCCTCGGTACCCGTGAATGTATTCCATCAGGACCTGGAGCTTTATTAACATTTATTTTTTTCAACCTATTTTGGATTTGTTCCTGTGTTAACCAATTATTTGGTGAAGGTAGTGTAGCCCCATTATGTTGCAGTGTTTCAACCACTGGTACCTCCCTTGTGTATACCGAAGAAAAGAACCTATTTAGCTCATCTGCCTTTTCCAGGTCACTAATTATCAGACGATCTGTTTCACATTGTAATGTTCCTATAGCTTCCTTCCTGGCCTTCTTCCCATTTATATACTTAAGAAATATTGTAGGGTTAGTCTTACTCTCTTTTGCAACTAATTTTTCATTTTCTTTTTTAGCCAGTCTGATTGCCCTTTTGCAAGCCTTGTTGATTTCCTTGTACTCCCGTAAAGCAGTCTCTGTCCCCTCTTGTTTGTATAATTTAAATGCCTGTTTTTTACTCCATATCTTGGTCTTTAAATCATTGTTAAGCCACATTGGATGGGATTTACTCCTTTTACTTTTATTCCCACATGGTATATGCCGATGTGTATGTATATTTAGTAAGGATTTAAATATTGTCCATTTATGTTCAGTATTTTTACCCAACAGTTCTCTGTCCCAGTCTATACTTTGTATTGCTGCCCTTAGACCGTTAAAATCTGCCCTTTTTAAAATTCAGAGTTTTTGTTGGCCCCTTACAGTTTTGTTTTTTTAATTCAATCTCAAACGAGACTGTTTCCCAAAGGTTGCCCTATTTCAACATTTGATACCATATCAATATTATTTGTGATGAGTAAATCTAAGATAGCTTCATTTCTAGTAGGCTCTTGTATAACCTGGGCCAGATAATGATCCCGGAGTGTACTCAAGAGCCTGCTCCCTTTACCCGTACTGCTGGTTTCATTTATCCAGTTTATTTCAGGGTAATTAAAATCTCCCATTATCAGAACTTGCCCATGCTTAGGTGCATTTCCAATCTGTAATAATAATTGCATTTCCTCACTTTCAATTACATTTGGGGGTTTGAAGCATGCTCCTACCAATATTATTTTGGAATTTGCTGCTCTGCTATTTACAGTGCCTTGCAAAAGTATTCACCCCCCTTGACTTTTTACCTATTTTGTTTCATTACAGCCTTAAGTTCAATGCTTTGTTAATCTGAATTTTATGTGATGGATCAGAACACAATAGTCTAAGTTGGTGAAGTGAAATTAGAAACATATATACATAAAACTATTTTTTAGAAATAGAAAACAGAAAATTGGCATGTGCGTATGTATTTACCCCCTTGTTATGAAGCCTATAAAAAGCTCTGGTGCAACCAATTACCTTCAGAAGTTTAGTGAAATGATATCCACCTGTGTGCAATCTAAGTGTCACATGATCTGTCATTACATATACACACCTTTTTTAAAAGGCCCCAGAGGCTGCAACACCTAAGCAAGAGGCACCACTAACCAAACAATGCCATGTAGACCAAGGAACTCTCCAAACAATTAAGGGACAATGTTGTTGAGAAGTACAAGTAACAGGTTAGGTTATAAAAAAATATCCAAATATTTGATGATCCCCAGGAGCACCATCAAATCTATCATAACCAAATGGAAAGAATATGGCACAACAGCAAACCACTCACGGACCGGGCAAGGAGGGTAATAATCAGTGAGGCAGCACAGAGACCTACGGTAACCCTGGAGGAGCTGCAGAGTTCCGCAGCAGAGACTGGAGTATCTGTACATAGGATGACAATAAGCCGTACGCTCCATAGAGTTGGGCTTTATGGCACTTAAAAAATATTGTAGGGTTAGTCTTACTCTCCTTTGCAACTCATTTTTTATTTTCTTTTTTAGCCAGTCTAATAGCCCTTTTGCAAGCCTTAAAAGAAAGCCATTACTTTCAGCAAAAAACAAAAGGACACGTTTTGAGTTTGCGAAAAGGCATGTGGGAGAGTCCCAAAATGTATGGAGGAAGATGCTCTGGTCTGATGAGATTAAAATTGAACTTTTCGGCCATCAAGGAAAACGCTTTGTCTGGCGCAAACCCAACACATCACATCACCCAAAGAACACCATAGTGAGACATGGTGGTGGCAGCATCATGCTGTGGGGATGTTTTTCAGCAGCCGGGACTGGGAATCTGGTCAGGGTTGAGTGAAAGATGGATGGTGCTAAATACAGGGATATTCTTGAGCAAAACCTGTACCACTCTGTGCGTGAATTGAGGCTAGGACGGAGGTTCACCTTCCAGCAGGACAATGATTGCTGTTCGCAAGCGCAATCCATCCAACTTGAAGGAGCTGGAGCAGTTTTGCAAGGAGGAATGGGCAAAAATCCCAGTGGTAAGATGTGGCAAGCTCATAGACACTTATCCAAAGTGACTTGAAGCTGTGATTGCCGCACAAGGTGGCTCTACCAAGTATTGACTTTAGGGGGGTGAAAAGTTATGCACATTGACTTTTTCTGTTTTTTTTTGTCCTATTTGTTGTTTGCATCACAATAAAAAAAAAGCATCTTCAAAGTTGTGGGCATGTTCTGTAAATTAAATGATGCAAATCCTCAAACAATCCATGTTAATTCCAGGTTGTGAGGCAACAAAACACAAAAAATTCCAAGGGAGGTGAATACTTTTGCAAGGCACTGTAACCCCACAAAGATTCAATATTATCACTAGTTCCAGCATAAATATCTTCTATGACTATAGGCTTAAATGCAGGCTTAACATACAGACAAACCCCTCCTCCCCTTTTACCATTGCCTCTATCTTTCCTAAATAGGTTATAACCATCCTGATTAATAGTCCAGTCATGAGAATCATCCCACCATGTTTCAGTAATGCTATTAAATCCCATTTCTCTTTTACTGCCAATAATTCTACCTCTCCCATTTTTCCTGGTAAGCTTCTGGCATTAGCAAGCATACACCTTATGTTATGTGTCTGTACTTCTGGAGTGCCTGCCACAATACTTGAGTTACTTATTGACTATACTAACGCTCCCCCATCTCCTTCCACATGACCAGTTAATTAATTCCTTACCCCCTCTACACTTACTACCCCATTACTTCTATCTAGTCCTTCACCCCCACCTATTAGTTTAAAAACTCCCCCAGCCATTCTGCCATCCTTTACCCTAGCACAGCAGCTCCCTCGTCATTAAGTTGCAATCCATCTTTCTCTGCTATAGAGATTGTACCCAAGTGAGAAGTCAGCCCAGTGATCTAAAAACCCAAACACCTCCTTAGTGCACCACTTTTTTAGACATTCAATAACCTCTGTAAGCTCCTTCTGTCTCTCTGGGCTAGCACGTGGCACTGGTAGTATCTCAGAAAATACTACCTTGGAGTTACTTCCCTTAAGCTTACTCTCTAATTTTCTAAAATAATTTTTTAGCACACTCCATCTTCTACTAAGTTTGTCATTGGTACCAATATGTTCCAAGACCGTCGGTTCATTGCAATTATATTTAGTTACATATTCTAAGTAGAAGTGCCTTTAAGTTGATATAAAATGTTGAGTTATTTTATTTATAAATTAAATGAAAGGTCTACTCTCTGAGTCATGGGATTAATCAACAGCAGTTATTTAAGATAAAGGGTGTTGGGTTGATAGAGCATTATCAGTTGAAGACAAAAGAGACAACCAGTTGAAGAATGTTAATAGTCACAGAGATATTTAACAAATTAATTTATTTAGTGCATTGTACATTACTTTTACTCTAGTTAGATAAGGGTGAAAGTAACAAACAGGTTTCAAACTAAAATATATTGCATTGATAAGAAAAGTGTTAAATATAAGAAATGTGGAAGTTTAAAACAGTACAGAAATTACCTCAAAAGAGGAAGTGAACCTATATAGAAAATGAAAATAGAAGAATGTAGTGAAACAGTTACTATGAAAAGTATACAATAAATATGGCCATGGATATCTACAAATTTTTTCCAGGGGTAGGGGGCAAAGGAAAGCTAAATTACATTCATATGTACAGCATGATCCATATTTGCACTGATAAACACCTATATATTTAAACAAATTCATTTATATGAAATCAAACTACTTTTTTTTTCCGCTCCATAAGACGCACCTGACCATACGTTTTTAGAGGAGTAAAACAAGAAAAAAATACTCAGAATCAAATGGTGTACTAAATTATCACATATATAGTTGTCAGCAATGCGGATTGTTGCTAACGCTTGCGGGCTCGCACATTCGCCACCATTTTACAACACTAACATACAGAATGCGGAAGTACCCAGCTACACTAACGAATTCCCCTCGCGCACGCAGCCTATTTACACTACACACTGCACACATTGATGACACTAACACCTCAGCTCCACAACACTGCAAACCTACATTGTATGCTGCAGGAACATGAAAACAGATTGTCAGCTCTTCAGCACAATGCTTCCTGCATGTATTACTTACAAATAGGTAAAGTATATTAATTTATTAATTTACTACTTATTTCATTAGCATCACAAAAAACATATACACAAAAAAAGGGGAAAAAAAATATCGCAATAAACACAAAAGACATTCACTGCATGCCTCACAACGAGCGCCAACGCTCATTGCACACAAACTACACCATGGGACAGCTTTGCAATAAGCACGAAAAGCACATCAGCGCCAACCTTACAATGACAGCAAAAGCGCCTCTGATAACAAAAAATACAACAACCAAGAGACTCGCAATGACTGCCGAGATCTCAGACCACCACAAAAAATAATGTCTGTGCCAAACACCATTCCTTGACTTACAATTCTATTGCCGTAATTTTTTTGACGGGCAATTCGCTAGTTTAATATAATCCATATTAAATAAATCATCCTCCTCTTCCCCCTATACTCCTCCTCCTCCCTTTCCCCCCTTATCCTCCTCCTTTTCCCCTTATCCTCCTCCTCCTTCCCCCTTTATCCTCCTCCTCCTTTCCCCCTTACCCTCCTCCTTTTCCCCTTTATCCTCATCCTTCTTCCCCCCCCCTTATTCCCCTCCTCCTCTTTCATCTTATCCTTCTACCTTCCCTCCTTATCATATCCCTCCTTTCCCCCCTTATCCTGCTCTTCCGCTTCCCCATTATCCTCCCTCCTTCCCCCCTCTCTAATTACCTCTCTATCTCCTTTCCCCTCTCTCTTTACTCCTTACTATCATCTGATGATCTGCTGCTGATGATCCTTCCCCTGCAGCACTTCATTAGCATATGCTGGTTCCGGTCACAGCCAGAAGACACGCTGTAGAGGAAGGATCATCAGGAGCAGATCATCGGATGATAGTAAGGAGAGAGGGGAAAGGGTATAGGGAGGTGATTTGAAAGGGGGGAGGAGGGAGGAGGAGGATAGGTAGGAGGCAAATTCGGCAGCACTGGGACCCCTCCAAATCTGCCCCTGCACTCGGGTCCAGGGTACACACATATGCTCTATAAGACGCACAGACATTCCCCTTACTTTTGAGGGGGGGAAAAGTGTGTCTTATGGAGCAAAAAATATGGTATCACATATAATAGTTGTCAAACTGCAAATCATTGTCACGCTTTGCGAGCTCACAAAGCGAGCTCGCAGAACTGCGTCCCTCGCAAAGCAACGTCGGCTGCAATGAGCCGAAGATTCGCGAGGGTCCGCATTTGCGGAGGTGAAAAAAACAATAATGCGTAAAGAGGAAATACAGACTCGAAAAAAAAAGATACAAGGTCACAAAAATACGAACTTAACGGCTGAAACGCGTACATCAAAAAAATCCCAAACCACTGAAAAATAACAAAAAACATAACAAAAACATCACACACAGCACGGGGGGACTGCCAGGATGTCTGGGGGTAAGGTTGCATGCAAATTAAAGTGGAAATTAAGAAGTTTCGCCATTTGAAAATCGGATAAGCGAGGAAAAAAAATGGCGGCCCGAAAAAATGAAAACGAGACACCACGCCCCGAAGCTCAGAAAACACTGACAAGGACGTACAACTTTTAATTACGACCCGCGGAACTTAGAAAAAAAAATACGAGGTCGCAAAAATACGAAGTTAACGGACGAAATGCGTACATTCAAAAACAACAAAAACAATACAAAATACAAACAAAACATAAAAAAAAAACACACACAGCATGGGGGGACAGCCACGACATCTGCCAGTGAGGTTGCACGCTAATTAACGTTGAATTTAAGGAGTTTTAGAAATTGAAAATTGGCTAAGCGAGAAAAAAAAATGGCGGCCGAAAAAAATTAAAACAAGGCTACACGACCCCGAAATGTAAAACACCGCCAGGCACGTACTCCTTTACCTAGGGAAGTACGAGGTACAAAAATACAAAGTTAGGAAGCACTGAAAATGCTTGCGACCCGCGTAGACAAACAACGCCATTTTATAACACTAACTTGCAACTAATAACATTACGAATCTAAAATGGCGCTTTACACAACTAAACCAATGGTTTGTCCTCGCACACGCAGCATATTTCTAATGCACAGCTGGGACATTGATGAGACTTTCTCCTCAGGGCAGCAACAGTCCAACTGTACATTGTATGCTCCAGGAAAATAAAAATAGATACTTAGCTCTTCAGGCTATTCATTGCTGGATATATCAATTACAAATAGGTAAAGTATATTAATTTATTAAGTAAATAATTAATTAATTATTATTGAAAAAAATGGACATATATATCTGTCGTTGTGATGAGAGCCAAAGGCGCTCCGAGGAGCAAAAGTAAACGAGAGGAGCGGCTCGCAATGAGCGCCAAGTAGAAAGAGCTTTACATTTAAAATGGTATTGCCCTGTCGTTTTTGACGGGCAAGTCGCTAATATAATATATAAACTTCACAAAACAGATAAAAACACAAACATCATAAAGTTTGTATCCCCAAATAAAAAGCACAACCTGTGAAAACAAGAAGAACACAAACTTTGTCAATTTTCAGTACGGTAAGAGTCTTCTAGCCAGTACGGTAAAATATTTTACAAAATGACTAGTGAGATGTTTAAACTGATAGAGGAATATAGCTCTCTGGACTTTATTCCCTAAGATGAGAGCTATAGTCCCAGGCAGAAAATGCTCTCATATTCAAATGCTATGCTAACTATAATATGAGACTCTACATAACAATATAGGAATTTGAGGGGCTTCACACACTAGAAAAAAATAATAATCACAGGCCAAATAGATCTAACTGATGCAGGAATGGAGCAAAACGTGCACATGTTAACCCTTTCTCTGATAGATGTGCTTACAATGCAGTCAGTTAGAACTCTTGGTTTCAGGTACCTTTTATATGACACTAGTAACTTGTCAGTATCATAGAATTGTCTGTGCTGTCTATTTCTGTGCTCTCTCTCTATATGTTATGTGACGAGTATGCTGTCTGTCTCTGTGTGCTGTCTCTCTGTGCATTCTCTGTCTGTGCGCTCTCTCTTCTGCTCTCTCTATGTCCTGTGTGTGTCTCTCTCTTTGTCCTCTCTCTCATTGTCTCTTTCTCTCTTTCCTGTATGTGTCTCTCTCTCTGACCTGTGTGTGTCTCTCTCTCTATTCTGTGTGTGTGCCTCTCTCTCTCTCTCTGACCTGTGTGTGCCTCTCTCTCTCTCTCTGACCTGTGTGTGCCTCTCTCTCTCTCCTCTGTCTCTCTCTCTGCCCTGTGTCTCTCTCCCTGTCCTGTGTGTGTCTCTCTCCCCCTGTCTCCCTCTCCTCTCACTCTCTTTGTCCTGTCTCTTTCTCTCTGTCCTGTTTATCTCTGTCCTTTCTCCCTCTCTCTCACTCCTCTGTCTCTCCTGTCTCTCTCTCTTTGTCCTGTCTCTGTCTCTCTCTCCTGGCTCTCTCGGTCCTATCTCTTTCTGTCCTCTCTCTCTCTCTCTCTCTCTCTCTCACTGTGCTGTCTCTCTCTCTCCTGTTTCTTTCTCCCTGTCCTATTTCTCTCTCTCTCTGAGCTGTCTCTCCCTGTGCTCTCTCTCTCGCCACTGACAATGCATAATGGCGGGGCTGAGCGGTGGTGACCAGCATACTGCATTCCCCGATTTACAGAAAATGTGATGCCTGCATAGAAGACACTGTTAAATATTATAGGTTATTGTTGGACATCTCACAATCCTCCACAAAACTGAGATAAATGCAATTTCTCTAAATCTTTTTCAATACATCCTAATTTGTCGCCCTCATTATGTATTTGTCAATGACAAATAAGGCTTCTCTGCTCCCATACTGTCACTGCTATACTACATACAGCATTTAGGACATACAGCCTTATTAAATTGCGATTCAGTAAATTTAAAAGGGCTTTACAAAAGCACATAGCATATTTTATTTACAGAAGTTTTTAGTTAGTGAACTTCTATCCAAAAGCAAGGTCTTCACTAACTAAAAACTTCTGTAAATAAAATATGCTGTGTGCTTAAATAGAGGCCTTTTAAATTTACCGAATCACAATTAAATAAGGCTGATAGTATATATCAGGGGTGGGCAACTTGGTCCTGGAGAGCCCTGCACAGGCCAGGATTTGAGAATATCCCTGCTGACTACAGGTGGGTGAATTGCTTCTTCAGACATCCTGATTGACTCACGTGCACAGAAAGGATATCCTTAAATACAGGCCTGTGTGGGGCTTTCCAGAACTGGAGTTGCCCCCCCTGGTGTATATCAACTAGAAGCATACATAGTTCTACACATGATGTATTAAACATAGGTAGATAGATATTTCCTCTTCATCCCCAATATTCCCAGTAGATCAAAATGACACGAAATTTGAAGCAATTTAAAACAACAATGAAACTATATAATTAAAACACATACTGACAGCTATAAGAACACGTTTCCATACATTAGTAAAGTTGCATCGTTAAAAATACTTCAAGGGGCAGTAAAAGCAAATCCTGTTGTTTTTGCTGTTCAGTCATTCAGCTGTGTCCGACTCTCTGTGACCCTATGGACTGCATCACACCAGGCACATCATGTGCCTGGTTGTGGTTAATTTGAAACACTGCCCTTAACAGTCTGTGTATTTATGAGCTATGTATGCCTAGTAATACTAGTAATAGTTATCAAAAAGGTACAAATTGTATGATTTAAGGCAGAAAACACAGCTTTTAAGCACTTCTTAATCAAATTAAGTACACTAAGTACATAAAAGTAAAGAGATACATAGTTATATTATATTCCTAGTAAAATCCAGAAACCTTCCATGTCCCTTTAATATATGTGTTCATATGAGTAATACATTATTGGCATTAAAGACATTACACTATTTTGAGAAATTATCAAGAGCACACTCTGTACTAATAAAGAAAAAATAATATCTATTTACATCCCACATCATCTTTTGGTGTGAACAATATTCTAGTAAAGAACATGCTCAATGTCTGTAATAAATGCAAATATTACACATCCAAAAACTGTTTTTTTTTGTACATTACCAAAAAGAAGATGAAGACACACAGTAATTTACTCCCACTCTACCTACTCTAACCCCCTTACTTCTCCTCCCCACAATCCCTTATTAAAGTAGAATATGTCTGCACCTTCTGTGTGCAGAAAAGTTTGAAGTTCTTTTGGAGATAAATTGTCTGTGGCGAAGTTAGTTGATTTGCAAGTACAGAGCTGGCATCATTGTTTGTATTGTAATCTGACAGGTTGCCAGACAGCTCTAGACAGCTCTCATTGTATTGGGGGAAATATTGCACAGGATACAAACTTCTCAGAGGTCTAGGGGTAGATGCACCTATTCCAGGGGTACAAGGGGTGATGCATTATATTGTCCAAGAAAGTAGGGCATTACCAAAAAGAAGATGAAGACACACAGTAATTTACTCCCACTCTACCTACTCTAACCCCCTTACTTCTCCTCCCCACAATCCCTTATTAAAGTAGAATATGTCCGCACCTTCTGTGTGCAGAAAAGTTTGAAGTTCTTTTGGAGATAAATTGTCTGTGGCGAAGCTAGTTGATTTGCAAGTACAGAGCTGGCATCATTGTTTGTATTGTAATCTGACAGGTTGCCAGACAGCTCTAGACAGCTCTCATTGTATTGGGGGAAATACTGCACAGGATACAAACTTCTCAGAGGTCTGGGGGCAGATGCACTTATTCTAGGGGTGCAAGGGGTGATGCATTATATTGTCCAAGAAAGTAGGGCAAGGGCCCTCTTTGGGTATGTATGACTTTTGCATGAGCAGATTTGGGCAACAATTTATAGTTAAAGCCATATATATTTCAGCTATTAATAGTACATATGTACTTAAACATATGTGTAAATTGATAATCAATAGAGTGCTTTTGAGATTTTGGCCTAGGTCTGTGTAGCCGAGAAGCATAGGGAATCATTGTTAGATGCTTCACAAATATGACATTTTACTTGAATTATAGTGTTTTTTTAATGACACTGTCTCATTGTTAAACTATGTAGGATCTAGTATAGATGTGTGCCATTGCTGGCCTAGGAGGTCCCTTTAACTCCTAGAAGATCCCCTCAGCAAGTAAATGGTTAGGAATAACACACTTATGGGATGGGCATGGGCATATGAGCCCAAACAAATCTAAGGGGGGGGGGGGGTTGGATATGGTTTAAAGAGACTAAAAACTCCCAGGACAGGCAGCCTCCAAGGGAAGGGAGGGCAGGCCAACAAACAAATATAAAGAGAACATACCATATATGTGCACTACACAATATGAACAAAATGTGTTTGAATATCAAAGGGATGGCACTTATCCACCACCAATGAAATCAGTGATACAGTATGAGGCAATACAACTTTTCCCTCAATTATAATGGTATCAGTCCAAGTCCAAGTATGGATGAAAGATGAGCTGCTATCCTGCAGAGGAAATAAGCCTGATAAAAAAAAAAAAACAATTTATGAGGAGAGAACAATAAAAGTGGGGAAAAAATGAAAAAAACGTATGGTGAAGTACATCTGGGTTATTTTAATACATGCATAAATATTGTAACTTACAAAACATAAAAACTGGTTATCTACTTATTACTAAAAAGTTTATTATTTGGCATAAAACATTTATACAAAGTACTGTGGTAGGCTAATAACACTTTTGTGAGTTTTAATTTAAAGAAAGAAATGTAGATATGTATTATGTCAGGTAATTGACTTTTTTTAGTATTAATAGATAAACTTTGATTAATCTCATACCTTTTGTCTGAGGTCTATTTATCTTAACAAGACTGTGCACTGTCAGAGATTGTAGACATCTTTCTGCCTGTTTTATGTTTTGTAAGTACAATCTTTCATGTGTGTATTAAAATAACCTAAACGTTTTTGCTGTTCACCTTTTTTTTTTGCATTCTTCTCCTAATTATTTTTAACTGGTATAACAGAAATGCAAATATAATGTGTTGAGAATCTGCATAGAGCAAAGATAACATAAGAAAGAGAGAGTGAGAGATAAATAGAGATTGGAGAGAGAAAGGTCGAAATGGAAAGAGAAAAAGAAAAGAAAGTAGTACTTTACA
The DNA here is from genome assembly GCA_027410445.1 of Discoglossus pictus. Classification (NCBI taxonomy): domain Eukaryota; kingdom Metazoa; phylum Chordata; class Amphibia; order Anura; family Alytidae; genus Discoglossus; species Discoglossus pictus. The sequence continues at coordinate 195,326,549 of CM050165.1, forward strand.
GAAAGAGTAATAGATTACTGTAATAGCCTTCCAGTGGAAGTGGTAAAATGAAACACAGTTAAGAAAGTGAAGCATGTCTGGGATACGCATAAGACTATTTTAAGGCTTATTAAGTCAGATTTGTGGGTTGATAGAATGGGCAAGCCAGCTGAGCCATTGTAGCTATTATCTGTCATCAAATTAATGTTTCTATGTTTAAATGAAGAGGCAAGATAAAGGAGAAAGAAATAGACAGGAGAGAGTGCGAAGGGAGAGAGTGAAAGATAATTGAAGAAACAGTGACAATGTAGAGAGAGAGAGAGAAAAAAGGGGTTAGCATACGAGTGAAGGGTAGATAAAAGATTGTGCTTATAGAAAGCAAAAAGTATATCTGAGGGAGCAAGAGAAAATAAAAAAGGAAGTAGATGGTAGGGAGGAAGGGGAGAAGAGAGAAAAGGGATGCAAATGGAGGGAGAGAAAGTTGACAAGAATGGGAGGAGGCAGAGAAAAGAGAAGGGAAGGAAAAAGTGAGAGAGAAAGGTCTAGAGAGTGGACAAAGGGGAGAGAGAGGAGGGGAGAGCCTAGAGGGAGGGAGACAGAAGGGATAAGAGGGAGGGAATGGATCAAGAGATGCTACATAAGGGTTTATGCTGCTAGACCTAATTCAATGTTCCTCTTGTTATTATATATATGTAACTATAAATAGACCCACAGGCAAAGCAGACAAAAACAAACAAACTTGAAAGCTAATGTTTTTGTAGCTAATGTATTATTCCATCAGATTACTGAATAACACAGGCTTTCCCTCCTCATTATTATATCACTGCATAACACACGTTTCCCTCCTCCTCACTATCATATCACTGCATAATACAGGCTTTCTCCTTCTTCACTTTCATATCACTATATAACACAACTTCCTCCATATTCATTATCATATCACTTCATAACACAGGCTTCCACCCTCCTGGGTATTATATCAATGCATAACAGGCTTCCACCTCCTCACTATCATATCACTTGATAACACAAACTTCCCCCACATCAGTATCATATCACTGCAAACCACAGGCACCCCCTCCTCTCTATCATGTCACTAATTAGCACAGGCTTACCTCATCCTCATTATGATATAACTTCATAACACAAGCTTCCTCATTATCATATCACTGCATAACACAGGCTTCCCTCCTCCTCACTAACATATCACTGCATAACACAGATTTCCCTCCCTCCTCACTATCATCACTGCATAACACAGGCTTCCTCCCACCTCACTATCATATCACTACATAACTCAAGCTTCCTCCCTCCTTACTATCATATAACTGCATAACACAGGCTTCTCCCTTCCTCACTATCATATCACAACATAACACAAACTTCCTCCTTCCTCATTATCATATCCCTGGAAAACACAGGCTTTCCCCTCCTCACTATAATATCACTGCATAACACAGGCTTCCCTCCTCCTCGCTATCATATCACTGCATAGCACAGACTTTCCTCCCTCTTCACTATCATCACTGCATAACACAGGCTTCCTTCCACCTCACTATCATATCACTTCATAACACAGACTTCTCCCTTCCTCACTATTATATCACTACACAACACAGGCTTTCTCCCTCCTCACTACTCTCTAATTTTAATCATCCATGATACTTTCCAAGGGGAAAATAGTGTATTAGAGGGTGTGAGGGTAGGTGAAATATGGGTGATGTCGGAAAAGAAGGGGAAGGAAAGAGGAAATAGTGAAGAGCGAGAAGCCGTAGCTGAGAGGGGAAGAAAACTGGAAAAACTGAATAAAGAACGAGTTCTGTGAATTGGAAAGATATGAATCAACTGGATATATTGTCAGGTTTTGTGGTGCAAAATATACGTAACTGAAAAAGTACACTAGCCTTTTTTAGTTACAATGTTGCATGTATCTTTGTGCTGATTCTAGGTAGCCTTCTGAGTCCTGGCTGCTAATTGCATCCTCCCAGGGTTGTTAAAAAGGGGGAGAGTCAACAGCTTTCCTGGGTCAAAGCTTTCCTGGGAGAGATATACTGTTCCATAGCAGCCCTCTAGTAGAAAAATCTGGTATTGCATGATTATGTTTACTTTCACTAGTTTGTGTGTCCCCAAGTCATATAATCTGCGAGGGTGGGGTGGGGGGTGGCAGATACCCCCCCCCCCCCTCAGTTCATATGCCCCTCGGCATGGGATTCTGTCATGCATAACAAAAAATGCATCTGTGTACTTATTTCATACACAGATATATCTAAAGGCATATTTTAATTAGGCTTATGAGTGCATCTGATAGAGGAGAGTTAATAGTGTATGCAAACTGTGATGATCCGAGTGGTAGGGGGCTATTACTGCCCAGGGCCACCTCCTATAGACTACAGGTTACTACCCACAAGGACCTTTGGGTTCTTTGAAATCTCGGATTCTGTATCGGTCAGGGTCTCTCCATCAGGAATCAGCACTTCCAGGAGTCCCATTAACTTCATTGTGGTAGTGACCAGACAAGTTACTGGCAGGGTAATGTTCTCCTGGTCACAACTAATATGGTTATCTCAATGTAGCAAGTAGAAGAGACAAATATATTTACAAAGCCTCTCAACATTAATCATATAATATGATGTATGTAATCACTAATATACCGTATTTACACAAATCTAATGCACACCTTTTTCATAAAAAATTGGGTCCCAAATTTGGAGTGCGGATTACATCCGATGGCCCAATAGATTCAATGGAAAAAAGGAAAGCACAGGACATACAGCGACACCACCATCTCTCGCTTCCTGGCTCTCTAGAGTGGATGACCTCCGGAGGAAGTGGCACCGGATAGCCCCAGCACAGTGGCACACAGAGCCTGGTACCCAGATGGCCCCAGCACAGTGGCACACAGAGCCTGGCACCCAGAGAGCCCGAGCACAGTGGCACCCAGAGCCAGGCACCCAGAGAGCCGCAGCACAGTGGCATACAGAGCCTGGCACCAAGAGAGCGCAAATGTTTTTTAGCATATAGTGAGGCTTGCTACGCGCATGGCTAGGCTCGCCAAAGGCGCTCATTACGAGGCTCTCAGAGAGGAGAGAGAAGGAGAGGGGAGAAGAGGGAGGGAGAGGACACAGAAGGAGGGAAGGAGCGAGAGAGAAGCCGCGCATAGTGAGGAGACGGAGGGGGGAGGAACGGGGAAAAGACGCATGGGGGAAGAGACACAGAGGAGGGAGAGGGGGCAAAGAGACACGGGGGAAGAGACACAGGGGAGGGAGAGGGGAGTAGAGTCAGGGGGAAAAAAGACACAGGGGAGGGAGAGGGGGGAAGAGACACGGGGAAGAGACATAGGGGAGGGAGAGGGAGGAAGAGATACAGGGGAGGGGGCAAAAGACACAGGGGAGGGAGAGGGGGAAGAGACACTGGGGGGATTGGGGGAAAAAGATACAGGGGGAGAGACACAGAGGAGGGAGAGGGGGAAGAGACACAGGTGACGGAGAGGGTGGGAAGAGACATGGGAGGGAGAGGGGGGAGAGACACAGGGGAAAGAGACACAGGGGAGGGAGAGGGGGAAGCGACACAGGAGTGGATTGGGGGGGAAAGACACAGGGGGAGAAACACAGAGGAGGGAGAGGTGGGAAGAGACCCTGGGGAGGGAGAGGGGGGGGGGGGAGACACACAGGGGAAAGAGACATTGGGGAAGGAAGGAGGGGGGAGACACAGGAGAGGAAGAGGGGGGAGAAGAGACACAGGGGAGGGAGGGGGAGAGACACATCACATATTATACTGTCATTTATGAAGGGCAAATGACTAGTATGAAATAATTAAAAACATCTTACATGTCTTGTCAATCAGTGTGTAATATGACATAATGCCTAATACATTGGTAGTAAAGTGAGTACATTGAGTGCCACCAACACTGCAGGTTTGTTTTTTTGTATTCTGCTAATGTATTCAGGTTCACTCAGATGGAGCCCAGATGCATGAATTCAATAAATATTATTATGTACCTCGCCTCAATCAAAGAGAATCTGAAACATACTGTTATTCTGGACTATTGGCGGCAATCACAGAATAGACCTCCCCACCACATGTCAAGTGTACATGCACATAACAATCATCAATTATGAAATAAAATGGCAAACACAGTCAGTTTCAACAGTTTACAAGAAACATGGTCTCCAAAGAAACAAGGCCATGCAGAATAATAACCAGTGTGGTGCAAACTGTTCTCAATAGGCCATGAGGCTTACACAAAATAACATAACAAATCAATCTAACCCTTAACACTAGAAAAATGCATAGCACTTATATATTTGTTATATCTGACAGTACACCATCACCTAGGAGAAGTGAACCCCGTTCCCCTGCACACACCAAGTGTCATTGAAAAATGTTAAAATAGTATGATACAGCTCTGAAATTTTCTGTGTTGCGAGGAAAGGGAGTGTCGAAAGAAAAAAAAGGATGGATATGCTGTTGATCTTCAGTCAATGATGCATTACCTGTCAAACCATAAAGTAATATAATACAGTGCATATTGTTTATTACTGATCTGTGATCTCAGAATGTTTCATTGAGATGACACTCTGAAAAAGATAAGACATCTTATTAAATATATATGGTCATCAGAAATCCACAAAGTTGAAATCTTACAATAAAGGAGTAAATAATATGTAAATGATACATGGACATCAGAACAATGTATGCACTTTTATTTCATGACTTCCTGTTATGTGTCTTTGGGAAGGAATCAGATATAATTGCTAAGAAGCATGACATGGCTACTTAAAGCCATTATTATGACTATATTGCATTGCGTTAGGCCATATTTATTTGAAATATTACTCCTGCTATGTGATATGTGTTCAGAGAATAGGTGTGGTTATGTACCTATATGCATTTGGTGTGCGCTGTACATGGTTCATTTACTCACAGTATTAGATAGCACTGCTTGGAGGTCAACATGCTGTAATGTTCTATTTCAGATCTACCTGAAAACAAAACAGAAACCTAACTGATTACATCAGTGTTTCTCAACTCCACTCCTCATGGAACAACAATAGGTTACATTTTAGGCATATCCCTGCTTTGGCACAGGTGAATTAATCAGAGGCTCTGTGATGATGATAAACCCCCTGGGCTTGAACAATAATCATCACTGAGACTCAGGTTAGCTCACCTGTGGCCAAGAATAGATATTCCTAAAATGTGACCTATTATTGGTCCCTGAGGACTGGAGATGAGAAACACTTATACGAATGCAGGCCCTATTTTCTCCCCCTTTTGATCAATGTGGCCCCCACTCCAGTGCCACCATGGGGTCTACTAAATGGACTCCCGGTAAGGGCTGCTTGGGGAGGTCTAGGAACAACTTGTGGTGCAGGCAGGTGTGATGGCATGTTGAGCGGAACTCTCCTAGGTAGTTGAGGTTCGATAGGCAGCCTGACATGAAAAATTTTCCAGCATGGCTACCATGATATCCCTCACTCTTGACAAGTTCCTGTTTAGTCCAGATTGCTGCCCTTCTATGGACCAGGCAACATCTTGTTGATGGAGTAGGTGTTGCTGCAGTTCCAGTTATATGTGTCTTGGGTCCTATAATCACATTCGATCCATCTAATCTCCTGGTTCAGCTCTCTCTCTATGCCCTTCACCACTTGGAAATTACTCTCCATCTATTGTTGATGATGTTGAATTTGGCTGTTTATGTCCCCCACCTCCAGTGTGGGAAAAGGTGACTGTGGAAGAATGCTGGTTGCTGCCAGATGTGGTGGTGTTGCAGGAGACATAGGGTTCTCCCAATATGAACTGGTGGAAGTAGGGTTAATACGTGGTAAGAGGGGATCTGTTGGGTCATCATTGTGCAGTAACCCCCCCCCCCCCCCCCCAATGTCCTCCACCTCCCGGGTTTCTTAATTCACACAATTAAGAACAATTTCAACCTGTGTTTGTATTTTGAGTTTTTCATTGTCAGCTGCATAAAGATTAAAAGACATCTTGACAATATGAATATCAACCAATTATGATGTCATGGTTATGGGGATTGACATAATGAATGCTGTCATCTTGCTGATATATTACATATACAATGTAGCTCATGGCAATCAATGATTAATCAGGTTGCCCTGAAATGCTCCCAAAACATGACGGGTCCTGATGGTTACATATAAGTTTATCATACTATTCTATCTTGGAGAAACCGTGCAAAATTGTTTTGCACATCTCCCTGTATTCACTTAATAAATAAAAAAATCATGGATAACAAAGCCCATTAGGCCACTCCACTGCCAATCTTTTTTTCCCCCCAGTAAACACCTGCACATATAACAGTGAGGAGAAGGAAGTAAGGTTAATATCAGTATTGAGTCCCTTTTGTGTATTGTATTTTTAAAGATAAGCTTGTGATATATTTCCTTGTTATGGCTCCTAATGCATTAAAAATGTATGTATTTTATAGAATACCTCAGCTTCGAAAAGTAGCATTTAGTGATGCAGCTGCCCTAAACAAAAGGGATTTTTCACATTAAAGGGAAACTAGTTGTGAAAAAAATAAAAGTTGCATCTTGCATACTGAAAGATGTTCTGGGCCATTTTTAGTTTTTTAGTTAAGGATTATCAGTTTTGAAATTTTCCTCAGCCCTATTCTATAAAGCTATAAGGTGAGCAAACCAAGCTTTCATTGTGCTAGATGCAATTTATGAGCCCGATTCAATTAGAAACCCACATCTCGTGGTATACAGGCCGTATGTCTGCCGGTGGCATGCTGTGGGTTACGGGTCTAAAGCCGAAACCGTAAACCATGCAATCGTACGTAGTAGTTCAGGACGGGAACATGATCAATTAAGCAAGGCCTTAACTACCCATTTCGAAACAGCCAATAGAAAAAGAGAGCGCCATCATTATGGCAGTAAAACATGGAGGTTACATGTCAATCAATTAGCACTTGGGGGTGCCGATATGTGATCGGACTCGCAAAACAGCAAAATACAAAATAATCAGATGAATGCTAATACTGTTCTAGTCCATATGGGTGGCATTAACTCATTAATTCCCCCAGATCCATATAACTCCAAAATGATAAATAAAAAAATAAAAATGTTATTGCTGATTTGTGAGCTTGAGACTGTTGTGCAGTTAGTTCTAATGTCTTTCATCGCTTTCCCCGTCATTTACAGTGCAGTATTGATTTTTTATTTGCATTTACCGTGCTACGGACAGGGGTTTAATCCCCTTGCAATTCCTATCTGGTACACGTAGGATTTTCTCCTACATGTGCCGTTTACAGGTCTGAAAACATTTTGCGGGCTTGGGAACTGTAGCAATTGAATAGCGATTTGCTATTTTAGCGCTCTGAAGTCTTGCGGATGTGAAAGATCAAAGGCTTCGATGGGCTGTAAGTACCGGTTTTAATAACGCAAGGATTTCAAGGCCGTAACACGTAAATCGTTTGGAGCACGCAAAAAGACGCCAATTGAATAGAAAATTAATTCACAGCCTCACTTACGAGCTACAGTAATTTACAATTGCTCACTTGAATCAGGCTCTATATGTTTAAAAGGCCACAACTATGTTTTAACAGTGCAGTCGCCATTTAGGGTTTTCATCCTGTGGAAATCACAACTAACAGATATTGTGGCATCAAGTTTGAGAAATATAACACAGCTTTTGATGCATTTTTAGATAAAAAGGACTGAAGTGTTTCTAATCATAAATTAGGTATAATAGGGATTTTTGGTCTAATTTCTCCTTAAAATAATCGATTGCCAGCATTGTAATCTGGTTTATTGTCTTCCTTCCTCTGGATTAATTCACATTAATTAACGTAAAACATAGCTCTGAGTAATCATGGCTTTTTTAAACTCAACTACTATATAACCAGTATATAAAGAATCTTCTGTTGTTTCAAATGTAAACCTTTGTCGGATCCACTGAGAAATGAAGAAAATCTATTGACTCTGTACTATAGAGGATTAGTAAAAAAATTTAAAGTATTGTTTGTGGTCTAATAGGAAGAAATATGTCAACACATAGGTATTACTCAAGAAAAGAGATATGAGCAATGTAACCAACTCATGATCTTGGTATGTAAAGTATTTTATGTAGACCTAGAGCCCTAATAATTTCAAAGCCCACAGCGGTCCTGGTTCAGCCACAAAGCCTGCGGGCTTGAAATCTGGCAGAGTTACAGAGCGATTAAATTAGACAAGCCTGCAACATACATGGCCGACATCCAAATCCGTTATCCATGCTTCTGCACGTTGCATTCGCAGCCGTGAACATGATCAATTAGTCAAACCTGTGGTAAAAGAGATCATCATTACATCACTAAAACATGGAGGTTAAATTTCAATTACGGTTTTGAAGTTTGAGTGGCGATCGGACCAGCATTTCAGAAATAACGCAATATGAAATAATCAATAAATATAATATTCTAGTCAATGCGAGTTCTATTATTTGTATTAACACACTGATTGCTGGGATTGATGTAACACCAAAATTAAATATAAAATAAATGATTTTTTATTGCCGATTTGCAGGCTTGAGAATAATGTGCTATTAATAGTAATACTTTACATCAATTTCCCTTTAATTTAAAATATAGTAGTGTGCTTATATTTGCTTTTACAGTGCTACGGACATGACTTTAACCCCCTTGCGGGTCCTCTCTAGTACTCAGAGGATTTATGCCTCCATTTGCCATTTACGGGTTTGAATGCGAGTGCGTCCTTGGGGATTCGTAGCGATTTTAATAGCGATTTGCAATTGTAACATTTACGGGCTTGACACATCAAAGGCTTTGCTGGGGCGGAGTTCAGATTTAGACAGCCTGTAGGGTTTTTCCGCCTGTAACCTGACTGTAACCCACAGTTTGCGGGTAGCTGAAAGAGGCCAATTTAATAGCCATAAGTCTTGCGGGCTCCTTTACAGGCTACGATTTCTAAAATCAAAACAATTTAATGGGGCTCCTAGAGTGATGTATTCAGTGCAGCAGACCATGTGGTTGTTTCAAAGATACAGCCGGGGTCCAACTATGGTTTCATTTAAAACTATAGGTAATAACAAGTTTGCAGTTTTTACCTGTTGCCTTCTGTGTAAACCATGTGCAAAACAAAACATTGGACATGCTCAGATCTCAAGGAGTAATTTATCTAATCAGCTTAGTAATACTTTGTTATCTGAGAATATTTGATCCTCATTTGCATGATAATAATGTTGTCATGGTACTTCATATATATATACTAATGGAGAACTCAAACTTGCCTAATTGAAGCTCATTTCTTAAATCAGTAAAATATTCAACAAAATTATTTGTAGCATTCAGATTATTATGTATTTGCTGTATTAAGTTTTTAATACAGCAAAATCTTTATACTCCCTTAGCTAAGATGCACAGATAGTTATAAAACACATTTCTAAATAACTGTGACAGGTGAATATTGCAATCAGATGTCTACTCTTATGTTATATCTGGTGACTTACTTATACCAAATAGCTATGATATAGAGGAGGAGTTCCACCAATGGTTCACACTTGAATTACGTTGCTTGCTCTGCAATAAGAAAAGATTAAATAAAATGCCGTTTATAATTTATTTCTGTAGACAAATTATTGGAATTAAAACATAACCTTTATTAAAGTACTTCCTGAATCAATATGCAAGATACCAGTATCTGATCAGAAATTAATAAATATTATCAAGATGGAATAACAATAACGTGGCAGGCTTAACCACTGAATAGGGAAGCCTGAGGGTACCCTTATACAGGTCAGTATGCCAGTAAGCAGTACTGTCAATTAGGTCATCATAAAGAAGGAAACCTCTTCACATTAATAGTCTTTATCATGACAGTACCACTTCTTTAATAGTGCATTCTAATATAGTGAAGACTTACTCCATATAGCAGTTTTATCTTCACCTCTTTGACTATAATCCCTTGCTAAATGATGCCTATAAAGCAATAACTGTCCTTTGTACTTGCCACTCTGTATCCTCTGCAGCACCTCAGACCTTAGCAAGTCCTGACGCGCGTTTTGTCAGTGTGAGTCTGACATCATCATTTGCATTCTGACCGGTTTAGGGGTAACCTCAGGTTTCCCTATTCAGTGGTTAAGCACTAGGAATTTATCTTTTATGTACCTAATCATAATTTATGTCCTTACTAATAAAGAATAGGGGCCAAAGAAAACTCACACAAAAAAGTCAAATTGCTAAACAACGTATATGTGTTCACATTGTATATTTATTAAAACTCAAAGAAATGTGAAGAACATTTCGGGAAAGTGGCTTACCACATCAGTGACATTCTTCAGGCAATTTTATCATAAACCTATGGTTATAGCCTGTTCATGGCGTTTGATGCCAAATTGCATGACTGGAAGACTGCCATTTCAAGTTACCAACTAGCTGAAGCAAGTAGAAGTAACAAGTGGGTCATGATCCAGATTGTTTATGGCAAACTTTGTATGCTTTTGCCACTTATCCATTTTTACTATGTATATGTCTCTTATGCAATTTACTATGTATATTCCATATACCTCCTTATCCTTCCTTGCTTGTTGGCCAACCCAGGCTGGAATAATTGACTGCTGGGCCACTGTAATGATCTAACAACAAAAGCTAGATGTTGTAATTAGCCATTGATAATCAATTCAATTCCTGTTAAATGATTTAAAAAATATTCATTGTTTAGCTTACTTACAAAAGTTTGCTTCTTATTCACCCTTTATTGTGTTTCTATCTACCCCTATAAGGACCTAAATTAGACAGGAGTCTAATAGCTAGGAGAAAGTTCTAAAGGACTTTTGAAGTGGAATGGAGGTCATGATCCTGCATGGTAGAGAGGTCAGTGGAGTTATTTACCAACCTATTCTACCTTTATTCTTTACTTGTCACGCAATAATGAATACCAAAATTTTGGATAAATTGGGCCACAGCTACTTTTATTAATCAGCTGTCAACAAGACAGAAATACCATGATTGGTCACATGGCTTACATAAAGGGTTCAGTCATCAGCATTTTGCTGCCAGGTAGGCCCCCGCATTGATTGACCAGAGAGAGGCATCACTTTGCCTACTATCCTCATATGGACCGAGTTCAGCCACAGAGGGGATGCACATAAGCCATAACAAAACCCAGGTCCCTTGTCACTCATGGAAGCAAAAACACTTGATGCGATTCATTCCCCACACCTGAACCAAACACTGACATAATGCCTTCTTGCAGTGTGAGAAGAAAAAGGCCCAACTACACCCTATATAGGTGAACCCCATCCCTGAAGAACATACAATTATAGTGTAGGGATAAAAAAATGGTGTGGCTAAGAGATACACCGCCCAGTTTATTAATGAAAGATGCCATTGTTCATTTTTCTATATTTTTCAAATGTACTTGCTTTTCCCAAGCTGCCTAGCACTGGATTTACCATCACTGATCATACTATTCTATCTTTTAGAAACCTTACACATCTCCTTGCATTCACTTAAAAAAAATAATTGGTATCAAAGCTAAAATCATTACCCAAGGACGATGCCCAACTCATTCTGCCAACATACTCCTCTGATCCCCATCCAACAAACTTACACTTACTGATCATTTAAACCTAGCAACAGTCCATTAGGCCTCTCCACCACAAATATTTTTGCCCCAGTAAGCACCCATATGCATTTGCGCCACCTGCACACATAACGGTGAGGAGAAGATATGGTTAATAATCATGTAAACAATAAATGAGGACGGATATATGAGCAAAACTGCTGTGACTCCTACCTTTCAGTATTCCAAATAATATTGTCATCATGGCCCAAACAATCCGCCTCATTAACATTTCCAATTTTAAAGAAATGTGAGACAAAATCAGACCCATCTTCTCCCAAATGCTGCAGACACAGCTTAAGTACTCATATAAAATGGAATTTGGAACTGGTGAGAGATATCAGTATGAACAAATAATCGTCCACTTACAGCAGGCCGGATTGAGAGAAAAGAAGAGGAGACAAGGACATGTATCTTCCCCAATTTGATAAAGAAAAAGGTGCTTACCTCAGGCCTCTAATCTGTTTTGGATTTGTGGAGGAATATAAAAAAATTAGAACTGTGATGCCCAGGAGGGCCCACTGGACTTTTGGGGACTTTGGACTTTTGTGGGCCCTGAGGGGAACCTGCTACCAGAACACAGCTTCCTGCCTTTCCCACCAAGGACAATGTCCAAACTCCTGAATACCTGGACTGTTGTTGCCAAGTTGACCAAAAATAATGTTACGTTACTATAGATGTTTGTGTGTTACAGCCATATTGTATATTGTGGGCCATGTTTTTCTGTCAGCCATCCTATTTGTGATGAGCCATGTTATATTTGTGATGTTAATATGTGATGAACAGTTATGGATGTGTGGGCAAGCCATGTCGTTCAGAGAGGAGATCACAATATGTGGATTAATCATAGTTATTTTATATGTGTGTGTATATAAAAGGACAATGTGTGTGACCTTAACAGGCCGGAATTATTGTATTGTTGTGCGAATTTATTGGTGTAACAGTGGCAACCAGACATTTTCCCAAGGGAGTTAAATATAGTGTATTACCGGGGTCTCTGGGGTGAAGGGGGCCAAGTCACAGACGTTACCTGTTTGTAGGGACAGCCATGTGGTGGGGGAGGGCTAACTAGACACTTTGAGCCTCATTCAATTGAGCAATTGTAAGTTACAGTAGCCTGTAAAAGCGGCCATAAGTTACTTTGCTTTTCAATTGGCGTTTTTTTGCGAGCCACAAACGGGCTACGTGTTACAGGCTAGAAATCCTTGCGGTTGTTAAAACTGGAGCCTTTGATTATCAAAGCCTTTGATCTATCACGTCCGCAAGAGTTACGCTCACTAAAATCGCAAATCGCTATTCAATTGCTAAAATCTCTCAAATCGGCCCAAATCTTACGGGTTCCAAATAAGACCCGCAAATGGTTTACAGACTAGTTTGTAACACTGCAAAACACAATAAAAGCACACCAATTGACTTTAAAATAAGGGCAGAGCAATGGAAAGCATTACAATTACATGTACAACAATTCCCAGTTATCAAATAGCTTAAAAAAAATATATATATATATTTTTATATGTTGCAATGGTCATGCATATGCCAATATGAAGAGTCATGCTGCAAGATGCTAAAAGCTATTAAAGACACACTACCTGATTAAATTGCAACACAAGTACATGGAAATGGCTGCCATATTAACCCTTTCTCACGCACAGAGGCTCTAATGTGGACCCTAAAAATAGAAAGATCATCTTATATACATCTCACTCATCACATCTACATTAGGAAAACAAATAGTGGCCAAATTACACTACCACGTCACATATAGGGGGACATTTTCGATTTGGTTATTCAGTCCCTCAGTTATGTCCGACTCTCTGTGACCCTATGGACTGCAGCACATTTAGCTTTGTCTCTGCCTGTGCTTTTACACAAGGTTTGCATGCCAAAGAAACTGGAGTGGTTTGCCAGTTCCTTCCTCCACTGGACTGTGATTTGTCTGACCTCTCTGCTATGACCTGCCCACCTACAGTGGTCCTACATGGTACAGCTCACAGCTTAATTGAAGTACACAAGCCCCTTCACCACCATCATTTAGCAATCCAGAAGGGGACCATACACCACACTAATCTACTCTAACCCATCAGGAAGGGCCGCCAAAACACATGGAGGCTGTGCAGAGGCATGTGGAGCAACAGCCAACTCACCTCCATCAGGGACAATCTCCTCTAGGCCCATCCTGGTAAGTCCCATGCCATTGCTGGTAGCCATGTGCCAAGATGTATACCCACTATCATTTGGTGACATCCCATTAACTGTTTTAATATCAATCAATTGACATTATCACCTGCCATATTGTTATCAGGCCTTCAGGGACTTTGCATGTGTATTAACCCTTTATTATTATATATGCTATATATATTATTATATGATATCTTATAATATTATTATTATTCTTGTTATTTTATGTATTAATCTATTGCGTAGTATCTAGGGCTCATTAGGTTACAGATATAGGAATGTGACACAAACCCCAACCATTGAAAACACACTGACACGGTGAGAACGGTATAACAAAGCTTTATTTCATACACAGAGCACAATCAGAAATGTAGAAGACTGTGCATTAATGTCATGGGTGTGGTGTGGGCAGATCCCAGAAGGGCAAGAGGCTTGTTTTTGGCTAAAAGCATGGTTCTCTCTCTCCTCTGCTGTCTGACTTTCCTCTTTCTCTTTCTCCCCTGTCTCACCGCTTTTGATCTCTCCCACTCTGACTCTCCTCATGACACTCTCTGTCTTCCTCTCCCCATCTGTATCTCTCCCATTTCTCTATCCCTCTCAGTTTCTCTTTCTCTCTCTCTTTTTCCCCAACACCAACATATCTCTCCCCTGTCTTTTGCACTTCTAACTCTCTCATCCTTTCCATCTCCACCTCCCCATCTCCCACTCTTCCTGCCACCCTCTCTCTTTCTCCCCCTCTAAAATTTTCTCTTCCTCTGTCTTTTTACCCCATGTTTCTTTTTTATATTTCCCTTTGACCTCTTTTCTCTTATTTTTTCCCATCCATGCTCTCTCACTACATTTTCTGCTTCACTCCGATTTTCTACCTCTCCTCTTCTTTCCTATTTCCTTGCACTCTCTCATTTCCTTCCCATTGTTCCCGTTGGTTTTCTCAATTTGCCTTTCTCTTTCTTCATTGCTCCTTACCTCTTCTGCCTCTTTTTACCCTTTTCTTGCGCTGTCTTTCTCCCTATATTTTATTTTCTTTTCTCTCCTGCCATGTTCTTTACAGTCTGTTATCTTTTCCTTCTGATCGCTTGTGCTGTTCTATGCCTCTCCCATGTAATATCTGTTACTGTCTCTTTCTTCCTTTACATGCCTGTTTTCCCTTCCACTTCTCTGTTTTTTCTCTTTCTTTTTTATCTCTCCCTCTTATCTTTGTTCTTTATTTTTTCCTCCCCTTTTCTTCATTGCTCCTTACCTCTTCTGCCTCTTTTTACCCTTTTCTTGCGCTGTCTTTCTCCCTATATTTTCTTTTCTTTTCTCTCCTGCCATGTTCTTTACAGTCTGTTATCTTTTCCTTCTGATCGCTTGTGCTGTTCTATGCCTCTCCCATGTAATATCTGTTACTGTCTCTTTCTTCCTTTACATGCTTTACATTTACTCTTTCTTCTGTGTCCTTTCTTTCACTTTTTCTCCTCTTCTCTTGTTTACGGTCAGAACCTTGAGGAGAGGTGACCCCATTCACATAAAAACCTCCTGCGCTAAGCTACACAAAAACACCACTGGATTGTAAGGATTTTGGTCTCCCAGTGCCCAGCATGCCAATCACGACAACCCCTTTGCTGTTACAAGTCAAAACAGGATACTAACAGTCAGTACTTTAGGTGGTTCATGCAAATACATATACAATGCATTACAGCTTTTCCAGCAACTTGCTGGCCATACAGACATAGGGCCTCATTCTATTATCGGACGTAAAACGGCCGCAAAGCTGCGATTACTTGCGGCCGTCTTACGGCCCAGTGTAGAGCTACCTTTACCTTGCAATTCAAATAGACAGCGCCGCAAGGATATCCCCCTTACGGCCGGCCGCATATCATGCAACCGGCCGCAAGGTCAGAAAACTTTAAATGCAAATATAAATTCAAGATGGCACTGTAAAGCTCTGTA
Organism: Discoglossus pictus; assembly: GCA_027410445.1. Taxonomy (NCBI): domain Eukaryota; kingdom Metazoa; phylum Chordata; class Amphibia; order Anura; family Alytidae; genus Discoglossus; species Discoglossus pictus. The sequence continues at coordinate 195,342,223 of CM050165.1, forward strand.
AATGCTAGGGATCATAATGAGGGACATGAGGATTAATAGCAACCCCCTCAAGCTTGCACATCAGCCCAAATCCGATATTTCATTAACGGTTTATTTTCCGTCCCGCAGCCTGGGCGGGTCTGAGGTGCTCCAAGCCCTTGGGACTTTGTCCACGGGACTTTGTCCACATGAATTAAAATAAAAATTATTTTCTGATTTGAGTGTAGGGGAATGTTGTGCTATGAATGCTAACACGTGCAATCACTTTATCGTCTCATCAGAGTGCAGGATGGCTTTATTATGTGCTTGCGGGATCTTTTTGGTGCAAGTAAGCTGCGGCTCGGTTTTAGCCTTGCAGAGAGGGTTCCCGAAGCAATAGAATAGCAACCGGGGTTTTCTTGCGGCCGAAACTCTTGCAACAGTTTAAAATCAAAGGCTTTCCTGCGGCGCGTGCGGCCGCAAGGGATAACAAGGCGCCGGCCCCGCATCTCCTACGGCCAGTATTAGAATGTGGCCCATAGTATTTAAAAAAAAAAAATACACCCACATCATCCATCACCGCTTTCTTTAGCCAAAGCCCCGCTTCATAATTCTTCTCCCTGTATGAGGGGTCTGCTTTCTTACTGTGACCTACCCACCCTGTTATTAGGCTATCAACTCCCGCTCCCTGGTCTCCGAATACACCAGAGCTTGGGGTTGACTTGTTAGGTCACTTCAGATTTTATGGCTGTACTTTCATGATGCATGAGAGATTAGGGAATAGAGTAACATTTGGGAATTCCATGCCTGGACCAAATACATTAGAATCACATAGTGTAAACCATTTCTGCCATCTATAAGCAACCATTGGTGCATATCACATCTTATAGTAACCCCAGCACTCATTATTGTGGCCAACATTACATTACACATTACACGTGAAAACAACATGTCACAGTCCTTAAAACAAGTCTCATGTCCACTGTAATGTCCTTTTGATGTTAGTAATCACACATGTTAGGGTTCCAAATAATAGGGTTACTTGTGAAGTTCAGGGGAGTCCCAAAATCAGTCCTGACACATGGCTAGGCTGTGGTAACAGACCTTGAAGGGGAAAGCAGTTCCATGAATCTACTTCTGTTCATAGTGGGTCCATAATTATATTTCTGTACAAATATTAAAGAGAGGTTATGAATGATGACAGTAACACTCTCTTATTGTGACACATATTCATTAATACTGAAACAGGATTCACGAGACTAACTAAAACCTCCTGCAGGTAACCAGGAGCAGTTACAATTTGAGTCACACTGTCCACATGATGTGCTGGATACAATAATGGCAGAAACAGGGAAATGTATCTCTTTCTTCATTCACAGTCTCTTATCCCCAATTAGCAACAAAGTATTCCTGTTATTTACCTTTGAAATAACATTATTGAAGTACAGTGCAGTAATCACTGCTGGCATTAGCTTACTTATGAAATACAGCTTTTCAGCCAGTGATTTTAAATAACTCACTCTTATATCCTAGACCATATTTCTAAACCCACATCAATGCTATAAACATTATAAAAAGAACCCCAGGCTTGTTAAGCCCAAATACTTACAGAAAATACTTCTGGGAGGTCCAGGGTACATGATCAGGATCTGATGCCCAAAACTACATTACACATAACTGGACACAATGTCATTGTCCTTGTAAAGCCCCTCGAGGTTGCATAACACATCTTATAGTAAGATGGGCTAGTGGCCTCAGTAGTGGTCACCAAAAATAGTACAGAATGAGTTTTGGCCTTGGAAGACCATTCTTGGTGGGGTTCAGGAGAGTTCTACACTGTCCCTAAAACGTGTATCATAACATCTACCTCTTTATGTTTCCCTCTTGTCTACCCTATCTCTCTCTACCCTCTTTTTCACTTTCTCTTATCTCTTGTCTACCCTCTCTCAACTCTCTATTTCTTTCTTCCCTCTCTCCTGTCTACAGCCTCATTACTCTCCTCTCTTCTTTACTCTCACCCTCTCTTTAGTGCCATATCCATCTCCTAATACATAAAAATCTGAAGAAGTATCACTCTCTTCATCTTAATACTTAGACATAGAGAGGTTATAGAAGGGGAGACAACTTTGTGATCCTTCGAGAGGAGATGGCAGGTTGAAGCAAACCACTGACATCAAACAGATGAACAAAGGGGATAAACCTGGGAGGGGATGTCTTAGGTAAGAATAAGCAAGAGGTTCAAGGGATTACAAATTAATTATCTGAGGGAGTGTGTAAACTAAATATATCTGCACACTTATGTGTAGTGGAGTTTCAGCAGCACACATGATTTATAGATGCACAATGCCATTTTTTGTGGCGAGCCACTGAGGGGCATACATTTCATCACCCCAGATTTTTTTGTGCACCTACACTCCTGGTTCCATGTGATTGCTCTATGAATTGAACTCCCATTTAGTCCTCAGTTGCAAAGCAATGCTTAAAGGCATACTTAAGTTTAATGGATTATGAATGCATCTGGATATGAAAGCATCATGGAATGTGTAGTCCCGTTTTCCCCTGCTCTGTGGATTTCTGAATTGTGCGGCTGTTGGCTTGAAGTTTATTATAGGTTAGTATAGGGTTAAAAATGTACCCAAATGCAGTGTTTCTATTGGTAGGTACCAGGTGCCTATGTAAGCAGCTCTGGCGGTATGGCTACCAATTCTGTGAAATAAAAAAAAATCTTTATGTGTATAGAATGACTCAATATAATGTGTGTTTCTGATACAAGCAGTATGTGGTAGATTATAAAAAGTTAAAAACAGCGAAAAGTTTTTCCAGCCTCTAAATCTGCATGGTTCTTGCTTATTGTTTTTATAATAACATGTATATGTGTATATTCGCCAATAATAAATACCGACAAAGTATTTATTACTGTTGTGAAATATTCTCTGATAAATCAGTCAAGCACATTGTTGTCAGTATTTGGAAGTGCAGTTCTGCCCAACTATGAAATACTGAACAATATTCTGTACACACTTTTGCTTTCATGTTTTGTTGCCAAAGATTCATTTTAGCAGGATCATGCAAAGCATGTATGGTAACTACTTCATACTGATATGAATATGTCTTACTGTCAGCTCTGTGCTTTTTCTTATGTAATATGCACATTTCATACCAAGGAAAACAGTATGTGAAAGTGAAATTAATTTTGCTCGCAATGTGCAGCTTATGGGAATCAGACATACCAAAAAAAAAAAAAGCAGAAAAGCTTTACAAGGTAAAGTAAAAGTACTGAAAGAGAAACTACTAGTTACTAGTAGCATTACTGCCTTAAAGGAACAGTTTACAAATGTTTAATTGGTGTTGAGAATGTGCTATCTAATACATTTGTAAGGAACACTCTTTTTTTTTTAATGAAGCTATAATGTAAAAAAGTCCACTGAAAAACTGAGATAGTCTCCTACAATCAGAACCTCCTTGCGAGATAAGGCTGAATACATATATTATTTAAAGAACTACTGTTGTCACATATTTACACCATACTATTTTGAAGAAGTACACTTGAAAACAGGCAACATGTTTTAGAATGTAAACCAAAAATAGTAAAGCCTAGGAGTCAGAAGCTCACTTAAACCCTAACATAGCTATTGCATGCTGCATGTAACAAGGTCTTGCATGAAAATCCTAACGACATATGACATGCTCCCTGTTATATGTGTATTTCTACCTAAAGTGTGATTACATGTCTCCCACTAAGCATAGCTTAATCTTACGTGTTCTCTGAAAGCCCTAAGAAAATGTTTAGGAGCACTCCACCCTATCAGCCTAAAAGTCCACCAGCTACTACTGCAAAGAACCATATACAAAACTGACCACAGCGGTACTTTAAGCACCCAGCTTAAATTACTAACATAAGCCATTTACTTGCTAGGCTAGTCACATATGGTCAATCCTTACCAATATTATGTCCAGATTGATGACTCTCTGGAAAGAGCTTCATTTTGAACACTTTTTCAGTAAGATTTTCTATTATTGCTTACATTTTCAGACACAACATTGATTATAAATGTATCATTTAAAAGTTACCAGTCAAAACGCATTTTTTTAAAACTATTTTTGACTTCTTAAAAAAACTTAATGAGATATGGGACTTTTGAATATTTGGTTATGCATAAAAAAGAGCAAGTTTTAAACTTTTACAAATTATTATTTTTGTGTGTGCAGGGCAATTATTCTTTCAATTAATTTTAAAAAATAAATCATACTATAAAACCAAAGAAACCCTCTTTTGGGTACAGCAGAAAATGTTTCTGTGGTTCTATAATCTACTCTAAATTTAGCATTTCTGTGACAACATTACTGTAAAATTGGCCGAAAGAGAATACAATTTTCTTAAACATCATCCCTTAAATGGGAGGTCTGATCCCCTTAGTCCATTAAGTAGATGTCTGTACCAGCCCAAAATGGTGCTTTGTCCCTGAGAACTTATTTTTGTTAAGTAGTTCAACAGAAAATGGTAGGATCAGTAACTCTTGGAGAATATCCTCTTTAATATTTATCCATATTTAAAAAATATGCTTTAAATTCTTTAATAATGTTTATAATTCATCAATTCAATATATCTCTGAGGAAAATCTGAATGGTGAGTGTATTACGTTTAGACATAGAAAAAAGAAAAAGAAAAGACACCCATCAAGAATATCTCCTATTAGATGAGTACATCTCTAGAAAGACCACCATGAATAAAACATAACTTTTAAAACAAAAATGTATAAAATACAATATAACCTTAAATACCCTAAAACAATAACACCGTCTCAATACATATAATAATTCCAATAGTAATCTAAATGTTGATAATTTGTTAAGGACTTAATTAGGTATATAGGGCCTCATTCTATTGTCGGCCGTAAATCGGCCATAAGGCTGAGATTCCTTGCAGGGGTTCTGTTACCTCGCAATTCTATTATACGGCCACGCAAGGATCTCCCCTTACGGCCGGCCGCATATCTTGGAACCGGCCGTAAGCTCCAAAATCTTAAAAGTCAAATATAAATTGAAGACTGCACTGTAAATCTTTGTAAATGCTAGGGATCATATTGGGGGACATGAGGATTAATAGTAACCCCCTCTCAAGCTTGCACATCAGCCCAAACCCGAGTTGACATTAACTCTTTATTTTCCGGCTGCAGTGTGGGCGGGTCTGAGGTGCTCCAAGCACTCTGGACTTTTTACATGGATATTTGACATATATTAAAAAATAATTTATTTACGGATTTAAGTATAGGGGAATGTTGTGCTATTTTTGCTAACACCTAAAATCACTTTATAGTCTCCTCAGAGTGCATGATGGCTTTATTTGGGCTTTATAATGTGCTTAATTGGTGCTAGCGGGACCTTTTTCCTGCAAGTAAGCTGCGGCTCGGTTTTAGCCTTGCAGAGAGGGTTCCCGGAGCAATTGAATTGCTAATAGGATTTTCTTGCGGCCGATTCTCTTGCGGCCGTTTTAGATCAAAGGCTTTTCTCCGGAGTGAGCGGCCGCAAGGGATAGCAAGGCGCCGGCCGCAAGCCTGCCGGAATCCCCGGCCGGAGGGGAATAGATTAGCCGAATAGCTTGCGGCCGGTCCTTGCGGCCCCGCATCTCCTACGGCCGCTAATAGAATGAGTATATAAAGCTGGGATAGACAACAAAGAAGGATTATATAACCATCATAATTAAAATGTAAATTATAAAGAAATGTATTGCACAATTTCTCATATATAATATTCAAGCTATTATCATACACAAAGAATATAAAGTGAATATATCACATTAAACAGTAATAAAGTGCTAAGTACTTAAAATTGCTATAAATGCTATCTGTGTTAACTAATGGTGTGAAACCACCATAATCACCAACTGAACTCTGATAATATAATTCATAAAATATATACATAAATACAAATCAAGGCCACATACCATATAGATCATAGAGTGATACAGTGTTAAACTATAATACCCTGTGCTAGATATCCCTACAAATACTGTTGTGGCAGTACTGGAGCCCGCCACAAGCTCCCTAATAGATAATTACTAACCTACTCTTCAATATTAATAAACTAATAATCCCTAGGTTAAAGTGGTGAATTGGGTATCTGCCACTTACACCCTTATAGATAAAAAAAGGTGCTTACACTACCCTCCTAAACTAAAAAGGAAAAAAAGGTAAATAGTGAAAAATTTGCATAAAACTATAATATAGTGCACATATAATATATAGACAATAATCTATTTCATCCACATATACATATATAATAAATAGTTTTAATTGCACAGTCCCATAAATCTATACAACAATGAATTATATATAGTAAATGTTTCACAAATTTGTAGTTAATGTCCTTGATGAGTCCTAATGGCATCTGATGTCATCAAATGGAGACGGTATGTATGAGCTGACCTGAACCGAGCGTTTCGCGACACAGGCTTCCTCCAAGGCCAGGATCAGGAAGTAGAGCTGTGGGCTTTTATAGAAGAATCTCCAATGACTGGATTAACCCGTTGATATAGGACTCTTTGCAGCTACAGCCTCAACATAAGCAGCACACCAAGAACTAAAAGAAATATGATTTATAAATAAAAAAAACAATATTATATTCACGTATCAATAACCCTTTCAAAATATAATAGGAACAAAATTCATAACCATTCAAAATACACATTCCTATAATCATAAACAATGACCTGTCCATTAAGATCAACTATTACATATGAATTCATGACTGCTCAACCCATAAATGAATGTATACATATAATCCATTTTATACAGAGTATTTTATTTATAGATAATTCATATACTGTTATAGCCTATTTCATTCATTTCACTCATCAAATTCATTGAATGCTTTATATAATTATATGAATTGTCTTGATTTATGTCATTCAAATACAATGCAATAAATTAATGAATTACATCCATCTATTCAAATCATCTTCAAGTATACATATAGATTATCAAAAATTATTACATCAGTTTATCCACCTATACCATAATTCTGATATATAATAAAAGTTTCTATACACAGGCCAATATTTATTAACTTATCAAACATATAATCTAGGATCTATTATACACAAATGTATGTCTACCACATTCCAATTTTATTCACATAATCCTCCACATCATTTTATATTCGTTGATCTTAACAAATAAACCTCAAATTTATATATACAAAAATGTGTTATATAAAAACTCAGAATTGTCAGTTGTCCAAAGCCATAAGTATTTAATATTGTTCTTAATAAAAATCTTAAGCAAAGAGAAATTATTCAACCATTTTTCTATTTATATGAAAGCCATACAATTGTAACTTTTATTCAATTAATAAGGCATCACTGTATTTAAACGTGTAATCCATCTAGTCTCTCTCTTCAGTAGTACAAGTTCCAGATTGCCACGGCTAATGCCCAACTTAACCTTATCAAGAATTCTACATTTGAATTGTGGTATACATGAATTCCTGACCAGAAAATGTCAATGTTTTTCCTTTATTATGGTCTACCCATTCCCTCCTAATATTTGAAAGATGTTCACAGAGTCTTTTTTCTTTATCTCTCTACTCGTCATACCGACATAGAGTAGTTCACAAGGACATTCTAAACAATATATCACCCTGAGGTGCTAGTCTTGTAAAATCCCTTGATTTTGACTGATTTTCCATCCCTATCTATCAAATTGTTAGTTGATTTCATATATTGACAGAAACTACAATGACCACAAGAGAAAGTCCCATCTGGTAATGATCCTCTAGTTTTTACTTTATTTGAAAAATGGCTTTTAACTTGACGATCCTTTAAATTACGGGATCGATTAATTGTTACATGAGAAATACGATTGAAAGATCTTTTATTGTTTAAGATGTTTTGTTATCACTTTTTTTGTTCACTAACTTATATATCTCTTTTCCATCTTGCCAGTATTGCATGAAAAAAAATTAAAATCTCCAAAACTAGTCTTTTAGGCTTTCCCACCAGCCGCCTCGGGCCAGGGACGGGTAAGTGCACCCTCACATCAGCACATTCATCTACATTTAACATTGGGTAGCCTAACGCACAACGTTAAGGGATTTAACTCCCTTTTCAAATGGCGTAAAGCCTTTCTCTATTATAACGAACATAAACCAGCAGTCATTTTCCTGCAAGAGACTCATTTTTGATAAAACAATGTCCCCAAATTCCTACATAAATATTATCGGACCTTCTACACAACGAGCAACCCCTCTAAAAAAGAAGGTGCAGCTATTTTACTACACAAAAATTTCCCCTTCACTCTGGAATCCAAAATACTAAACCCCACGGGTAACTATATTATTCTTGTGGGGAAAACTTTAGATGTCCCAATCACTCTGGTTTCAGTATATTCCCCTACCACCACTCCCCATAATAATCTGATCCAACTACTAAAACACCTAGTGCAAGCAATGCAAAATCATATTATGACGGGACCTTAACCTAGTATTAGACGCTTCAGTCGACTGATCCGGTAGCAACGTTGGAAATAGATATTCAAATAAGCTAAAGAGAATTAATTCCCTGCTCTCTGAGCTAAATCTACTAGACATATGGAGAGAAAAACATTTATTAGATAGGGAGTATACATTTTACTCCCATACACATAAGACCTACACCAGAATAGACTATGTATTGATAGACTCCTTCCTAATGGACTGCACCAGTACAGCGGAAATTACCTCCAGTACTTGGTGAGACCACTCCATAGTGAAAGCCTCCGTAAATCGAGGTTATAACCTTAAACCCCAATTCACATGGAGGATTAATGAGTTGCTCCTGAGTATCCCAACACTTCAAGACCAAATCTCTAAGGAATTAGATCTCTTTTTTACACTAATCTAGCCCCAGATGTGGAGATTGGGTGGGTTTGGGCATTATTGAAAATCAGTCCATGCATCCCTTTTGGTGGGATACTCTGGTTTGGCTAAATAGTGCCCTGGAGCAGGTCATTTGATTAAAACACCCAGTGATTCTGCATACAATTCACTGCTGGAAGTGGGCCATGAAACACTCCACCTTATTCTCCAATCTGTCACATTTGACATCAATAATTTCCCATCTGAGGGCCCCTAAAGACCTGAGTAGGGAATCCATAATTTGGTGGAAGTCGAGGGGGCTAGATAGACTGGGAGCCTGGATAGAAGAGGGACGACCTATTACTTTTGATATCATTAAGGATAAACGCAACCTCCCACTAAGCGAACACTACAACTTCTGTAAATTTAGATGCTTTGTGTGCTCTTTAATACAGCTCCAGGGCCCTCCTAAGAAAAATTGGCTGTCCCTGATCAGTCAGAAACGTCCTCTTTTTAAAGGAATAATAGAGCGTATATATGACATCTACAACTCTCCTGTCAGCAACACCAAAGACAAATATGTTAGAGAATGGGAGAAGGATTTGAATCAATCAATCTGGAATATGGAGAAATAGGAAAATGCCTGGAAAGGCATTTATAGAGGGTCGCTTAATCAAAATCTACTGGAAACTGCAATAAAGGTACTGCACCAAACATATATAACACCAGACAAGCTTTCCAAGTGGGAAACAACAGGAAGCCCATACTACTTTAGGGGCTGTCAGGTTACGGGGTCCTTTATCTATATCTGATGGCTTTGTCCAAAAGTCCAACAGCTATGGAGATCTGTTTCACAACTAGCCACAGAGTTGCTCTGCACCCCAGTAAGGTGGGGATTAGAGGTATGTCTACTAGGAATACAGGTGAAAACCCTTATGCGCCCTCAAAACAAGCTCCTACAGTTCTTCTATTTAGCTACCAAGAGCCATATAGCAAAGAACTGGAAGTCTGATAATCTTGATCTGTCAACGGTTAAAAACAAAATTAACTATATAGCAATAAATAAAGCAATAACTCACACTGGAAGACTCTATTCCTCAGTACATAGAGGTTTGAGGCCCATGGCTGGAGAGTAGAGAGGGACAACCCTTGCGTTCACACAGTTAACATATCTTGGTGTGGAGGGGGATGGGAAACAAAATTGTTAATATTTGTTTTGTTTAAAGATGTTTAGTTTAATTTAGGGGAACCAAATGGGTTATGCAAATAATATGAAAAACATAACATAGTCATACAAATTCAGTTTACTTTAATGGAAATTTAACAAATAAGAAAATGACAGTAAGATATACTTAAATAATGTCGATATTACAAATAATCACCGTTTTACCCTCAAAAAGAAAAAAGAAAATTTGAAGAGGAAGACAGATAACTATTAATGTTAGATCATAAGATATCACACTGGGTATTGTATCTCTATTCATTTGTTGCCTTAAATATCTGTGATGTTTATATACCTGACCATCTGTCTAATAAAAATATATTGAAATAAAATGTACTGGATCGACGCCAGCTAACACTGTCATGATCCCCCTCACCATCCTTTGGGTTTAATAATTGTTATTGTTATTTATTATGTTTCAATGTTAAGTTGATTACCCTATGTATGTTAATTACTGTATGTTATGCTGGTTCCCGATGTTTTATTGACTTGTGATGTTTGATTCTGTATGCTGCATGTTTGGTTCATGAAGTTATAACTAATCTAGAATGTTGGGAGGTAATCTGTAACTGATGTTGAGAGGCAGTTAATAAACAGTTTTGCTTTTGCTAGAGGAGACATAAAGAAGGTGTTTCTGTCCATTTATTATTTTGCCAAGGCTGCTGTTTGCCTGCTCTGTCCTGATAGATCTGACATTAAAAGGATTTACATATGCAAATAGAGTGCACGTCTAGACTCTCCAAGAACCATTGGTCTATCTTCTGCCAATAGAGATGGTAAGGACCGTATGATGCTGCTGGGTAAGCATAAACTAGGTTCTTGCTAAGTCCAATGAAGAAGCAGATCGTAACAACTGGTGGCAAGCGGTGTGATCCATTCAGCAGTAAGAAGGGGAACCTCTATACAAGAGGAGACAGGAAGTCATCTGCAGGCATGGTAGAGGAGCGCACTAACCAGAAGGGGCAGCAGAGGTCCAGGAAGATGGAAGCCAAGCAATGCAGTAAAGTGGCCCTTATAGCTTAATGGAAGGCATTCCTGGGATTGTAGCCAGGTCATGAGATGAATGACTGGCCGTCAGATCTGGCGAGGCAGCAGTTTGACCTGGAGAAGCACTATGCGGCCTAGCTGGGACCAGTTGGGGTACCCAGTGTGGAGCCCTATTTTCCCTTGGAGCTTGAGGAGGCACTATGAGAGATTGTGTATGGCAATCAGGACTGTGGCCTGGGCACTTCACAGCGACAAATTAAGCGATGTGACTCCCTTGGACTTCATAAATGGTCGGATGAGGCTTTTTCGCTATTGCCCTTGATCCAGCAGGAGTTACAGCTGGAAGCTGAATTTATAGACTTGCTGGATGAGGCATCTGTGGAAGGTCTTTGGCCGCCCAGCTGGGAAAGTCCCTGCCAGTTGGGCAGGGAGAAAGATTATGTGCCAGAGACCAAGGCAGCCCAGAGCAGGACCTGGCTCAAAGGGTGGAAGGAGCCCTGCCAATCAGGCGAGGATGAAGAAGATACATCCTGCCACCACAAGGTCCTTGAAGCACACAGTGGTTTGGATAGTTGTTTGTCCACAGAGATAACTGCTTCTTTGGGAAATACAGTCCTGGAATGTGCGACAGAATATTATTTGCAGAAAGTAGACCAAGTGGAGGGCCTGCAGAGGAGCCACCATGCTCCAGGGTTCTTGGAAGAACCAAGCCTGGACTGTGAACCAGCAATAGAGCTTCAGCTGATAACCACTATCAGGGAGCTAGACACAGATCCAGGGGTAAGAACAGGGATACGCCCTAAGATCCTGCCAGAGATAATACAGATAGAAACAGATATCCATTGCCAGCATAAGAATGCTGAAATGGTTGCATGAATGAAAAAACATATGCACCAGTACAATAAAATGGTCGAAGAAAATAACACAGAATTAGGACACTATAGATCAAGAGAACAATAATTAACATCCATTATAGCTTGCCTGGAAATGGATCCGTTTTGCAAAAAAGAAGATGTAAACTTGTGAAGTTTGATTCTGTATGCTGCATGTTTGATTCATGAAGTGATAACTAATTTAGAATAAAGGGAGGTAATCTGTAACTGATGTTGACAGGCAGTTATTAAACAGTTTTCCTTTTGCTAGAGGAGACATAAAACAATGTTTTTCTGTTCATTTATTATGTTGCCAAGGCTGCTGTTTGCCTGCTCTGATAGATCTCACATTGAAGGGATTTATATATGCAAGTAGAGTGCACTATACTCTCCAAGAACCATTGGTCTATCTTCTGCTAACAGAGATGGTAAGGACCGTACGATGCTGCTGGGTATGCTTAAACTAGGTTCTTCCTAAGCCTAATGAAGAAGCAGATTGTAACAAACACCTATGGTATTTCCAGTCAATGGATCTATCACTGTATCTGATCTTAAAATTTGTGTATGTTTATTCAAGATCTTACTTATTTCCTGCCACTTATTATTAAATGTTCCCATAAAGCGAATGGGCTGTTCTATTACATCTTTTTTCTTAGGGAGAAGCTTTTTTTTTTGTCATAGTGCCCCTATAACCTCTTGATTTCAACCTCTCTTTTAATTATTGTGATCTAATTTTAAAAGTATTAGTATCTGAACAATTTCTCCTTATCCTGAGGAATTCACCTGTAGGAATTGTTATTTTTGTTGCAGGGAAAACACATAATTTATTATATTTAATTTTTTTTACCAACATTGAATACATCAAATATTTATATCAAAACCATGTTTTATATAGTATTTTGATTAAAGACCCCTATTACTCCAAAGGGGATATATTGAACCGGAACAAAATATTTATATTCGGGTACTACTATGTATTGATAGTGTTGTAATATTCTCCATGCTCTGAAAAGTACACTTATATATTACCCTAATACCCACACTCTATTGGAAGAATATGAGATAAGACGTTCACAGAGGAAAGAAGTACCAACCTACAAGCCAACATGTTTTGGGAAGTCTAGAATATACCTCATAGACTGAGGTTAGAAAAGTTGAGAGCTTTACCTACTGATCTCTGTGAACAAGGGTTTGGGATTACAATATCTCGATTATTTTGCACTAGGAAATGGTGCGCTATCTCCCCCCACCCCTCTTCTCTTTGTTGCATACTATACAGACACACCAATGAACTGTGTTCCGATAGAAGCAGCACACCTAGCTATAACCATCACATTGGACTTGAGAATAAACCAACTTAATTCAGAGACAAATGAGAGCAATCTAAAGATTGGATTCATAACTATTCCCCTAAGAACTAGACCACCTGAGGAGCGCTACAGAGTATTACAGGGTCATACAACCCTGTACTTTTTTATGTTTGAAAACTGGGTTGTTACCCTGAAGTCTGTATCATAAAATGGTTTAATACTAACATATCATATTTTGTAATTACACAGATGTTGATATCGGATTGTAAGTATCAAATAATGTTGAAATGTAAAAATTATTTTGTAGTGCTTTTCGTGCTATACTATCAATTTTAATTATTTTGGGGACTCTGCAAATCTTTGAAAAGCAGTTACGAGTGGTCTTTGGTACCCGTTAATCATTCATATGCTTTTTCAAGTTTCGACAATGCCCTGATTTGTGAGTGATCCGTAAAATCGTGTTAGCATAGGGTTTGGGTGTCTGAGTGTCAGGGATTAACTCATAATTTATTGTCAGGGCAAAATTAGATGGAGATTTGTGCTGTGCTTTTTCACTGTGTCCATGACCTGGAGCAGCTCGCTTGCAATGTTTTAGGGGATTAACATAGCTACAGTAGGAAGGATTTATGGTGCTGCTACGGCATTCGTAGTTGATTTTTCAGGGATTAGCATGGGGCCCTTTTACGGTACCATTACAATTCTATTGCCTGAATTATCTTCTTGACCAGTACCCATACTTATTTATGTTATATTAATACTGGTGTAGATATCTGTAAAAAATGACAATTTTGATTTGTTTTTTTTGAATATTTTACTGAAAGTTCCTTTTGTTCCATATATCTAGTTCAGACTAGAATAGCATACCAAAAGAAGGAAGTATAGGAACACAATGTGAGACAGCTGTCAGGTGAGTGACGGCTGGTCCAGTGTGGAATTCCCAGACGTTTGTGGTATGTTGCACTGTAAAAGTCACTGTGGTGAAAGGTTTAACAGGTAAACTAGCAAAGCAAAAAGTATCTTGATTAATCTTCAGCTAAAAATATGAGAACATTTTTCACATGTATATGTGTCATAGAGAAACAAAGCAATCATATCAACTAAACTTACAGGAAACACGGAACAAAAATAAGTAACAAAAAACCACCATTATGTTGAAACTTCAAATAGTAGCATGATGTGCATATAGATTTCTGTACAGACTACAAATAATTCTGCCATGTCACTACTTTTCAAGTGCTAAATTCACACTAAGGTCACATATGTTGGACTAAAAACTGAAATGCATTTAATATAAGTATTAGTTATAATATATATAGTAATAGGTGCAGATGTAGTTGTGGCTAGGATAGTATATAGATCAGTGACTAAGCTAATTGTCATGAAAATACATGGAAATATTGATATATTGCATTTGGGAAACTGGGGCACAAAATAACTACTGCAGGATAATAGATTAATGATAATAATTAAACTGAAACTTGGAGTAACTGTTTCATGTGATTTTAAAAGACACTGGTGATCTAGGACAATTAAAGCTCTACTAGCCAAGTGATATAAAGTTATGAATTATTAGGATTTTTTTTAATTCCTTTTGATCGCCTCTTGGGGACTTTCATCAACGTGACTGTTCCCAAGAGATAAGCATAGGTAATTAAAAAGTTAGTAATAATTCATAACTTTATAGAATGGGGTTTCAGGCCTTTCACTATGCTAGATGCAACTTCTACTTTTAAATGATTATGATTTGTTGTGCAACTATTTTTTTTCTTGTTTTTATATGTATTTATTTATTTATTTTATTACATTTAATTAATTACTCTTTAATACAATATTTAATAACTATGGGTGTGTTTAATTGTTTCTTTATCTTGTCATCTGAACTGAAATGTTCACAAGGTTTGCCTTTGTGTGCTTTTGAGTTATGGTATAATTTTGTGTCAGTCGGTTTCAGATCCACTTCTTCTGGCAGATCGGAGGGCCAAAAAACTATTCTAGAAGCAGAGTATGATCTCCTGCATGAGGAGCAAAAATGCTACCATAGTGTGGATGGTGTTCCTAGGGATCTGCCAAGACCATGAGCTAGAAGACAGGCTGGAGGATCTCATATGGTTGGAGATCATGATGGAAGGGAAATATGATGATCTTGTGATGCCTGCTACCACATCTCGATGGCTGGGGGGTTGTTTGATGGGCTCCAGGAGATGCTGCACAAATTGTGGCATCGGAGCAGAGCCTGTCAGACTGGCAATATCAGCAACTGGCAATCACACCTGGTACAGCAGCAGCGACTCTGATTCAACCTTTGACCGACCTGGAGATGAAGCTAAAAGGGGAGTATGTGGACCTGCTGGAGGACACAGCCCTGGATGGAGTAAGGATAGACAGCTAGCTGCGCTGTTGCAGATCAAAGGAAGCAGATGAGATGAGGAGGTTCCCGAGAGCCAATAATGGCCCAGGAGTAGAGGGAACTGAGCAACTCTCTTCAGCGGCACGGCCAGAGGGAAGCATCGATCATCAGGGTCCCATGAATTGGAAGGTGGAACATGATCAACAGGTGGAACTCCTAGAATCAAATATGGAAGCAATAGCCGAGCCAGATCTAAGATCAGATGAGGGCATATGCCTTGAGAACCTGATACTGGGAACCACTGTTGATCACATAAGTTGGTGACCAGCCCCCCAGTGCAAGAGAGGCCACTATAGACAAGGTGGCGACAGCAAAGTAGGCGGGTCCAGGGAAGAGCCCATCAAATGGGCAGCCCCACCTGGACATGTTGGAACCTACCCAGATTCTCCAAGGAGAGGATCTAGCCAAAATGTCAGGCAAGAGCAAGCCACCAAGTAATCAGGGGAGGATGCAAGCCCTGGAATCCTGATGCTGGACCACAAAATAGAATTGCGAGCAGGAGAAATGGTAGTGGCATCTATCCAGAGGAAGACAGCTAGAAGAAAGATGACAGCCACAGAGGGACCAAGCTCTCCAGGCAAGGCTGGCTATCTAAAGGGGAAGACTAGACTCATCTGCTATACTCATCACTCTCTGTCTGCAGAACCTCTATCAGTCACTCCACTGGCTTCCCATTGTCTCCAGAATAAAATGTAAAATCTTGACACAAATGTATAAAGCCCTCCATAATATTGCACCCTCTTATATATCTGGTCTTGTCTCTAAATACTATCCCAACCGTCCTCTTCACTCTGCTAATGCCCTTCTTCTTTCCTCCTCTCTTATCACCTACTCTCATTCCCACCTTCAGGTCTTTTCTCGTGATGCCCCTGTTCTTCGGAACTCCTTGCCTTTGTTCCACTAGAATATTCTCCTATCTCAAATCCTTTAAAACCTCACTAAAAACTCATCATGTAAAGAAGCATATCACTTTCAGCCTTAATTTGTGCAATACATTGTACCTCACCTTTCTATACCTCATCCATACCCTCCATAAGTTTGAGTTTTAAATCTTATCGGGTGCTTGATTTTAAACTTAATAACAGGACCTGTCATTCTTTTGTAAATTGTTTTCGACTTGTATCTACCCTGTTTAGTGCTACAGAATATGTTGGCGCACTACAAATAAAGGTTAATAATAATAATAATAATAATAATAATAATAATAATAATAAAGCTGATCCCGACCAGCAGCGGCCTCAGCTTGGGTGGAACAGACCAGAGGGGGTGACTGTTCCCGCAGAACTGCAGGAGCATAAGGTGATCAGAGAATTTGAGCCGAGACAGAGTGGCTCTTCGATAGAGAAGGAGCATTGCAGTATACCCAGTATACTGATCAGCAGAAACCAATCTGCAGTATCAGTCAATTAGGCCCATCCAAGCAGTCAGATGGACCCCAGCAAGAAGAGGATCTTCTGGTTCAGTTATCCAGAGCTCCAAAAACTATTTCAGTGGCAAGGTCAGCATGGGAGATTGTGCTGAAGGAGGACCAGGATGGGTCGCCATAAAAGCCATTCCCTATCACCACTCCACCAGGACTAGATTGGGCCCTGAGACAAGATTCTACCTGGGAGATTGTGCAGGTGATAGATCAGAGGCGATCACCACCTGAGTTGCTCCCTACTTTTTCCACAATCATGACCAACATCCGGCAGGGACCAGGAAGATTGTGTGGGTGGCAGATCCTTTGGGATCACTGCCATAGTAGCTCCTTATCAATGGTCCAGCAGGGCCGGCTGATTCCCTTGATCGTTCCTCAGAGATTGTTCAGGCCGCCTATGTGGTCACTGCCGAAGCTGCTCCCCATTGCTAATTCAGCCAGGCAAGCTGATGCTCTGGGCCAGCCTAAAGATTGTGTGGGTGAGTAGTCACTACTGATCCCAGTCAGATATTTCCCCAGTCCAAAGCCTAGGAATTTCTCCATTACTGAGGACTGCAGCATGGCTGGGAGTGCTTGTCAAGATTTGTTTTTGGGGACAAATTAACCTCTACTTCAAGCCCTTCCCCATCACCATTCTAGTCCGTGCCAATTCCATCACCAGAGACAGGTAATTGGAACAAATGACTGTGCATCTTGATAACAACCTGCCTAATGGGAATATCTAGCTATGGACAGGATATTCAAATAGTATAAGTGAGTTGGCTAGTTTAGAAGGGAACTTTTAATGTGATGGGATGTGATCTAATTTCCTGCTCACCCTGTGATGGGATTAAGTCCAACACCCCCAAGAGAAGTGCTACAGAGGGTTGATTGAGATAAATTGCTAAGGGCGGTAATTTCATCATGTTTGTGGGTTGAACCAAAGTTCTATTTTTCTGTTAGCCTCTAGATGTTCCAACTTTTCTCAATAACTGCACATTCTTGTAGGGAACATAATCACTTACCAAGGCGGGTCATATTAGCATTATTTTAGGCCAAAAAAATCTGGGTTCTAAATAAAATAAGATGTTTTTTCTATTGTAATAATTGAATCACTATTATTTAATCGAAAAGTGATGTTTGGCAGTGACATTGTGGTAATTATTAACATATATTATATGTATCTTAAAGGACCAGTGTAAGTGGTTTCCAAGTTAAATCTTTTTTTTTGTTCAGCAATAATTAACATCAAAATAACTTCTGCAAACAAAGAATGGCTTTAGCCAGAAAATAAAATTTAAAAACACAGTTCCCTATCACTCCTTTCCACCTCTTTCTATTTTCTGGCACTACTGTTTAGAACACAAGCAATTCAACTACCTTGGTTTCTTTTCCTCTAGACCATCACATGCCAACAATCTTCTGCTTCTGAAATCATGTAACATGCCCTCCCACCTATTATTTGGTTTAAAGTTATAGTGCAGATTTACTACTATCACCTCCATTTTTCCCAGTTTCACAAGCTTAATCACTAATTAACCATCTACTCTCTTTTCAGCTGCTTGCCAAGCTCTTGATTCTTCCTTTAATTACTGCTTTTGTTTCAATAATCCCTTTAGTTTAGTATTTTTTTTTGAAAAAAGCACCGAGTATATAAGATTTTTAACTCAAAAACTGGGGTCCCTACTTTTTGGCATGTGTTTAACATTGTATTTTTTTTTTTTCTTTGTGCTAAAATTATGTAGGCCAGATTTCTTGAAACATAATTTGAAAGAAAAGGGGGTTATGGCTGCAATTCCATAACCCCCACCTCCAAAGTGAGCATGTTCCAGATTATCTGGTCTGCAGACAGTCTGTGAATGCACATGTCACTCCAACACATGAGGCATGTGTGCTCACTTGCATGTGCCTACAACAACACATATGTGCTCACTCACCTTGTGCCTCATTCAATTGCGATTTGGCCAATTGAATAGGGCTCTAAAAAGGAACATAACATATTTTTTTAAAGAAGTTTTTAGCTAGTGAAGACCTTGCTTTTAGCTAGATGTTTACTAACTAAAAACTTCTTAAAAAATATATGTTATGTGCTTATTTAGAGCCCTATTCAATTGGCCAAATCGCAATTGAATGAGGCCCAAGGACTTCAAAGTGAAGAGAACTATCCCAAGCTGGCAGGACCAAGCAAGGGATGCTGTAGAAAAGAGGGGAGCATGGAGGATTGATTTCAGGAAGTATTAATGTGAGATTATATTTTAACTAAACAAATGAGACTGTTGAAGTGCAGACTTATTTTGATTTGAAGCACATTGATTAAGAGACTGAGTTGTTATAAAAAAAAATGTTAATAACAGGTACAGTATAAGGAATAGTTTTTAGAGTAGTTAGCACAAAGCAATGTTCATATTTTTATTTGAAGCACAGAATTTACAATATATTAGGATAAAATGCACAATAGGATTTAACAAGAATTATAAAGCTATAGCACTTTTAAAGCCATATAATTAAACATGTGACATTTTAAAAATAAATAAAATGTAAAAAAAACACAGTCAGTGCTTATCACAAGTTGCATTTTTTTAAATAGATAAAAGCTCAAGACACTGAGTGGTAATTTGTTTAATATATGTATATTGTATAAAGTGCCAAATTCTGTCCCCATGATAATAATTCATACAAACAAATACAAAGCATAATGGAGGTATGCCTACTATGTTGGAGGGAATGTGGCCAGGTGGGCGCACTCTGTTTCATATTTGTTCCAAGATTGAGAGATTCTGGTCACAGTTACTAATTATCATAGCTAAAATTACTTATTTGGTAATTTCTGATACTGCTTGCGAAACCATGGACATAATGTCCTCGTCAGCAACAGAGTCTGTCTATAATTATTCTTGTTGAACATCTTAGTATTTCTAAGCCATGGAACCACAGACTATGGGTAGGGTATCAGGGACAATATGGAGAGGTTGGCTGCAATTTGAAACCAGTCAATGAACATTTTTAAAAGGAAATGGTAGTCTTGGCATTATAAGAGATTGGAGAGTGCCAGTGATGGTTGAAACTCTGTATTTTTTTAACTGAATCATATTGATGTAATTATTATTGATTAATTTACAGCATCAGATTGTATACAAAATAAAAACATGATATTAATTAAAAAAAAAACGATTCCAATAAAAGGAAATATTTAAGAAATTATTGTTATATTACTGTAATATAAGTTTTGATGGAACTGCTTATTTCATGCAATTATATGCTATTCACCATGTGATTTTTGCAATAGTAAATTCACAATAAATCACAAATTTATAAACTCAGTTTTTAAACATCAAAGTGCTGTAAGGTTGAAAATGTTATGTTATATCCTATAAAATGGCTTTTTGAAGGATATCAGGACCACCACTCTTTTTTTGTCACCTTCATCCACTAGATGATGTTTCTGTTTTTCCATAGAGCAAATTACTCAACTGGCACTCTGATAAAACAAAATAGTAAGATGGAGCTCCAAACTTTATTATTAATTATTTTAATTGTTGCAGCTGTCATCATTTATGCAAACAAAAACTTTTGTAAGATGTAATACCTGCTCTCTTGAATACATGATGGCAAACTGATAGGAAATTGAAATGTAAGAAATTGGCATATCCCTCTTGATTACCATCATGATACCTTTCTTAAAAATATATCATTATTGCAAAGGAGGCATCACTATCAATAATATAATACAATGATGTGATAATCTGTAATTCTCAGAACTCATTTTAATAAAAATATTGTAGTGAGTTCAGTGTTCAGTGTTGTTCCTTGCTGGGAACTTTACACTTTAATGTTCAGGGCTGTTGACAGTGATGTACTTTTGTGGGGAGTCCCATGATGGAACACATTATTATAAATATACTAGCAGCTTGCACGTCAAAATTTACTGCAATAAGATTGTAAGGCAGGTAATGGTGTTTGGTTGCGACATTCATTTTGTTGGTGTTCCAAGATCCTTCGGTGCTCATTGCAAGCCTCGCGCTGAGCGCCTTTGGCGCTCATCGCGTGGCTCGCAATGAGCGTCGAAGGCGCTCATTGCGAGGCTGTTGGTTGTCTGTATGCTATGAGCAGCGTTGGCGGTCTTTTTTTGTATGGTAATAATAAAATAATAAATTAATATACTTTACCTATTTTGAAGTAATATATACAGGAAGCATTGTGCTGAAGAGCTGGCAATCTGTTTTCATGTTGCTGCAGAATACAATGTGTGTTTTCACTGCTGTGGATCTGCTGTGTAAGTGTCAGCAATGTGTGAAGTGTGTAGTTTAAATAGTGTGCGTGCGCGAGGAAAATCAGTTAGGGTAGCTGTGCACTTCCGCATTGTGTAAGTTAATGTTGTAAAATGGCGCCTAATGTGTGTGGTACGCGGCTGTGGCTGATTTGCGTCCTTGTTCTTGGACCTCGTACTGCTTTTTCGGAAAATCTGTATGTGTTTTGTGGTGTTTTGCGTGTTTAGGGTCCTGTAGCCTCGTTTTCGTTTTTTTCAGCAGCCATTTTTTCTCTCGTTTAGGGGATTTTTGGGGGTCTAAACTCTTGAATTTTGACTTAAATTGAGGTGTAACTTCACTTCCAGAGGTCCTGGGTGCCCCCCCTTGCTGTGGGTAAGCTTTTTATGTGTTGTTGTGTGTATTTATTGTGTTTTTAATGTTTTCATGTGCACGTGTGTCAGGGCGCTAAGGTTGTATTTTTGCGAGCTCGTAATGTTTTTTTTCTAAGTCCCGTGGCTCGTATTTGTGGATGCTAAGTCCGTAAATTTTGGGATGTGGGAACCTGCACCTCTGCAAAAGTGGCCCCTATTCAAAATTGGCCCCTATTCGAATTGTATTATTCAAAATTGTTATTACTATGATAATGCTTTACTTAGGAAATCTGCCGTTTGCCATCCACTGACTATACAATACTATAAGTGAAATATATCCCTGTTGTAGAGATTTGACTGCTTTGAATTGCACTTACACTCATACAAAAGGCAATGGAAACAAAGAGTTGTTACACGGCATAATAGACAATAGGAGAACCCCTCTGTCTTAAGAAAATGCAGCGGTATTTACAATCAGGTGATGGAAAAAGACACTCACTTAAAAAAGTTAGCAGTGGGATTTTCTAGATCATACATATGACACATTAAGACATTTCCTGCTGATGAACTTTGGGCCTTTATTGCCCTCTTCCTGCAGGTGCTTCCCTCATATACGCATATGCTAAGTATAGAGGTTCCCAGCAATCTCTTTGTCTGTCCCTTTAAGAATAGTATAGTATGTTCTAGTAAATCAATACACTAGTTAGAATGCTATCTGTTCACATTCCTATGCTCATATCTAACTGAAGGCTAGAAATATTTTTTTATCTTTTTGTTTCATAAAAAAAGTAAATATAAAAAGTATGCAGAAAAATAAACTGGCAAATGGTATGAAAAAAAGCAGAACAATACATTGTATGCATAGTAGCACATAGCACAATGAGTTATTTATTAAAGGGATAAGTTTGGGGTGGAAAACACCCAGGGGAAACTTTAAATTCCTTATTTTGAATCTTGAACCTATAACCCCATGTGTTAAAATACTGAAAATGTTGAAAGAGTGTGTCTCTTTTTAGCTTTTACTGTATACTCCAACTACTGCCAATATTTTGCATCAATGGTATGAAAAACTGTACTCACAGCACTAATACAAAATACTCAACAGACACACATTATCTCTCAAAATATATGTACTTTAACACAACTTATATTCATTGCATTTCAAATAATTTATAAGGATGAGAAGGATGGCGTCATTTAAACTGGCAAAACTGTAGTTCCCAGCCAGTGGCATAAGAAGAATTTACATTTAAAATGTGACACCACGCTAGCAAATAATTTAGATGAGCACACAGGCAAAATTAAGGACATTTTAATCACATCATCTGATCTACCTCCCCAAATTAAGCACAATGTAAATAGAATAGCTGTGCACAAGACGATCCTCAAGCCGCATACTCCTAGCAACATCCACAGAATCTAAAAAAAAAAATTTATTGAAAAGAAAAAAACTTTCCACAATTACATATACTAACTATCTGCAAAGTCATTTTTTCACAAGGCAATATGACAATTCTACATTTTATTTTATTTATAAATCACTATTTCTCACTATACCCTGTCAAGAAAATTTATAAGAATGAATCAGAATAGCAGCCTAACCGACAGAGAACCTGGAAGCCATATTCGTTTAACAATCTCAGCATTATGAGAACATGAAAAGGGAGAATAGAATGGAGTGTTTTTTTTTTATCGTGCTTCAAAAGAAAATAGTACAAGCATATATCGCTTAAAAAGCAATTAATAAAGTTGGTACATTTACATAATACCACAAGCAGGTTTAGGAGAAATATCCGTAAGAGAAAATATATCATCAAGAAATGTTTCAACATAGGTTAATGAATTATTGTATATGAAATTAATATCAAAAGTATAACATAAAAAGAAGTATCAGGAGTGTTTGACTCAACCTTATCGATTACAGCACAGCTGTATATTGTGTTGCTTCACTCAACGAAGACACAGAGAGTTCAATTACATAGAAAGAAATTGAAAGTTATTTTTAGCTAGTTATAAAGTCTTAAACTTTTATTTGGAAGATTTCAACACTGTTCATCACACTCAGGCAATGAGTGGATTTAAAACTACAGCATTTATCACCAAAGATGGGTTGGATGACCAAAAGGTAGAATAACAGGTATTAGTGATGGAAGAGGTAGACAGTGCGGTAACATTGTCAGTCAGGGGATTAGTCAACAAAATGTACAGTTGAGTAGGATATAGTAAGTGGAATACAACAAGCACATTTCAGAAAACACTTAAAGGGCCACTTAATTCAGCCCAATTTGGAGCACACCACTGTAAAGATCTCCTAAAAGCATGTTGAAATACTTTTCACATTTTTGTTTATGTAAATTATTTTTATTGAAATACAAGGAGAGGACACAGAATCTAATTATACATTTGTTACATTATATTGGTATAGAAAACTTCTCCATGTATCTTAAACCTTTTTTCTTTTCCTTTTTTTCTTTTCTTATTGATATTGATTAACCATAAAGGCTTAATATTACATAAAAACAAAACAATACTAATATATGAGAAAAACAAAGTGGGGGGGGTAATAAAGAGGGGAGTATGAAGCTTTGTGGACGCTCTCCATAATGTATATCGGGCATTGAGTTTTATCTTTCTCTTTTATTAGTTCCAACCTCATTTTAGAGTCTATTTGCCCCCGCAGGTTGCCAATTTTTTATATTTTTCATCTAGTTCCGCTGAAATCGTATTCATTGTGTATATGTATTGTATTTACTCTTAACGTCTTCAAATATGGAAATGTTTGTTTTCCAATTTTTTGCTATGACACTTCTGGAGTCTAAGAAAATCTGATTGTTAGGAATTGGGACTCCTTCAGGAGTTTTGGAATGGGATGTCCTAGTAATCTTTCTTCTATTTTTGGGGGAATATCAAATCCTCCAGGTTTTTCTAAGGTAGACTATGTTTCTTCCCATATATGAGCGATTCTAAGGCATTCCCATGATGCATGTCTCACTATACCTGTTTTGTTGCAGCCTCTAAAAAATTCATCATCCAGGGATGGATTGGAGATTTGTAGTCTCGCTGGAGTGAGATACCATCTTAAAAGAGGCATTCTCTCTTAAAACTATATTTACTGTAGATAGGAGTTTGCTGAGTCTTTAAAAATTTTACTCCACTGCGTTTCTTTAAAGATTACTTTCAGTTCTTTTTCCCAGGATATTTTTTAGGGTAATTTGACTGTTGTAACCTGGTTGTTTAGGTAATTATATAGAATGGAGATATTTTTCTTTCCATGGGAGTTGTAGATGCAGCATTTCTCAAAAGGTGTTTTCCTGGCTAATTTGTTGTCCCTTAGAAAAAAGGGCCATGTTTATATCTATTGAGGCTAAGGGATAGTTACCTCACCATAAGTGCTTTTCCTGGTGTGAAAGAGCACAAAATTCTATGTTAAAATAATCTATTGCTTTTTTTTTAATTACACTAATAACAGCCTGAAAATTTAAGGTTTTTGGTCTGTTTACAAACAGACTCCTGACTGCCCATGATTAACAACATCTGCCCATAGCGAGCGGTAGAAAATGCTGCACACATAGATCTTTGGCTATTCCTTGGGTTCTGGAATGCATTCAGCTTCTGGTTAACTCCCAAGTCACATATTTAGCAGTTTGAAGCAGTCATTTAACTGCACAGATGTCTTTGAGATGGGTTAAATCACTCTCTGTTTCTGCTCTGAGCATGGAGCTCTTGCTGCCAGTCTGCCTGGGGGACTTGACAGATCTCAAGTAAACATACACTTCTTTTTTTATGTGAAAAATGCACCTATTTCAAAAATGCAAAAAGTATTTCAATATGTTTTTATGAGTATATTACAGTGCTGTGCGCCAAGTTGTGCTGAATTAGCTGTCCCTTTAAGCCATTCTCTGTGTGGTAAGTGTAATTTATCCCTAAATTCCGCAGGTGACCATTTTTTTGTTAGGATATCTGCTGCTATGGTTATATTTTATCTGCTCCAACATGATAACTGACAGTTTTTATCACTCGTTGTTTCCTTATGGAAGTGAGCCAAGATACCCTCTTTGAAAAATGCATTATTTTATTGATTTGTTTCCACAAAATAAGTGAGTGTAAAACACTTTAATAAAGAATTTTCATATTAATTTTGTGAATTAGGCTTAGCCAGAGCACATGTTCTATTAAGATGTTTTGATCTTTGAGTATATATCTTTCAATTTCTTTTTTTTAAAATGTATTTCTTTTTTATTATTTTGTACATATAAAAGAGTAATACAGCTAATAATATATTTACACCATACAAGAGAAAATAGCAAACAGTACAAAAGTATGACAAAAGAAGATCTTATTGTCCCAACATCTTTGATGTCTCTCAAGTTTTAAATATATTTTTAAGATCAACAAAAACAGAGGAAGAAATAAAGAAGAACAGGGGAAAAAGAGAAAGAGAAGAAAAAAAAAAAATCGTCATGGACACACTATCAAGGAAAATTCCATCGCCATAAACTTTCTAGCTTAATGTCAGGTATTGGTCCCAGAGCTGCCATTTTATTAGACGAGTGGCCTTGGGGATATTATCTCGGACGTTGTCCGGCATTTCTGATCTCATCATTTCTCTATTCTTTGAGATGGTGTTCTCTAGTTCTTTCCAAGAAGGTACTTGAGGTTGTTTCCAATGTTTCACCAATAACCATTTGGCAACTAAGCATATGTGTGATATTAAATATCTTTCCCCTAATGGGAACATTTCCATTTGCGAGTGTAGAATAAATATTAACGGATTGCAAAAGATTTGTTTACCAGTAAGAGCCGAAAGTTCTTTGCTTACTCTCATCCAGAATATTTTAATTTTTTTACAATCCCACCACATATGGATGGTTGTGCCTGGTAGTCGGCATTGTTTCCAGCATAGACCATCTAAGTTACTATATTTTTTTTTAGTTTATTGGGAACATAGTACCATCTATGGATTAATTTTACCATCATTTCGGTATATGAGGAGTTAATTGATGAGTTCTTAATAGTACTGAAAATTTTAGTCCAGTCTTCCTATAATATTGTAATTTTCAAGTCAACTTCCCAGGCTAATATACCCAAACTTTTATCAAAGGGAGTGTTTTCGTCAATTATATTACTAAATTTGGAAATTATATGTGACGGTTCACCTTTGATTAAATATTCTTCCATTTTCCAAATTTTGTTCATGTTAGTAATTTTATATCCTAAAAGAGTAAGATACCTTTGTAATCCTTCATACTCTAACCACGTTATTTTATCTAAATTTAATTTCTCTTTAAATCTTTTCAGTTCCATTAAATTTCCTTTTTCGTATAGATCTCCCACATTTCTAATGTTATGTAATTTTAGTAGAGATAAAAATAATCCATTCGAGTTATTATTAAGAAAGTCTATTGGTGCTGCCAAAGAAGGAGACTGTGTCAATGAAAGTTTTATTTTATTTTTGTGCCATGTGTTAATAATATATTTAATATTAGGAGGTAATTCTGAGCTCCCCTTCTGTTTATACTTAGCGATCCATAGTATATTTTTTATTGGTGATCTTCCCGATAGGGAGTCCTCTATTGTTAACCATCTTGGAATATTTTTTATGTAATTATATCCAGCTGCTTGTGTAAGTATAATTTTTTTATTTAGCTCTTTGATAGAGGGAGAGCTTAATCCCCCTTTCTCAGGTTTCTTGCATATTATAGATTTTTTGATTCTTGTTTTTTTCCCCTGATATATAAAGTCATCTAGTGTTTCTTGAATGATTCTTATATAATAAGCCGGTATTTTACCCGGAAGACATCTCATTATGTATGTGATTTTAGGGATTAGACTCATGTTAGCTGCATTTATTCTAGATAACCATGATAACTGTAGAGATCTCCAATCATTCAACTGTTTTCTAATTTGTTTCAGTGTATCAGTATAATTATCTTTAAAGATATTTTTTATATGATCTGGGAATCTTACCCCCAGATGTACTATATGAGAGGACTTCCAACAGTAAGAATATAAATTCACTAACCTGTTTTTTTCCTCTAATGATATATTACAGGTCAGTACTTCCGTTTTCTGTTGGTTGATTTTAAAATAGGAAAATTTACCAAATTCTTCAAGAACAGTCTGTAGGGCTCTACAGGAGTGTTCAGGGTTTGTTATTGTTATTATAATATCATCTGCATATGCCATTATTTTATATTCCTCTTGTCCTATTTCAATCCCTTTAATTTCTGCAGAGTCTCTAATATTTATCAGTAAAGGTTCGAGGAATCGGACAAAAAGCAATGGGGATAATGGACAGCCCTGACGAGTACCATATCTTTCAATTTCTACCCATCTAGGAGGTGTTTCTTTGGTGAACCATTTAGACAGCTGTGCAAGTCTGGTTGCTTTGTAGTATGTTAGCAGTTCTAGTGATGCTAGACCACATATTTTTTGAGCCTATCATAGTTGCTCTATTTACCCTTGATTTTTTGTGGTTCCAAATAAAGCAGAGGATTGCTCCTTGTAGTTTCAGTATACCTTTGGTTTTGATTGCTGTCGGAATTGTTCTGAATAGATACATCAGGTTGGGGAGTGTGTTCATCTTTACCACATGTAATTTGCCTAACCAGGAGATTTTGTGGAAGACCAGTCATTTAGGTTTTTAAATACATTTTTAAAGATATTTGGGTCATTTGCACTATAGATTAGATTGTCTTGTTTGGGTATATAGATGTCCAAGTATTTTATGTGGTGTTGTGACCATTTGAAGGAGAAGTTCAGAGATAACATTTTTTCTGTTTGATTTGGGAGTGATATATTTAGGACTTCACTTTTATCTGTGTTCACCTTATAGTCAGCGATGTTTTCAATTTTTTCCTAAATATTTAGCATATTATGGAGACTGGTTAGTGATTGTTTGCAGGATGTCATCTGCAAAAAGACTACATTTGTATTCTGTGATTTCAATTCCTTTGATGTTTGGGCGCTCTCCTTTAGTTATAGCTAAAGTTCTATGCATAGAGTAAAGATCAGCGGAGATAGGGGCAACCTTGTCTCATCCCTCTAGAGAACTTAAATGTCTGAGAGCAAAAGCCTTGGTAGGAAATGTATGCTTTTGGAATAGAATAGAGTGTCATAATGCTTTTTAAGATATTATCACCTAAGCCAAACTTGCACACAGTTTCATATATATAGGCCCACTCTATCCTATCAAAAGCCTTCTCCGCGTCTAGAGATAATAGCATCAAAGGAATTTGTTGGATTTTTTGAAATACATGCATTTTCGCTGAGAAATTAATAAATGAAATCTCTGTTTACATGTGTCACAGGCAAACCCCCAGACAGACCCACAGCAACAGCTCCATGCAGTGAGCATAAGTAAAAAAAGAGTTAACTCTTCACAAATTCATCTGTGTAGAGAATGGAATGCTGGTATCACCTAAACAGGGGAAAAAATGCCATAAATCTTTGCCTTCACCGCACAGTTTGGTATATGCTATTAATCATGGAGTGTGTCAGTAGGTAGGACACACTGTGTTTGTAAACAGTCTTAACATTTTTGACTTTGGGTTAAATGGCCCTTTAATTCTATTATTTCTGTTTAAAATTATTTGAAATGTTTAAAGTTGAACACGACTTGACTTAATCATACAGCCTTTTATTCTTTTTGTAAAGCCCTCAAGATTTCCCAGAAGCAGCAATATAGGTCATGAAGACTGAGCCTTGGAAGTTTATTTGTGGCCTACCAGTAAAGTGTATGGAACTGGGCTGAGTAAATCCCTAATCACACACGCAGACAGAAACAACCACCGAGGAAGCTGTAGTTAGCAGGGAAATTGTCTGGTTATTAAATCTGGATTGATGCCTGGTCAGCTATCTTGGGGATGCCTGTATTTCACTTTTTTTAAGCTAAGTATATTTGGTTACAGTCTGTGACCACATTTATTAAACAACATAGACATCTCATTCAGTGAAAGCTCTGAATAATATCTGCGTTAACCCCTGAAATAATTATTTTCAAGTATTTTTTTTTTGTAATAAAATGTTTTATTGGAAGGGATACAAAATAAGGAGAGGCATTAGGTACATTAACACATAAGATTTTCTATAAACATATATACCTCGTGGTCAAATTACTAGCATCTCCTTCCAGATTTTTATTTTTACTTTTTCCCGTTATTGAATTGTTATTTAGGTCCTTTAATTTAAGCAAGGGAAGCATGAACAAACAGAACTTATTTACATAGAAACTGAAACTTTAGATAAACAAATAAACAAATAACTATGGAGATAAGGGAGGAATCACTAGATCAAGTTGAGTTTATACAATTATGATGCATACATTCACCTCCTGTGTTGTGTTCCAGATGAACCAGTCAAACCGGAGCCTCCAGGACCAGTCTTCGAGTCTCCTCCGCTCCAAGCCTTTTTTTGGCCTAGTTCTGTTTTGCTATTGTTATAGTGCTATCAGTGAGCCCTTCAGGGCAAGGGGAAACCTAACGAAGACTCTAGCCAAGGCCTCCAGATTTCTTGGAACTGAGCCAAAGTATCTAGAATAGCAGATGTTAACTTTTCATTTATTGCTATGTAATTTTTTTTTTTTATAACCTCTTGCACGTTTAGCTTTTCTGACTTCCATTGGCTGGCTATGTGTACTTTGGTGGCGGCGGCCATTATCTGGAATAGCCTATTCTTTTTTTTTGATAAACTAGAAAATATAACCCCTAGCAGGCAGGATTCCATAGTAGCTGTGACTCTTATACCAAATAACGTTGTTGCCATTAATGCTATCTTTTCCCATAAGTCATGGACTTTCTGACATAGCCACCAGGTATGGGTGTGATATCCTATCTGTGAACAGCCCCTAAAGCAGTTACTACTCACTCTGGGATCATATTTGTTGAGTTTGTCTGGGGTGCAATGTATTCTCTGGAGAACTTTTATAGATGTCTCTATGTGCGAGCAGTTACTTGTTGCCCTGCGTAGGTTGGAGAATAATTTCTGCCATTTTTTCCAATCCCATTCACCTCCTAGCTCCCTTTCCCACTTACAGATATATGATGGTTTTTCTGTATTATTTGATTTAGTGAATGTGTCATATAAAGTGCCTAATTAGATTTATTATGGGGTTTGGGTTAGTTCTTAACGGGGTCATTTCTTCAGGAACCCAAATTAGTGTGTCCCAGATGTGTTGTTGCATTTGCTGTTGTTCCAAGAAGGCCCAGCTCGGCTGATGTCTGACTGAATGTATTTGTGGTAGTTGGGATAGTCTGGCCGCTTTAAAATAGTCTCGCAGGTTTGGGCAAGATAGTCCCCCTTCCTTGCTATGTCTAAACATTACTTTCTTGGGGATGCGGGATTTTTTGTTGTTCCATATGTATCTAAAGATGTTGGACTGGAACGGGTCCAATTCCTTTAAAGAGATTGATATAGGGAGCGTACGGAAGAGGTATAGAATCCTTGGAAGGATGTTCATTTCAACTGCCGCTATTCAGCCGGTCCAGGAGAGAGGGTAAGTCCTCCATCTGAGCAAATCTTCGTTTAGTTTTTTGTACATGGGGGGGGGGGGGGGGGGTAGTTGGCCTTATATAACTCGGAAATTTTAGGTGTGATGTTGACCCCTAAGTATTTTATGTGTTTGGAGGGCCACGCAAAGGAAAATAGGGATTTCAAATGATCTATGTCGCCCTGTGCCATGTCTAAGCTCAGAGCTTCCGATTTCCCTAAGTTCAGCCTAAGCCCCGACACCTTACCGAACTTGTCAAGAGTTGACATCAGTGCCGGGATAGAGGACCCGGGATTTGTTAGGGTGCATAGAATATCGTCTGCGAAGAATGAGCATTTGTAGTGCTGCAGCCCCACCTGAAGCCCTTGGATTTCCCTATCCGCTCTAATGAGTTGCGCTAGGGGTTCCATGACTATGGCGAACAGTACGGGTGAGAGTGGGCATCCCTGTCTTGTTCCTCTCTGTATGTTAATTTGGGCTCTGTGGTCGCCTGGCAACCTCAAGAAGGCTGCTGGGGCTTCGTAATATGTGCGGAGTAGGGTGATAAACCGGCCCCTGAAACCACATTTGTCCAGGGTTTTAAACAGAAATGGCCATTCAACCGTATCGAAGGCTTTCTCTATATCTAGAGCTAGTAGGCACATTGGAGAGTTGTTTTTCCACGCTAGGTATTGGATGTTAAGGATACGTCTGACATTGTCCCCTGCCTGTCTATGGGGTATAAACCCTGCCTGATCTTTCTGGATAATTTCTGGCAGGAACTTGGAGATTCAAGTTGCCATTATTTTGGCCATTAGCTTGACATCCCCATTCAGTAAGGATATGGGCCGGTAGTTCTTCACCTCCAAGCTATCCCTACCTTCTTTCGGTATGACTACCAGTTCCGCTTGATTTAGCTCCTGGGGCATTTTTTCCCCTCTCATGATAGCGTTGAATAGGGATGTCAGATAGGGGTTTAATAGGAATTCAAATTTCTTATAGTATTGATTGGAATAGCCATCCGGCCCTGGGGATTTACCTATCTTAAGGCTATGGATTGCTGTTCTCACCTCCTCTTGTGAGATATCTAGGTTAAGGCTAGCTACTTGTTGTTCACTTATTGAGGGGAGGTCGATGTACTTAGAAAGGAGTCAAGGTCCAACTCCTCTGTCAGTTTCCCTGACAATTAGATCTGCTGGTAAAAGGTTTGGAACTGCTTCTGTATATCCATAGGGCTGCAAGAGATTATGCCATCTGGCTTCCTAATTTGGGTCACTCTAGACTGGATCTCTTTAGCTTTCAGTCTCCTAGCCAGCATTCTGTCTGGTTTGTTAGATTTCCAATAATATAGGTGCCTAGTTCTCCTCATAGCCTTCTCTGTATGGGCAGAGAGTACTCCATCTAGTTCTATCCTGACTTTGTTGATTTGGTCACGGAGCTTTGTGGAGGGACAGTTTTGATTGAGTTTTTCTAGGTTGTTGAGGGTGGATGCTAAATCCTCCTCTTTCTGTCTGTGTGCCTTACGGTGCTGTGCTGTTAGTTTGATGCAGCAGCCCCTTATATAAGCCTTATGGGCTACCCAGATCCAGCCTACCCCTGTATCAGGAGAATCATTCAGCTCGAAGTACTGCCTAATGTCTCCCGCTAGGGATGCTAAGCTGCTGGGGTCTGACAGAAGGTGTTCGTTGATCCTCCAGCTCCTAAATGGGGATAGGTTAGGGCCTAACGTTAATTTAATAGCTACTATTGCATGATCAGACCAGGGGCAGGGAACAATGTCAGATTCTCTGATATTATCAAAAAGTAAGAGCTTGTTAGGAATGTGTCAATCCTTGAGTAGGTGCCATGCGTGGGCGAGTAGTATGTGTACAGGCATCCACTAAGCCCATTTTGGCCATTAGCTGCTTAATTTGGCTCCGTTTTTTTGAGAAGCTAGAGCCCTGGGCGTGTCCTGATCAGTCTATTGCTGGATCTAGGGTCAGATTGAAATCCCCCCCAATCACCAGTTTGCCCAGATCTAGTGTGTCTAACTCTCTTAGCGTGTTAATCAGGGTTTGGTGTGGTGAGTTTGTGGGGGAGTATAGGGAAAGTAGGGAGATTCTTTGGCCTGAGACTAAGCCGGTGACCAAAACTTTATTCCTCTCTTTGTCTATTCTAGTATGTTCCGGGGTGAATGGGAAGTGTTTATGTATCAGGATAGCTGCCCCTGCCCTCTTCGTAGACTGAGTGGCCATGTACACTGTCGGGTATTCTCCATGCAGATATTTTGGTTTACACTCGTGTGTGAAATGAGTCTCCTGCATGAAGATAACCGAGGGCCTCAACCTTTTATATTGCCTAAAGGCTTTCCTCCTCTTAAAGGGGGAGTTAAAACCCTTAACATTGTGAGTTATAAATATGCACTCTGAGCTACTCATTGTGTTTTGGTGGATAGGAGTGCATGGTCTGCCTGGCTACCTTTTATTCCTTGTCCGACGTCCATTCCTTGGTGGCCGGGGACGGGTGGAGGCTTGGAGGGGGGATTCTGGTGCTGGAGACTCCGTCCACTGTTAGGCCAGAGGGAAGCAGAAAGACACAACATTAGATTTACAATTGACCAAGTTCCTTCAGTCCCATAGGCTCCTCTAATCTCCTGAAAGCTAATCCCCTGAGTTAGGCTTTGTTGACTGCATAAACCTCGACTACTGTCAGCTGGGAAATTATAGTTCTCTGCATACATTTTTATCAGTGGTGATCTTTCTGGACTTAGAGATAATTTGCTAATTGCTCCTTGGGAGCTTACTCGCTTCTCTATCAAGTCTAGTGGTATCCTCTCTCCAAAAATAATAACTATTAACCTCAACAACATTTCAACTAACTGAAGTAAACTAGGATGCCTTCCGTCTATTTCGGGCATCTGACTCTAACAGGCCCTTCATTAGAGGCCTCGACTAACATCTGACCTAATTAAAGTCATCAGTGCCTATTCTACTCTCACTAAAGCAGGTCAGAGAAGTCCCATAAATGAATGAGAAACTAAAGACTCAAAACAACTTCCTGTTGGTGGGTTGCCTTCACTCCGATCGCGATGGTATCAAGCCTTCTGAAGTCGGGCCCGGGTCTTCTCTGTGCTGAGTACTCATCCCACCTTGGCTCCTGCGGGGCAGGTTTTTGTCTCTGGAACTCCTGGGGGGAGGCGGGTCTTCTTTCGGTCGCTGTGACCCTACTACAGTCCACTGTTTTTTCGGGATGGGAGGAGGTGGGGGGAAGTTGTGTTCCTCTGCCGGGAGGTCCGTTGGACAGAGACGAATCTGGTGCAGCACTGTGAGGCAGTCTTCCAAGTTGCGGGTGGTGTGTGAAGTACCTTGGTAGCTGAAGGTGAGGGCAAAGGGGAAGTTCCACCGGTATTGGAGCTTGTTCTGTTGCAGAATCGCCAGTGCAGGTTTCATCTGTCTCCTTCTGTCTAGTGTGTTGGGGGACAGGTCTGCATACACTTGTAGGTTGGAGTTATCTGGTCCTTTGACTGTCTGATTCTTCCTTGTTTCTGCTAAGAGTAGGTCTCTGGCTTGTTGTCTCAAGAATCTCACCACAACATCCTTGGGGGTCTCTGGGTTTCTCGCCCCTCCTAGCGCTCTGTGGGCTCGTTCAATTTCGAGGACATCCTCTGGGTGACCGGGTAGTATTGAAGTGAAGGTTTCTTTTAAATACCCTGTCAGGTCTTGTGTAGTCCTTGGGACCCCCCGTATCCTGACGTTATGGCGGCAGGATCGATTCTCTAGATCTTCAATCTTATCAGTCAGCTCCATGATGTTATACGAGTTCTGGTCTATGGCAGACCTGTCATGTTGCTGCGCTTCTCCCATCTGATCCACCATCTCCTCCAGAAGTTGGGTCCTCTGCCCCAGTTCTTTCAGGTCATTTCTTAAGGGTTCTAGTGCCTTGGTTAGAAGCTGTTCTATCGTTGCAATGGACCTAGGCGATAGATCTATGTGTTGTTTTGACCTCTTGGGAATCTCCTCCTGATCAGATGATTCAGAGTGGTCTGAAGCTGAATCCAGTGGAGATGGCGGCTTTGTTGTTTTGGGCGTGAAGTGCTCTCGGATGCCCTTTGCGGAGGAGTTCTTTCTACTTTTCTTCATTTCTGAGGGTAGAGATGTGCGTGTTACAGGAGCTGCAGTATTCTTCCCCCTTGCTTTCTCTGCTATGAATTCCCTCAGGAGTGTGTAGCTGTAGAGTTTGTTAGGTTGGTGTGGTCAGAAGCTGTGTTCTCATATGAGATCGGTCGTTGTAGCTTGTTAGTCAAGGCCTCCTGTCAGGCTCCATTCACATCTCTTGGCTCAGTGCTTCATATCGGTCTTTGCAGACTCCGCCAGGAGCAAATGGAAGGGGGCTTTCAGGCTGGTTGTCTTGGCCCACATCAACATCAGACTTACTGAGTGGCCACAGGGTGGCAGCAAAGGCTCTCTGCAGCAATGTTCACGTAGAACTTTATGGGATTTCACAAGAAATTACCTGCAGGGTTGTCTGAGGTTGTTAAGTCAAGGTGTTAAAATGTCACTGTGTGGTACCTAGAGGGTGGCAGGATCCTCTGCATTATTAAAGTTGCAATGACTTCTTGCCCGGTTGAGCTCAGTGCAGGGTCTGGTGTTTTCAGGGTTAAAGCTTCAGACTAGATATTAGTTGCTGCTTTCCTTTAGTGCAATGCTCTTTCACAGTGTGAGAGGTAAGACCCAGTATGGGGTGTCCAGAGGGGCTAGCTCTCCCTGGGGTTTGAAGTCTTGGGTGTAGGTCAGCTGGGAGCTGAGTCAGTGTCTGTTCCCCTTCCACCATGTGGCGCCGCAAAATGGCGGCCGCAGTTTCGCGGGCTTTACCTCTCCCCCTTCTTCTTTGCCTTGATGGCCGCTATGCGGCCCGGCCTTCTCTCTCGGGGGGGGGGGGTTTAGGGTGTGTGGGATTCCCCTGCTGCCCCTCGGTTGTCTGGGGGGTATGCTATGTGCCCCCGAGATCTGTAGAGGGAGTTATCCCTCCGGCTAGGCCTGCTTTGGCTTCTCAAGATGGCGGCCCAGTGCTTATACGGGCTCCTGTCCTCTCCCCGCAGCACCTGACAGTTCCAGCCTACCTTGTCTTCCTGCTGTGCCTCCGCGTTGCCTCCGGCCGGTCTGAGTCTCCCCGGTCCGGGTTCCTGGTTTGTTGTGCAGGGAGAGCCGGCACGCAGGGCGCTCCGCTGCTATGCGGCAGCTGCTGAGCTCAGAGTGCTCCAGCACTCTTCCGGAGCCTCGTTCCGGTAGTCGGGGTGACTCTCTGGGGGCCCGACGGCTTCCCCTGGTGCCCCCTGGTGTCATTGGGGGTTTCACAGGGTGATTACAGGGCAATATTGCCCAAAATTCAGGCTTCTCTGACGGAGCTCTCCCCTCACGCGTCCTGCTGGTTAGGACGCTGGCTCCGCCCCCAGGCAGGTATTTTTTAAACGCTCGGCTGCATATATGGTGGCAGTGTGCAGAGGGGTAAAAGGAAAATAAAGCTATATATTAGCATGGGGTAAAGTGGTATGAAGCCCTTTACGCAGGTCTAGCAATTAAAGCTATTTTAGCAGCTGTCTTTTCATCTAAAAAGTTTACCAGGCACAAGCTTGGTGGGTCTAACATTGATAGCACTAGCAGATTAACTATTCCAAAATGTCATGATAAGAGCATTTTCTTTGGTTTGCCATTGTTAGGCCATTGTATCTCCAATTGGAATATGGAGCTATGATGCTCCTTGGAATGTTATTGAAGATTGGCTATTCCTGTGAACTATTAGTAAATGGTAATTTGTTATAGCTCTTTAGATTGTTTTTGTCCATCTATGTATATGTTTTTAATCTAAGTCTTATATTTTGGTTCCTGTCCAACCTTAGGCCATATTCCATAGGTGTTTCAACCTATATTATATGGCAACAATCTGTAATCATTGTTTTTGGGAGAGCGCATGACACAACTCTGCAGACTAGTTGAGTTGTAGGGCTATCACGCAGAATTCGGGTCTTGTGCATAGGTAGAGTACTTCAGGTAGAAGGCATCCACTGAGATCACAGGGTTCTACTATTCTAACCGTAGGTGTGGGGGTCTTGACCACACTTGCTTCATCCAGCTCTCCCTTTTGTGTATGATTAAAAATTATATATCCTAAGTGGATTACAATGGCAATGCTTAAAATATAATCCGGGAGAATTTTGAGTGCAAAAAAAGTATACCTATTTACCTGATTGTATTATATATGTACCCCAGTGGGACACCACTTTTCACAAAATAACCACTCCATCCATAGCCTTAAAATTAAAATATTTAGAGGTCACTTTAAAAACACACAAGAAAAAAAGACCATTGAAATGAAAATGATTACACACTTAAATATGAAAAATGCAGGACTTAATGTAAATATGGAATTATCTTAACCTTCTATATTCCTGATATACGTTTTTTTGTCTGGTTTCTTTCTGGTCTGCATCTTGGTCTC
Source organism: Discoglossus pictus (assembly GCA_027410445.1). Taxonomy (NCBI): domain Eukaryota; kingdom Metazoa; phylum Chordata; class Amphibia; order Anura; family Alytidae; genus Discoglossus; species Discoglossus pictus. The sequence goes on from CM050165.1 coordinate 195,379,768, forward strand.
CTTACAGCTTTATGTACCTTAACCGCCTATGATGTGCAAATATTTACAACCCTGATTATTTACTCTGATCTACACTCATGCCGTCTTCCCCACAGCTGACCGAACAACACATTTTTTTTTTCAATAGGCTGTAATTACTGTGTTTCAATTGGGAATCTAATATCAGTATTGCTCCGGACTTGAGAAAATGAGGCAGCTCTTGAAAGCTTGTCACATATTTATGAATATATTTGTCCAATAAAAAAAGATATCACTATATACTGCAATACTCTGAGTATTCATCTGGTCCCTCACTGCTACATACACATACATATATATATATATATATATATATATATATATATGTATGTAGCAGTGAGAGACCAGATGAATAATCAGAGTATTGCAGTATATATATATATATATATATATATATATATATATATATATATATATATATATATATAAATATATATTTATATATATATATATATATATATATAGATATATATATATATATATATATATATAAATATATAATAAGGGCCGGAAGGGGCAATAAAAATAATATGACTATGCCCCCGACTGGGGGGGGGGGGGGGTCACATTTTTTTTTTTCACCAAGGCCCTCCATTCACTAACTCTGTCATTGACTAAATATGTAATTTATTTTATCATATAGTAGGAATAATAGAAAATATGTTTTCCCACAAAATAGCAGGACCTACAATTGGTCTGGGGAAACTCTTTATGTGATTCACATCATTATCGTCAAAAAGTGTCTGGCAAATCCCTACCTGCGTGTGAGTTCACGTTCTTGGATTTTTTTAATATACCTTCAGCAGACATTGTGTAGACAGTTTTGAGAAAGTCCTTTCAACCATATTATACAGTGATTAAATGTCAGCTGAGCATGCAGTGTTCTGAAATGGTAACAGGGGAAGTACACACTGTGTAATTTTTTCTTTCATTTTTAGCTCGTGGAGCCAATCTCTTTTATATCACAAGGTCAAAAGAAACCACATACACACACTCATTCACTTGAGCATGACATTTTTAAATAATTCACAAGGTAACCCACATTCACTTTTATGTAAGTGAATTATCTCTAAATATAACTTTAGGAAACTACAAGACTAACCAAAGGAGAATGACATATTATTCTTGTCTGAATTAATTTTGTGGTCTGACTATTTAGTCTTTTGGAATTTTTACACACAGCAATGAAATGTGTAGTATTATGTGCTGTGTCATTTCCAGTCCCTGTGCAGAAGATTTTTTTTCTGTGGACATTTACAAAGCAGGTTAATATTTTGGTTAACATTAAAAGCTAAAAAAATCACCTAGATATCCACACACACATATTGTGCAGTAGAACATTATACAAGTTTAAGGTATATATATGTAACAGATGTCTAGTTAGGTATGAAGAATAATTTATTTTAATCTCTTGTAATAGTGCATTTTTTTATTGTGGGTGCCAGTTTACCTTAATATATTACAATAACGCGTGCACAATCTAAACCAGTGATAGGAAATGTTGCTTCTCAAGTGCCCAGAACCTGTGTTTTTTCATCAGCCCAACTACTGTAGCTCAAGAAAAAAGCAGAAGCACTGTTCAAATAATTGCTGTAGTTCTACATAAATTTAGTGGCTGATCAGCTGAGCACAAAGCATGGTATGAAGTTTTAATGATACATCAATAGCTACTACAACATAATTAAAAACACAGCATTTCTTAAATCAAGGTTAAGGATTGGGGTTAATCTAAAATAAATTTTAGAACTTGTTACTACTCAAAAATGCCATACACAAGAGTTTTAAAATGTGCTGATCTCTGTAAACAAATTGATATCATGTGAGTTAGTTAACTGGGTTCCCTGGGGGTCCAGTGGTTAGGATTTGGTGCTTTCACTGCTGTGACCTGGGTTTGATTCCAGGCAGGGAACCAAGAGTTCACACCACCCTGAAGCAAAACAGGGTTAGGCCTGGTCAGTAATTGTATGGGAGAGCATCTAGGTATACTAGGCGCTGTATGCTGTGCACCACTGGAGAAGCAGCTGGCAACCCACTCCAGTATCTCTGCCATGAATACCAAGTGGATCGGCATGGTGTGTTGCAGTCCATGAGGTCATGGAGACTCGGAAATGGCTTAAAGACACAAACACATACAATTTAGCTAATTAGTATTGTGTTAACAATCTATGAATAATTTACATATATTAACTCCATTTCATATAAAATGCTGCTGTGTGTAGTAGAACCCCCTCCATTCTCCCTGTCATGTGCATAAGGCTTAACTTTGCAATATAAAGACTAAATAGACCTATTGATCCATTTCTTGCAAGCTCAGGAACATCATGCCACAAATTGCAACATGCCTGTTATGTACAGTCCAGGTTCTTTCAGGCACTTCAAGGGCCCCAAGTTATGCAAACCTTTTCCTAGGATTTTGGAAGAAAGAAATTGTTTTTTTCAGAAGAGAATAGTCATCTTACAGATAAGGTATTACTGTTGCAATGCTATATTGATGATATCAAAATTGTATGGACATATACTTAAAGGGATATACTTTCCTGGATTACAGTGTCTTGCAAAAGTATTCATCCCCTTGGCATTTTTCGTGTTTTGTTGCCTCGCAACCTGGAATTAAAATGGATTGTTTGATGATTTGCATAATCTAATTTACAGAACATGCCCACAACTTTGAAGATGTTTTTTTTATTGTGAAGCTAAGAACAAATAGGACAAAATAACAGAAAAAGTAAGTGTGCATATCTATTCACCCCCCTTAAAGTAAATACTTTGTAGAGCCATCTTTTGCAGCAATCACAGCTCCAAGTCGCTTTGGTTAAGTCTCTATGAGCTTGCCACTTATCACTGGGATTTTTGCCCATTCCTCCTTGCAAAACTGCACCAGATCCTTCAAGTTAGATGGTTTGCACTTTTGAACAGCAAAGATAAGTCTGACCACAGATTTTCTATTGGATTGAGGTCTGGGCTTTGACTAGGCCATTCCAACACATTTACATGTTTTTCCCCTTAAATCACTCAAGTGTTGCTTTAGCAGTGTGTTTGGGCCATTGTCCTGGTGGAAGGTGAACCACCGTCCTAGCCTTAAATCACACACAAAGTGGTACCGGTTTTGCTCAAGAATATCCCTGTATTTAGCACCATCCATCTTTCCCTGAACTCTGACCAGTTTCCCAGTCCTGGGTGCTGAAAAACATCCCCACAGGATGGTTTTGCCACCACCATGTTTCACTGTGGGGATGGTATTCTTTGGGTGATGTGATTTGTTGGGTTTGCCCCAGACATTGCATTTTCTTTGATGGCGGAAAAGTTCCATTTTAGTCTCATCAGACCAGAGCACCTTCCTCCATACATTTTGGGAGTCTCCCACATGCCTTTTCGCAAACTCAAAATGTGCCATTTTGTTTTTTGCTGAAAGTAATGGCTTTCTTCTGGCCACTCTGCCAAAAAGCCCAACTCTATGGAGCGTACGGCTTATTGTCATCCTATGTACAGATACTCCAGTCTCTGCTGTGGAACTCTGCAGTTCCTCCAGGATTACTTTAGGTGTCTGTGCTGCCTCTCTGATGCTCGGTACGTGAGTTTTGGTGGGCGGCCGTCTTTTGGCAGGTTTGCTGTTGTGCCTTGTTCTTTCCATTTGTTTATGATAGATGTGATGGTGCTCCTGGGGGATCAAAGATTTGGATATTTTTTTATAACCTAACCGTGACTTGTACTTCTCAACAACATTGCCCCTTGGTCTTCATTGCAATGTTTGGTTAGTGGTGCCTCTTGCTTAGGTGTTGCAGCTTCTGGGGCCTTCGATTGCACACAGGTGGACATAATTTCACTAATTATGTGACCTCTGAAGATAATTGGTTACACCAGAGCTTTTTATGGGCTTCATAACAAAGGGAGTACATACACACATGCAAATTTTCTGTTTTCTATTTCTAAAAATTTGTTTTATGTATATATTTTTCTCATTTCACTTCACCAACTTAGACTATTGTATTCTGATCCATCACATTGAATTCAGATTAACAAAACATTGAACTTAAGGATGTAATGTAACAAAATAGGTAAAAAGTCAAGGGGGTGAAAAAAAAATGTTTGCATGAAAAAATACCAAAACAAACATTTAAACACTTACCTTGAAGTTAGCAAAATTTATTGTAATTTCTGACAGTTTATAATTAAGGTTAACACCCCCTCGAATTTGTTTTGGACAATCCGGTTAGAGAAAGATTTCAGACATAGCAATATGTTAGTTGCTATGGCAACACCACACAGCATAGCAGAGATGAATCATATACCAGCAGTGACAACACTGCTCTCCTATTGGCTGTGGTGCAAAGCAGCATGGGATATGTAGGCAAAGAAGCCTGGGAAATGTAGTGTATCACTGACATGTGACAGGAAGCTGCAAGGAGGAAGCTGTAAGGAGATTGGCTGAGCAAGCAACAGCAGGTAGATAGTGGGTTAATATTGCTCCCTGGGTTCTGCATGCTGATTGGGGGGGGGCTCCAGGAAGTTGTGTAGACACCGCCTGGGGGTGTCAACATAATCATTGGAGGTATTTTTTAGATATTAATAAAAATAAAATGTTTTATAAGTTGTGCTACATACACATAAGCTGCTTATTGCCTACAGAGTGCAGAAATGTAGTAATCCAGCTCACTTAGATATCCCTTTAAATAGTTGTGACAGATTCACTGTCACTCTCGGTATCCGTGCCTTCGTTTACAGCAAAAATGGAGGACTCAGGAAGCTTTGACATGCTTGAACAGGCTTTAATGTATATTGTCAGCTTACAAGAAAATAATCAAAACAGAAAATAAATCCTAGCTTCTCTTTGAAGCACTACCTATACTTTTATCTGCAGTTCCCTCACTGCTCTGCAGTAATATGAAATACAGGCTAATGACACAGCAATACAGGCCTGTAAACTTATCTGTTTAGAGTCCACTCCCTTCAGGGTCTGCAATCCATTTGCAGGGGAGCTGTGTCTCTTTCACTTCTTCTCAGTGTTATCTCTCAATTGTGCTGGCTGTACACTTAAAACAGCCTTACTGGCTTTCCAGGTCTCATTGACCTCTCTCTGGCCACACAAAGCTGTCACAGGTTTGCTCTGTCTCTGCAGAGGCTCCACGCACACAATCCTCCAACTGGAGGTAGCAGCAGGCCCTGATTTCAGCCACACCCCTGCCTTTTGAGCAGGTTGTTAACTCTCTCACTCCTAGGGAGAAGTCTTGAAGAGCTCTCTTCTGACCCCTAGTGGCACTTCACCACATATCCCCGACCCCAGCTTGACACCATGGGGTTGATCGTCCAACGCTGTGAGACCGTATCTGCAATCCAAAGCATCCTCAGTACCATCTGTGTCCTCTCTGCACTGTTCTTGCCACTGTGACACCAATGAGACTAATTTATTCATCTGAGCTACCGCTCTTCCAGCTGCACCATCCGTTGGTGCTCTCTTCTTTGTACCTCTAGGAGCATCTACATTCTTTGTCTCTACTGTCATCTTAAACTCCTTCATAGGACTTTTCCCATTTCGCAGCTTACCTCCTTCATCCCTGCTTTCAAATTTCTTTGTCTTTCCTTGAAACTGTGTTTTCTTTCTGGGTGAAGAGACAATTCCTTTTCCCTCTCTTCCTTTCACTTCATATTTTCTGCTTTCTTTGCCGTTCCGCCTGCTGTCATCACTTAAACTTTGAGGGTAGGACACCGGCCTGCCCATCTCCCTGAGTGCCCTGCCCCATGGACCCTTGAAAAGTACTTCTCGTACTTTGGTATGAGAATGTTTTTCTCCAGACAGTCGTTTCCCTGGGGGCACATCACAGACATTACAGGTTTCTGTGACCTTGCCTTCCACTGGATGCATCTTTTCTTTCAGACCCTTCATCTCATTCTCACAGCTTTGACTTATTCTCTTTATATCTTTAATACGAGGACTGATGTTTGCCAGTTCACTCTCTAGCTTGGATACTTCCTGCCAGTTCATGGCTAGATGGTTTGTTTTCGTCTGTTCAAAGTCACTACAGTATTTATGCCTCATCTGCAGACCGGTAGCCTGGGACTGGAGCTACCTCAATTCAGCCTCTTTATGCTTGGATTTCATTTGCTTCATTAATCCTCCTGTTAAACGTTCTTTCTTTTCCAGAAGATTATCCGCAGCTTTCTCATCCCTTTCAACTTCACTATGGAACAACAACTTCTTGGGCTGTTTTTCTTCCCTCTGTTTCTGGCTCTCTCCGTTCCAGGTGCTCCTATTGGCTGGCTGACAACTCTCACCAAAACGTATCAGGCTCATCCAGTCATCTTGCTTCTGGTTTGGCCCAGTATCATCTATAGACTCCAAAGGAAGGTCCTCTCACGGCTGCATCTTGCTCTCGGATCTGTACTTCATCTTTCTTTCTGTGCACAGCAAGCATATGCGAAATCTCTGCTTGAAAGGAGCTTACAGACTTTTGGTTTTGCTGGAATATTTCCAGCTGTTCAGGAACTTCAAGCTGACACCCAACAGATAGGCTAGTACACCTCTTAATAGCCACTTGAATCCTAGATTCCAGGAAAACATTTTTATTTTCGGCATCCTCAGCCTTCACCAGTATTATTTCTTCTTTTAGTAGCTTCTAACTTGCTTTGCCTACAAGGCGTCCAGCTTTTCATCTTCCTCGGCTTCCTTTAGCCGCAGTTTCTCCTCATTAGCTTGTTGCAAATCCAGTTCACTCTGCGTGTACTGGATCTTTTGCTGCATGTTCAACTGAGGAACCTCCTCTGACTCTTCTATTAGGTCCTCCCTGAATATCTTTGGCTGCTCAGCCATGTTTTTTTCACCCTTCTGTCTCTCCTGTACAGGCTCCTTCACTATGCCTCGCATATGAGCTACCTGCAAATATTGCTCTGCATTAAATGTAGCATCTTGTACACACAGTTCCTTCAGGTCAGTGCTAGTGTCTTCTGGACAAACACTCTGCTCCAACTCTCCCTCGGTATCAGAGAGTTCGCTAACCAGCTGCCGTTCTGGAGTTTGTAACAGCAGTTCCTTTCTTGTTATAGCTGCTCCCCTCTGAGAAACATGGTTAGCAAGGAGATCTCGCTTTATCTGTTCACCACTGTGCAGCCCCTTTTGCATAAATCTCTCATTCATCTTTTTCTTGGGGGAACTCTCCCACTGCTCCCAATTAGACAACTGTGTCTTCTTCCTATAGGACACTATGTTGTCTTCAAACGCAGGCTTCCTTCTCCATTCAGGAATATAATTTGGAATCATCCTGATAACCTTAACTTTAGTAGCAATTTGCCCGTCTTCTACTTCAGGCTTTTTCAGTCCAACTGGGATAGAGTACATTTGCACGCCTTGCTTTACTTCTTTCCTGTTTTTCTTCTCTTTATCCATAGCACTTTGTTTTATGGCCAACTGAGACAGAACACTCTTGGGATACTCATAGTTTTATAAGGACACGTCTCCATGCTCTGCTTCTTATGTCCTCTTAGAGACAGTGGTTTGTCTTTCACCATCTCAATCTCCAGACTCTTTTCTTCCTTATCTTTCACTTTAGTAAAGTTTCCAGTGTCTTCACAATTTTTAGGACATTCTTCCTTTGTAAGAACACTGGCTATATTCATCCACTTAGTCTCTCCTTTCTCTATGTCAGAGATCTTTGTCAGGCACTTTCTTTCTCTCCACCAAGGACAGGTGGCTGTGTCTGTCCGGGTTTCTTATGGAGTCATCTTCATTGCTCTTACCCAAAAGGTCTCTGCATCGGTTTGGACTCAAAACTTCACCAATGACTTGATCAGTATGCTTCTTATTGAGGCTGGTTTTGCACTCAGTCAGTGACAATACTTTGTCCTTTTCTCTTTGCTAATGATCTAAAAGCAACTAAGGTTGTGAGCAACAATCAGTTTGATCCAGGGGCAAAGATTCTTTATCTACACTAGCAACCTCTTTTGCTTTCTCAGCAATTTCTGTTACTTTCACAGCAATCTCATTTGTGCCCTCTGCCGTCTCTGCGGCGCCCTCTGCCGTCTTGCAGCTCCTTCTGCTGTCTCACTTGCAGCTCCTTCTGCAATCTCAGCAGTTTCTTTTGCCATCTCAGCAGTCTCTTTTGACGCTCTCTTGGTGGCTTTTTGCACTCTCTCTGCTATCCACCAGGTCTCTACCTCCTGATTTCTTTCTTCATCAGGTTTGGTTATCCTTCCCTTAACAGGGAAACTTCTTTTTAAACTTGGGTAAACAAGCATGCGCCGTGGATAGCGATAATCAGGTTTATCAAAAAAATCCCAGGAGTGCAATCTCTGTACTCTTTTCACTTCTATTCTGTTAAGGATCTCTTCCTTCAGGGTACAATAATTTGTTACCTTTTCTTTAGGCAAAACCACATTTGCTTTCTGAACTTCTCCACACAGATAGGGACCAAGGACTGTTGCCCAGTGCTGTTTAGGCCAACCTTCCCTAGTGGCAATCTTCTCAAAGTTCAGGAGATATGTGTCATTCTCTTTAGGAAGTGATTAGGATTCATGCTTCCACTTGCTTCTGTAACCACAGTATTAGTTGCAGACTCCAGTTGCTGCAGCTTTGCTGTCTGTGCCTCCAAAAACTCTCTCATTTAGGCTCACACAGATTATATCCTCTTCTTCTTGTCTCTGCCATTTCTCTGTGGCCTCTCTCAGGCATGCAGCAGCATCTCTTAGTTAAGCATCCTTTGCAGCATGGGCTCTGTCTTCTGCAATTTCTTTCACCCCTTTCTGCTGGTTTTCTTGCTGACAAGCTCTGCCCACTTTCTGATATGTAGTGGCATCTAACAGGGCTTTCAATAGTTCCTCCATTATTATACTGTACTGTGAGCTGTCTTCTCAAACAGACAATTTTCACCCCACCACTGCCACCAAAATGTGACAGATTCACTGTCACTCTCGGGATCCGTGCCTTAGATTACAGCAAAAATGGAGGACACGAGAAGCTTTGACATGCTTGAAAAGGCTTTAATGTATATTGTCAGCTTACAAGAAAATAATCAAAACAGAAAATAAATCCTAGCTTCTCTTTGAAGCACTACCTATACTTTTATCTGCAGTTCCCTCACTGCTCTGCAGTAATATGAAATACAGGCTAATGACACAGCAATACAGGCCTGTAAACTTATCTGTTTAGAGTCCACTCCCTTCAGGGTCTGCAATCCATTTGCAGAGGAGTTTTGTCTCTTTCACCTCTTCTCAGTGTTATCTCTCAATTGTGCTGGCTGTACACTTAAAACAGCCTCACTGGCTTTCCAGGTCTCCTTGACCTCTCTCTGGCCACACAGAGCTGTCACAGGTTTGCTCTGTCTCTGCAGAGGCGCCACGCAAACAATCCTCCAACTGGTAGCAGCAGGCCCTGATTTCAGCCACACCCCTGCCTTTTGAGCAGGTTGTTAACTCTCTCACTCCTGGGCAGAAGTCTTGAAGAGCTCTCTTCTGACCCCTGGTGGCACTTCACCACATAGTGTTTGAAGAATTTTTTAAATATCTTTATATCAATAAAATAAATCTCGCCTTTACATATGTGACCAATATGAGACAGATTTAATTTTAGATCTTCTAATCTGTAAGCTTACCCTAACCGCATTTTTCAAATCAGCCTATAAAAGAGCATTGACAATAAACAGAGAAGATCTACTCTATGAAAAGAAGCAACATGATTCAAAAGATCTTATTAGATGTATAGAGTCTTACAGAAATAATAAATCACCAAATAAAGAAAATCCTCAAAAAATATTGGTATCTTCTAATCGAAGATCATATTCTGAAAGAATATATTACAGAAAGTGCCACAGTTACTTACCGAAGGGGATGAAGCCTGGGAGATATGCTCACAAGGAGTTTTTTTTTACTCAAGAAAAGTCAAAAAATGTAGAGATCAATAAAATAAAAGGACAATTTAAATGTGAACATTGTAAGGCTTGTAGATGGATAGAATAGGAAAAAATCTTTACACATCCCCCAACAAGGAAGAAGTATCCATTTAGAAACTTTAATTGCTCCACAGATCATGTGGTATACATAATATCTTGTAATTGTTAAAATTTACGTGGGTAAAACTGAGAGACTCTTCAGGAAAATAATTCTCACACATATCCTCTATAAATGTATAACTTGACACCCCTGTTGCAAAACATATTAAACTGTATCATAATAACAGTACAGATGATATACGTTTTCATGCTATAGATAAGATCATTCTCGGACCAAGAGGAGGCAATATTAGGAAAAGCCTTCTCCAACTGGAAAGTTGATGGATATACCTCCTTAAAGCACAGAGCCCAATAGGACTGAATGAGGGTTTTCCCTATACTCCTTTCCTATAGAAACACAATCAATTGGAGTAAATGTGGGAATCATCACTAGGTTTAAGTAGCTATGTTTTGAGTCGGGAAACGAGGATTGATATGGATTGGGAGATTATATTGAAGAACATGGCCTTTTGATTACTCTCATTAAATTTATTAATATATCTATTTTCTTACAGTTGATTTGTATAATAGTAAACTTTACATCAAAGAAAGGACAGTACAGCAGCTATACTGAAATATTTATTGATTGACTGAATTCTTACTATTGTATTCTGAATACTCCGGAATCTATATATTATCTTTTTACTTGTTTATCTTGTGTGGTATTATGACTTAAGGTAAACAATGCACACACCATTTCAGAATTGACAGCCTGAGTCTGTACTATTAAGTCCATTCACTTCAATGATTTTAAATGATTTTTATATATTGTTATTTCTGGGCTCTATGATGATTTAATCAACCAAATGAGGGGAGCTTGCTAGATCCATTATTTATTTATTATAACTCTTTATTTAAGATCATTAGTTTACTCCACATAGTGGATTTACTTAACCATCATTCAATTATTCACTTTGTCACAAATAGGGAATTATTCCCCTTTATTTATTACTATATAATATTAATTTATATTGTTTCACTTTATGTAGAGAATCACATCTACAATCACATGTTATTAAGATATAATTATGTTTGAGTTATGTACGTTTGATTTAGGTTACACATTATTTCACTTACTAGCCCTCCTATTTAATGGATTCATTTGTTATTCAGTATATTGTATGTCTAGGTGGCCCAGATTAATTTCAGTATTTTTTTTTTTTTACATAGTAGCGTTTTTATCAAAGATGAATAATAAAGATTTTGTTTATATATATATATATATATATATATATATATATATATATATATATATATATATATATATATATATATATATGTAACGGAACCCATCACTGTTTTACCCTGTTTTATGATTATTATGGTTAAAATATGATCCTACTATTATACTGCATGTATGTTGGTTGATGCTCTGCAGAATATTGTCCCAGACATTTGCAGCTACTTAGCATGGGAGATAATCCTGTTACAGAGACTCCGCATAAGATAAAGGAAGTCTATTGTATACAGTGTTTTCATTCTCAGATAAGAACAAAGAAGTGTAATTGAATCAATGTCTGATTGTATCAAAGTTGCCAGGGAGCCTCGGGGAGGTGTGACCCACCTATTGTTCTCTTTATGTGTATTGTGTGGCCAAATCTGGGCATGTGTATTGCCTGTGGGAAGAGATGGGTATAAATATTTCTGCAGAACAGAATAAAGTCAGTATTCATTTGACTCCCAAATTGTGTGTCGTCCAATATGGGAGGTCGGGGATGGTGAAACTGTAGTGCCTCTTGGGTATTTTACCGTATACCAGTGGAGATATTGGACTGCGTGTTCCAGCTCCGTTACATTATTTATATATATATATATATATATATATATATATATTGTGACAAACCACTTCTTTTACAGGTAGGATTGTCACCGATCTTGCAGTAACCACAGCCTTCTAGGGTATACAAAGTCCAGGACACCTTCAGCTCAGTTTTCCTTTTTTATTCAGTTTGAAAGCAGGTACTTTAAATAATAACAAAACAAACAAAATCCCTTGCTCTTACTTGAGCTCTTACTAGACAGTACTTGCTATCTGCAATTGGGTGGCTTTCCCACTTACCAATTTCCCAAACAAAAGCAATGTCTTTGCAATAAGCGCAGCCTCTCCTAGCTGTCTTTTCCTCTCCCCCATGGAGCAGGCTGCTCTCTTCCTTTAAAGGCCTGTCTGCTAATTGAGTAGCTACAGGTGAGTGCCAATTAGCTAACTCTTAAAAACCAGATCCAAGCTGTGGTCTGTTATACAGCAACTAGTGCTGTTGGAGCATTGGCCCCCCCTGCTCTCCAAATACTCCGCCCCAGGGACCCATACCATGTTTTGCAGAGCATCAGCTATGCATATTGCAAACTGTAACATCTCTCCCTGGGGCATTTAACTGAGAAATCCTCTGGTTGCTGTCTAGCAAATCAGGTCTGATGTATCTCCCATCAACCACTATTCCACCTTTATGCTCACATATCCTCCCCCCCAGCTCATACCCAAGGGTTTGAGCGACCATGGAAATCAGGGAGTGTACCCTCGAAAGCCCATCAGCATTACCTTGTTGCAGACCAGCCCTGTGTTCCACAGTGAAATTAAAAGATTGCAAACTCAAAAACCATCTGGTTACTCTGGAGTTACTTTCCCTGTTCTGATACATCCACGTCAGAGGAGCATGGTCCGTTATCAATCGAAACCTTCTGCCTAGTAGGTAGTATTTAAGAGAGTCTAATGCCCACTTAATAGCAAGACACTCTTTTTCAACAATAGAGTAGTTCTTCTCATGTGGGTTTAACTTTCTGCTCAAAAAGAAAACAGGGTGTTCTTCACCCTGGTATTCCTGTGAAAGAACAGCCCCCAAGCCCACATCAGAAGCATCTGTCTGAACTATAAAATCCCTGGAAAAATCTGGGGTCACTAAGACAGGATGGCTACAGATAGCTTCCTTCAGACTCTTAAAAGCCTTTTCTGCCTCAGGGCACCATTTAACTATGACTGGGGATTTTGCTTTAATAAGGTCTGTCAGGGGTGCAGCAATGGTAGCAAAATCTGGAATGAACCGCCTATAATATCCAATTAAACCCAAAAATGCCTTTACTTGTTTCTTTGTAAGGGGCTGTGGCCATTTTTGTATGGCTTCTACTTTGGCTTCCTGTGGTTTAACCAAACCCCTCCCAATAGAATAACCTAAGTACTTAGCTTCCTCTAAACCAATCGTACACTTGGAAGGATTGGCAGTTAAGCCTGCTGAGCGGATAGCATCAAGTACCGCTTGAACTTTAGGGAGGTGGGATTCCCAGTCTGCACTGTGGATGACGACATCATCCAAGTATGCTGCAGCATAACGAACATGAGGTTTAAGAATTCTGTCCATCATTCGTTGGAATGTGGCAGGTGCCCCATGTAACCCAAATGGCAATACAGTGTACTGAAACAGGCCACTGGGTGTTGAAAAGGCTGTCTTTTCTTTGGCTCTTTCAGTGAGCGGGACCTGCCAGTAACCCTTTCTTAAATCCAAGGTTGTTAGATAACGAGCTTTGCCCAGTCTTTCTATTAACTCATCAACTCTTGGCATTGGGTAAGCATCAAATTTTGAGAGGGCGTTTAACTTGCGGTAGTCATTGCAGAACCTCCATGTGCCATCAGGTTTTGGCACCAATACAATAGGACTACTCCAGTTACTCTGGGATTCTTCAATGACTCCAAGTTTTAACATGCTCTCAACCTCTAAGTTTATAACCTCCCTCCGGGCCTCAGGAATTCTATAGGGTTTGAGGTTAACTCTTTTCCCTGGTTCGGTTATTATGTCATGTTTAATCACTTTAGTCTTTCCTGGAACTATCGAGAAAACATCCCTATTTCTTCTGATGAAATCTCTGACCTCTTGCTTTTGATGGACAGACAGAGTCTTAGATACGTTCACATCTGGCTCTACTATAGGAGGTTCTGAAGGTTTTAAAGCAACCAGGACCTCCCTGTCCTTCCATGGCTTTAACAGATTTATATGATACAACTGTTCAGGCTTTCTTCTTCCTGGTTGTCTGACTTTATAATTGACATCACTCACTTTCTCTATTATTTCATAGGGTCCATGCCAAGTCGCAAGGAACTTATTCTCCACAGTAGGGACCAGAACCAATACCCTGTCTCCCGGTTGGAACACTCTGACTCTAGCATTACGGTTATAGCTGTTTTTCTGAGCCTGCTGGACTTCCAGCATGTGTTCCCTGACAATAGGCATGATGGTGGCCATTCTATCCTGCATTTGAGCTATATGCTCAATTACACTCCTGTGAGGAGTAGTCTCCTGTTCCCAGGTCTCCTTAGCAATATCCAATATTCCCCTGGGATGTCTTCCATATAATAATTCAAAAGGAGAGAAGCCCGTGGAGGCCTGTGGAACTTCCCTAATGGAAAACAGTAGATATGGCAATAAAAAATCCCAATTTCTTCCATCTGCATCAATTACCTTGCGTAGCATACTCTTAAGGGTTTTGTTGAACCTCTCTACTAAACCATCAGTCTGTGGGTGATATACTGAGGTCTTAAGATGTTTAACCTGCAAGAGCCTGCACAACTCTTTTGTGACTCTGGACATGAACGGGGTCCCCTGGTCTGTCAGTATTTCTTTAGGGATACCCACCCTACTGAACATCAACATAAGTTCCTTAGCTATTAGCTTTGCAGAGGTATTACGCAAGGGAATGGCCTCAGGATAGCGAGTTGCATAGTCCAAGATGACTAATATATATTGGTGTCCCCTAGCGGACTTTACCAGTGGCCCCACTAAGTCCATAGCGATCCTTTCAAAAGGCACGTCAATTATGGGTAAGGGTACAAGTGGACTACGAAAAGTCTTGAAAGGAGCCCTGTACTGGCACTCAGGACATGAGGAGCAATAGTTTGTAATAGCAGCAAACACTCCAGGCCAGTAAAACCGTCTAAGGACTCTCTCTCTAGTTTTTCCGACTCCCAAGTGTCCCCCTAATATGTGGCTGTGAGCCAACTTTAGCACTATATTCTGGTAAGTCTGAGGAACCAACAGCTGCCTAATGATGTCTGAATCCTTTTTTTCTACACGGTAAATTAGGTCATTTTGTACTTCAAAATAGGGGAACGGCAGTGCTCCTCCTGGCTGATTAACAACCCCGTTTACAACTTTAATATCATTTCTAGCTGTCACTAAAGTGGGATCTTCCCACTGAGCGCTTTTAAAGTTACCTGGACTAATTCCAATATCAATTAAGTCCTTATCCTTGTCTGCATTATTAGTAGGCTCCTCACTAGTTTGAGCTGGGTTATCTCCTATTAATACTGGTTTAGGGCAGTATTTTTTCTTTTTCCTTATTTTTCCGTCACAGTGGTCAAAACCCAAGTCAATATCGGAAAAAGGGAACACATTATCCTCGACAGACTGACTCATTTCTGATAAATTTTGATCTGTCTTTTGTAAAGCTGCCCATAATTTTAGAAAATGAGGAAAGTCTCTACCGATCACTACCTCATGGGCTAATCTAGGTACTACACCCACTCGGTACTTTAAATTCCCATACTGGGTTCCAATATTTACTTCCGCAGTGGGGTATTCCTTTTTATCACCATGAACACAGATAATGCCTATTTTCTGTCCATGATCAGGTTTTACACAAGGTATTATAGACTCTGCTACCAACGTAACCATACTACCTGAATCAAGTAATGCTTTAGACATTTTTCCATTCACAGTTACACAGCATTTATGAGCGTTATTATCATAGTCATTGTTAACAATACCATAACAACTGAGCAAAAATGAACGTGTTCCCTCATTTTTGCCCATATTGCATTCCATAGGTTCATCCTTAAATGGACAGTCTTTGGCCATATGACCATCCTCTTTGCACTTGAAACATTTGACAGTACAGTCTGACCACCAATTAGTTCCGTTCCCAGGCCTATTAGACCTGGATGCCCCCCTTAAACCTTGAACAGTCTTACCCGGTCTTGCAGAATCTTGGGGCTTAGGATTGCGAGGGTTTGCCTGTGAAGTAGGACATAGCAGTTCTCCTGCAGCCGCATATCTTTCCACCAAGGCAATCAGTTGGTCAGCTGTATGGGGGTCACTTTGGCTGACCCAGCGACGCAGGGAAGCTGGTAAACCACGCAAAAACCGGTCCATTACTAAGGTTTCCACAATGTGGCTAGCTGAATGGATTTCAGGTTGTAACCATTTCCGTGCAAGGTGTATGAGGTCAAACATTTGGGAACGTGCGGCTTTGTCTGAAGAATATGACCATGAGTGGAACCTTTGGGCACGTACTGCAGAGGTTACACCCAGTCGTGCCAAGATTTCAGCTTTCAATTTGCTGTAGATACTTGCATCGGCTGGTTCTAGGTCATAATATGCCTTCTGCGGCTCTCCACTTAGGAACGGTGCCAGTATGCTTGCCCACATTCTCCACCATATGTGACAAACCACTTCTTTTACAGGTAGGATTGTCACCGATCTTGCAGTAACCACAGCCTTCTAGGGTATACAAAGTCCAGGACACCTTCAGCTCAGTTTTCCTTTTTTATTCAGTTTGAAAGCAGGTACTTTAAATAATAACAAAACAAACAAAATCCCTTGCTCTTACTTGAGCTCTTACTAGACAGTACTTGCTATCTGCAATTGGGTGGCTTTCCCACTTACCAATTTCCCAAACAAAAGCAATGTCTTTGCAATAAGCGCAGCCTCTCCTAGCTGTCTTTTCCTCTCCCCCATGGAGCAGGCTGCTCTCTTCTTTTAAAGGCCTGTCTGCTAATTGAGTAGCTACAGGTGAGTGCCAATTAGCTAACTCTTAAAAACCAGATCCAAGCTGTGGTCTGTTATACAGCAACTAGTGCTGTTGGAGCATTGGCCCCCCCTGCTCTCCAAATACTCCGCCCCAGGGACCCATACCATGTTTTGCAGAGCATCAGCTATGCATATTGCAAACTGTAACATCTCTCCCTGGGGCATTTAACTGAGAAATCCTCTGGTTGCTGTCTAGCAAATCAGGTCTGATGTATCTCCCATCAACCACTATTCCACCTTTATGCTCACAATATATATATATATATACATATATATATATATATATATATATATATATATACATATATATATATATAATATATATATATATATCATGGAATTCACCAGGGCCCAGCACAGAAGCATTTATTTTATCTAATTATGAACTTGCTATATGACTTTTTTCCTGATTACTTATGCTCTTAGACTCAATTGTTGCAAACAATTTCTGTTTTCATTGTGCAGTGGCCCTTTAACGCTCATAAATAATAAATGCATTTGTGATGTTAAAATGTCTGTTATGGAGAAATGTCTGTGATTTGCTCACATAGCAAGGGAGCGAAAAAGAGAAAATGGGTGCGTGTACACCTTGCTAACACACTCACAGGGGCTCCTCCACTTTACTGCCCAGGGGCTCCAAAAAGATAGATCTGGGGCTGACCATGGCTACTGCTGTCCTGGCAAGTCCAACAGCATTGATCATGTGCAAGTGCCAATACCTACACCAACACTCATCACATGACAATAAGTGATAGTGTCAATGTATCTATTAACCATATTTTTCTAATGTCATATGTTTAACAACCCTTCAGTGGAAGGGTGAGGCCCATCAGTGTCACAATGTATACGTATCGCAGTATTAACTCACAGTAGGTAATATTTATGTTGTTCAGGCATGTTTGAGAAAATAGTGATAGTAACATTGCAATAAGTGTTAGAACACATGTTGAACATATTACTACTTTCCAACACTTGTCACACCTGTGTCACTATGAAGTTCATGAATGTTCACAGTGCTTCAGTATGGAAAGAAAGGATATATATGTTATCATCATGTCACACGTCATGCAGAAATCAGGTGTTGATGATAAACATAATGATAATAAAATCAGTTCTAACATAGAGAGTGGAAAGACGTGGCCAAAATAACTTCAATCCATAATGTAAAGAATTTAGTGTGAGGCAAACATATGTTGACATTCATAAACTGCATAAAGGGATACCAATACAGGATGATGACCAATATCCTAAAAATAAATAGTTAAACATCTTTATGTATGTGGATTTATACAATCTAGTAGATTTACAAACGCACAGAAACTGAACAATTGAATACTTAGAGCACAGTTTTAAACATATCCGACCATGCATTAATATCATGGGTGTGGTGTGGGCGCATCCGTAAGAGCAAGAGGCTGAAAATAACTGACAAAACCTAAAGGGGTCAAGGTAATTTGTATAATAAGAATGATGCATAACATTCACTAGGGTCACATGTGGTCATTACATCACTGTAACCACAATCAGATGAATCAGAAAATAATCATGAAAATCTCCATATAATGGAAGTAACTACTAATTTTGCATAGCACATCCATCATGTCTTCATCTGCTACATTACACAGATGTGGAAATCAAGTACTATGTAATCCAATTCATAAACACACATACAGTGTGTTACAAAAAAATAAAATAAATCAAAAACAAAAAGGTCGTCCTAAGTTAAAAAAGGCAGAGTGCAAACTATCTGTCATGAGAAATAATTATTATTGAGTATTGATTTGGCATCTCACACGGAATGCTTAATTGTGACCACATTCAGTAGGGCCCGGCTATTAGTACCATCTCTCAAGGGATTTCAGCAACATGAATAATTCATCCTGTCTCATTCATCCCGTATACAGGTATCATCAGATTATAACTGACTGTTAGGATATCATGATGTCTATTCATGTACCCATTAATATACATGTCTTACTGATGTCTTGATGATGGTCTCATTTACTATTGGCTCTGTCTAAATAGCAACTTACGGGCTTGCTTAATTAATCATGATCATGCCCTGAAATGCTACGTATGGGTTCATGGTTTACAGTTTTAGACTACATTACACAAAATAAAAAAATATATTACAGTTAAATAAAAATACCTACAATACTCAAATAAAAAAACTTATAATTACAGAAAATAAAAAGCAGTTTACTAAACATAAAAAAAACTATAATTACAAAAATAAAAAAGACATTAAATCAAATCAAAAAGACTATATTACAGTTTAATAAAAACATACTGTATATACTAGAGTATAAGCCGACGCGAGTATAAGCCGAGGCACCTATTTTACCACAAAATACTGTGTAAAATGAGTGACTCAAGTATAAGCCGAGGGTGGGAAATGTGCTGCCCCCTGTGTCCCTCTTGTGCCTTCTGTGTCCCCCTCTTCCTTCCCAGTGTCTCTTCTCCCCTCTTCCTTCCCTGTGTCTCTTCTCCCCTCTTCCTTCCCTGTGTCTCTTCCCCCACTCCTCATCCTCAGGCCCCCTCCTCATTCTCAGGCCCCCTCCTCATCCTCAGACCCCCTCCTCATCCTCAGGCCCCCTCCTCATCCTAAACCCCCCGTCCTCATTCTAAACCTCCGTCCTCATTCTAAACCCCCCTCATTCTAACCCCCCCTCATACTACCCCTCTAAATACCCCCCCCTCTCCCCTCACTTACCTGCTCATGCCTCCGCTCCTTCCGTGTCTTGATGTGGCGCGCATGTGACCTCACGGCATTAGCATATAAAGGGTGCCGGCACCCGGTATATGCTAATGCAGTGACGTCACATGTGAATTCGCAAGGGGATTTAACCCCTGTCCACAGCATTGTAAATGCAAATAAAAAATCAATACTGCACTGTAAATAGAAGCCCTGATTCGGGGGGTACTCCAAGTACCCCACCGGCACCTAAAATTAGCCTGTCCCCTCTGCAGCGGGGGTCCAGATCACCCCCCCCCATTGCATTTGAAAATGTTGACCCTAACTATACCCCATTAACCCATACTAAACCCTGTTAACCCTATCTGGACCTGATAACCCTAGCTGGGCCTATTTAACCCTATCTGGGCCTATTAAACCCCATCTAGACCTATTTAATCCTAACTGGGCCTATTTAACCCTATCTGGAGCTAGCTACCCCTAATTGGGTCTATTTAAATCTATCTGGGCCTATTTAACCCAATCGAGACCTATTTAACCCAAACTAGACTTATTTAATTCTTTTTGGGCCTATATAACCCTATCTGGGCCTATTTAACCCCATCTAAACCTATTTACCCCGCCTATATAAGCCTATCTCGTCCTATTGAACCTTAACTGGGCCTATTTAACCTCAAATGTTCTCAGTAAACCCCATTCTACCCTATTAACATTTACACTACCTACCCAACCCCTACCCTACACTTTACCCTGTTAAACCCTACACTACCTACCACCCTAATAAAATCCCTAATAACCCATCTAATTACAGAAAATAATAAAACCTTAAAAAACAGAATAAAAAAAAGGACATCACAGAAAATAAAAAAGGACATTACCAAAATAAAAAAGGACATTACCAATATTAAAAAAAACTACTTTACCATAAATTTAAAAAAAGTACTCTACTGCAAATAAAGAAAGCCAAGTTATCAAAAAAAAGCTAAATTACCACAAAAAAACACATACAATGGATGGATTTGTTGGCCAATATTACAAACTTTTCAAAATTACACTAGCTCCTAAATTACAAATAGTTTTCAGTGAAATAAAAAGTAAGGGCACAGTTGCAGATGAAATGTTAGATGCAACTATTGTTTCTATTCTAAACCTTCAGCGTTCATGACGAGCTTGGGTTTTAACAGTGAAAAATGTATTAGCACCAATGGAACACACCAAGGATGCATTCTTTCTCCTCTAACATTTATTTTAATTTTAGAACCGCTATTAGAAAAGATTAGAACCTCTCAAGAAAATTCTGGAATTTCACCAGGAAAAGTCATAAAAAGTTCGCCTTTGCTGATGACATAATCTTGACGGTGACTAAACCGGAGGCATCTTTGACTTTCTTTAAAGATAATTATAAACTTAGGGCCCTATTAAATTCTCCCTCGTAGTTCTCTCGGTGCTCGCAAAAGGCAGTTTTTCTGCTGTTTGCGAGTACCGAATCTCTCGCAGCCTGCCTTACGATATGACTGCGAGAAAATGGCCGAGAATAGGCTCCGAGAGAGCTACGTAGCCTTAAATCTATGCACGAGTCTCGCATATCGTAAGAATCCCTACGTGGACAAAAAGTCCACGCAAGGGATCCGAAAGCCTCTACGCGCTGCCTCGGAACAGCCCGAGACAGCAGTGTGAGGCTCCCCCCTGCACCCTATACACATCCCCATGCTGCAGGGGTCTCTATCAGGACCCCTGCAGCACCCCCACATTAACCCCTTGCAGCGGGGGTCCCCGATCTGCATAGATCAGGCCCCCCGCTGCATTTCAAACTTTTAAATTCCCAGCCGCGGCTCCTTAAAGGGACCGCGGCACACTATTACCCAATCCCGGCCGCGGCACTTAAAATTAACCCCCCTCTATGCTGGGGGTCCCCATCGGGACCCCCGAAGTGTCCCCACATAAACCCATTGCAGCGGGGGTCCCCGATCTGCATAGATCAGGCCCCCCGCTGCATTTCAAACTTTTAAATTCCCCGCCGCGGCTCCTTAAAGGGACCGCGGCACACTATTACCCAATCCCGGCCGCGGCACTTAAAATTAACCCCCCTCTATGCTGGGGGTCCCCATCGGGACCCCCGAAGTGTCCCCACATAAACCCATTGCAGGGGGGGGCCCCGATCTGCATAGATCAGGCCCCCCGCTGCATTTCAAACTTTTAAATTCCCCGCCGCGGCTCCTTAAAGGGACCGCGGCACACTATTACCCAATCCCGGCCGCGGCACTTAAAATTAACCCCCCTCTATGCTGGGGGTCCCCATCGGGACCCCCGAAGTGTCCCCACATAAACCCATTGCAGCGGGGGTCCCCAATCTGCATAGATCAGGCCCCCCGCTGCATTTCAAACTTTTAAATTCCCCGCCGCGGCTCCTTAAAGGGACCGCGGCACACTATTACCCAATCCCGGCCGCGGCACTTAAAATTAACCCCCCTCTATGCTGGGGGTCCCCATCGGGACCCCCGAAGTGTCCCCACATAAACCCATTGCAGGGGGGGGCCCCGATCTGCATAGATCAGGCCCCCCGCTGCATTTCAAACTTTTAAATTCCCCGCCGCGGCTCCTTAAAGGGACCGCGGCACACTATTACCCAATCCCGGCCGCGGCACTTAAAATTAACCCCCCTCTATGCTGGGGGTCCCCATCGGGACCCCCGAAGTGTCCCCACATAAACCCATTGCAGGGGGGGGCCCCGATCTGCATAGATCAGGCCCCCCGCTGCATTTCAAACTTTTAAATTCCCCGCCGCGGCTCCTTAAAGGGACCGCAGCACACTATTACCCAATCCCGGCCGCGGCACTTAAAATTAACCCCCCTCTATGCTGGGGGTCCCCATCGGGACCCCCAAAATGTGTCCCCACATAAACCCATTGCAGGGGGGGCCCCCGATCTGCATAGATCAGGCCCCCCGCTGCATTTAAAACTTTTAAATTCCCCGCCGCGGCTCCTTAAAGGGACCGCGGCACACTATTACCCAATCCCGGCCGCGGCACTTAAAATTAACCCCCCTCTATGCTGGGGGTCCCCATCGGGACCCCCGAAGTGTCCCCACATAAACCCATTGCAGGGGGGGGCCCCGATCTGCATAGATCAGGCCCCCCGCTGCATTTAAAACTTTTAAATTCCCCGCCGCGGCTCCTTAAAGGGACCGCGGCACACTATTACCCAATCCCGGCCGCGGCACTTAAAATTAACCCCCCTCTATACTGGGGGTCCCCATCGGGACCCCCGAAGTGTCCCCACATAAACCCATTGCAGCGGGGGTCCCCGATCTGCATAGATCAGGCCCCCCGCTGCATTTCAAACTTTTAAATTCCCCGCCGCGGCTCCTTAAAGGGACCGCGGCACACTATTACCCAATCCCGGCCGCGGCACTTAAAATTAACCCCCCTCTATGCTGGGGGTCCCCATCGGGACCCCCGAAGTGTCCCCACATAAACCCCCTGCAGCGGGGGGCCACGATCGGCACCGATCGTGACCCTGCTGCAATTCAATTTTAAATTTCCCGCCTCGCGGGTCCTCAAAGGACCGTAAAGGTCCTGAAAGGACTCGCACTAAAAATATTAACCCCAGGCAACTATAATTACCCCATTAACTCATGATGGTCAGTCCAGACCACCATAAGGCCTAAATTAACCCATTAACTCATGATGGTCAATCCAGACCACCATAAGGCCTAAATTAACCCATTAACTCATGGTGGTCAATCCAGACCACCATAAGGCCTAAATTAACCCATTAACTCATGATGGTCAATCCAGACCACCATAAGGCCTAAATTAACCCATTAACTCATGATGGTCAATCCAGACCACCATAAGGCCTAAATTAACCCATTAACTCATGATGGTCAATCCAGACCACCATAAGGCCTAAATTAACCCATTAACTCATGATGGTCAATCCAGACCACCATAAGGCCTAAATTAACCCATTAACTCATGATGGTCAATCCAGACCACCATAAGGCCTAAATTAACCCATTAACTCATGATGGTCAATCCAGACCACCATAAGGCCTAAATTAACCCATTAACTCATGATGGTCAATCCAGACCACCATAAGGCTCTATTTAACCCCATCAGTCCCATAAGGGTATATTATTACCATTATGGGCCTGTTACAACCCAACATTAACCACATAAGTGCCATGATGGTCCTCAAGGACCATCATGACACTAACTACAAACACTACACTATAACCCCCAATAAACCATTTAATCTAAACTAACCCCCCTCTACACTAATCTATTAACACTTACACTACCTACCTACACTACCTACCCCCTAATAAACCTCCCCAACACTCTAATTACAAAAAACAAAAAACCTACAGTACAGAAAACAAAAAACCTACAGTACAAAAAACAAAAAAACCTACAGTACAGAAAAAAAAAACAATTACAACCCCACCCCCCACTACAGAAAATAAAAAAATTACACACCTGAAAAGGAAAGACAGATAAACACAATACAATACATACATATAATACATTACATACATTACATACAATACATGACATTACATATAATATATTACATATAATATATTACATATAATACATTACATACAATACATGACATTACATACATTACATATAATATATTACATATAATACATTACATACAATACATGACATTACATATAATATATTAAATATAATATATTACATATAATATATTACATATAATATATTACATATAATACATTACATACATTACATACAATACATGACATTACATACATTACATATAATATATTACATATAATATATTATATATAATATATTACATATAGTCCTAATCAAATACCCCCTATCTATCTAACATACAATCTATTTAATTTAAAATAAATCCTAACTATATCAAATACATCCCCCTATCTATCTAAGATACAAAAAATCCTAACTACATACACAGACCCTAATTCTAAAATAAAATAAAATAATTACAGTCCTAACTACATACACAGACCCTTATTCTAAAATAAAATAAAATAATTACAGTCCTAACTACATACACAGACCCTAATTCTAAGCTAAAATCAATAAATTAAGACCACTTACCTTTAAGATGTTGCTTCAGATCACTAACCTATGGGTCAAACAAAAAGAAAAATTAGTACAAAACATTAACATCAAATAAATAAACATTCTATACATTCTAAATATTCAACTCACCTTTACAGCATGTCCAGTCACTGATTAGCTCTTCCGGCGCGGCCCTGTTAAAAAACAAAACACAATACATGAATACATGAATACAATATATAAACAATAAATAAAATACACAAATAAACATCTAAATATACATTTAACTTACCTCCCCGCGATGTCCCCGGCCTTCTCTCCTTCAGCCCCGGCTGGGCCGCGGAACCATCCGCGCTCTAAAAAAAAAAAAAGAAAAAAAACTAACGGAGGTCTGCACTGGCAGACCTCCCCGACGCTAATGAACCTCCCGGAGTCGTTTCCGGGAGGAAATTGGCATTGGCGGCTTGTGATTGGCTGAAAAAGCTGTCTATCAATTTCAGCCAATCAAAAGTCGTCAATGTGTGAGCCAATCAGGATGGGATACACCCCAATATCCCACCCTGATTGGCTAAAACACTTGTCTATCTTTCTGGGAACCAATCACAACGCTCAGATGCCTTCAGACAATCACTATGGGATACACCCCCACGGAGTGATTGGTAGAAGACATCTGCGCATCCTGATTGGCTCCTACATTGACGACTTTTGATTGGCTGACAGCTTTTTCAGCCAATCACAAGCCGACAATGCCAATTTCCTCCCGGAAACGACTCCGGGAGGTTCATTAGCGTCGGGGAGGTCTGCCAGTGCAGACCTCCGTTAGTTTTTTTTCTTTTTTTTTTTTAGAGCGCGGATGGTTCCGCGGCCCAGCCGGGGCTGAAGGAGAGAAGGCCAGGGACATCGCGGGGAGGTAAGTTAAATGTATATTTAGATGTTTATTTGTGTATTTTATTTATTGTTTATATATTGTATTCATGTATTCATGTATTGTGTTTTTTTTTTTAACAGGGCCGCGCCGGAAGAGCCAAACAGTGACGGGACATGCTGTAAAGGTGAGTTGAATATTTAGAATGTATAGAATGTTTATTTATTTGATGTTAATGTTTTGTACTAATTTTTATTTTTTGTTTGACCCATAGGTTAGTGATCTGAAGCAACATCTTAAAGGTAAGTGGTCTTAATTTATTGATTTTAGCTTAGAATTAGGGTCTGTGTATGTAGTTAGGACTGTAATTATTTTATTTTAGTTTAGAATAAGGGTCTGTGTATGTAGTTAGGATTTTTTGTATATTAGATAGATAGGGGGATGTATTTGATATAGTTAGGATTTATTTTAAATTAAATAGATTGTATGTTAGATAGATAGGGGGTATTTGATTAGTACTATATGTAATATATTATATGTAATATATTATATGTAATGTATGTAATGTCATGTATTGTATGTAATGTATGTAATGTATTATATGTAATATATTATATGTAATATATTATATGTAATGTATGTAATGTCATGTATTGTATGTAATGTATGTAATGTATTATATGTAATATATTATATGTAATATATTATATTTAATATATTATATGTAATGTCATGTATTGTATGTAATGTATTATATGTAATATATTATATGTAATATATTATATGTAATGTCATGTATTGTATGTAATGTATGTAATGTATTATATGTATGTATTGTATTGTGTTTATCTGTCTTTCCTTTTCAGGTGTGTAATTTTTTTATTTTCTGTAGTGGGGGGTGGGGTTGTAATGTATTTTTTTGTTTTCTGTAGTGGGGGGTGGGGTTGTAATTTTTTTTTTTTCTGTACTGTAGGTTTTTTTGTTTTTTGTACTGTAGGTTTTTTGTTTTACACTTACATTACCTACCTACACTACCTACCCCCTAATAAACATCCCCAACACTCTAATTACAAAAAACAAAAAACCTACAGTACAGAAAACAAAAAACCTACAGTACAAAAAACAAAAAAACCTACAGTACAGAAAAAAAAACAATTACAACCCCACCCCCCACTACAGAAAACAAAAACATACATTGTATGTAATGTATTATATGTAATATATTATATGTAATATATTATATGTAATATATTATATTTAATATATTATATGTAATGTCATGTATTGTATGTAATGTATTATATGTAATATATTATATGTAATATATTATATGTAATGTCATGTATTGTATGTAATGTATGTAATGTATTATATGTATGTATTGTATTGTGTTTATCTGTCTTTCCTTTTCAGGTGTGTAATTTTTTTATTTTCTGTAGTGGGGGGTGGGGTTGTAATGTATTTTTTTGTTTTCTGTAGTGGGGGGTGGGGTTGTAATTTTTTTTTTTTCTGTACTGTAGTTTTTTTTGTTTTTTGTACTGTAGGTTTTTTGTTTTCTGTGCTGTAGGTTTTTTGTTTTTTGTAATTAGAGTGTTGGGGAGGTTTATTAGGGGGTAGGTAGTGTAGGTAGGTAGTGTAAGTGTTAATAGATTAGTGTAGAGGGGGGTTAGTTTAGATTAAATGGTTTATTGGGGGTTATAGTGTAGTGTTTGTAGTTAGTGTCATGATGGTCCTTGAGGACCATCATGGCACTTATGTGGTTAATGTTGGGTTGTAACAGGCCCATAATGGTAATAATATACCCTTATGGGACTGATGGGGTTAAATAGAGCCTTATGGTGGTCTGGATTGACCATCATGAGTTAATGGGTTAATTTAGGCCTTATGGTGGTCTGGATTGACCATCATGAGTTAATGGGTTCATTTAGGCCTTATGGTGGTCTGGATTGACCATCATGAGTTAATGGGTTAATTTAGGCCTTATGGTGGTCTGGATTGACCATCATGAGTTAATGGGTTAATTTAGGCCTTATGGTGGTCTGGATTGACCATCATGAGTTAATGGGTTAATTTAGGCCTTATGGTGGTCTGGATTGACCATCATGAGTTAATGGGTTAATTTAGGCCTTATGGTGGTCTGGATTGACCATCATGAGTTAATGGGTTAATTTAGGCCTTATGGTGGTCTGGATTGACCACCATGAGTTAATGGGTTAATTTAGGCCTTATGGTGGTCTGGATTGACCACCATGAGTTAATGGGGTAATTATAGTTGCCTGGGGTTAATATTTTTAGTTTTTTGTCCTTTCAGGACCTTTACGGTCCTTTGAGGACCCGCGAGGCGGGAAATTTAAAATTGAATTGCAGCAGGGTCACGATCGGTGCCGATCGGGGCCCCCCGCTGCAGGGGGTTTATGTGGGGACACTTCGGAGGTCCCGATGGGGACCCCCAGCATAGAGGGGGGTTAATTTTAAGTGCCGCGGCCGGGATTGGGTAATAGTGTGCCGCGGCCCCTTTAAGGAGCCGCGGCGGGGAATTTAAAAGTTTTAAATGCAGCGGGGGGCCTGATCGGTGCCGATCGAGGACCCCCGCTGCAAGGGGTTAATGTGTGGGGGCTGCGGGGGTTCCTATGGACCCCTGCAGCAAGGTGTTCATGTGAGGACACTTCGGGGGTCCCGACGGGGACCCCCGCATTGAGGGGGGGTTAATTTTAGGTGCCGGGGGGGGTATTCGGAGTACCCCCACGGCAGGGCTTATGTGGGGGACTGCCGCGGAGGTCCCTTTTAGGACCCCCGCAGCAATTGATGAGGAGTGGGAGCCTGCGATATCATCTCGCAGGCTGTCACTCCTCATGTACATTTACGCAGTGTAGATACGTACGGCCCTGCTGCGTAGCTCATACGTTGCTCGCAGCAGGGCTAATTTAATAGCATTGTAAGTTAGAGAAACTTTGCAGTACGTAGGGCTTAAGTAGAAGCCTCTTATTTACGAGGCTGGAATTTAATAGGGCCCTTAATATTGCCAAAACACAAGTTTTATGGTTAGGTCTCAATAGAAAGATTTACAATCTGGGGATAAAATTCTTCCCAAATTTTAAAGATCTATGTAAAATTAATTATTTAGATTTATATGCGAACATTGTAACCTTTTAAATCAATGGGGAGGAAAAAATTATGGATAGGTAGGAAAAATGCGGTCAAAATGACTGCACTTCCTAAGATTACCTACTTGTTTTGATGTATACCATTGAATATTTTAACACATATTTCAAATAAATTCCAGAAATTATTAAATAAATATATATACAGAGGGAAAAAAAAGCTAGAATAAAACTAGATATAGCTAAAAGTCTATTGAATATAGGGGGTTATTATCAAGCAGTAAGACTATCACATATTGCAAATTGGGGTTTAGTAGATGAAACTCCAAGCTTGGTTAATATAGAAAAATCTATGCTAAATGAAATCTCACAGTCTCAATTACTATGGATATATCTAAAAACTAAAAAGGAAAAAAATGTCCTCTTGCAATTAAAACATAGAATCTAGATGCCTTGTGATTTAATGCAGACAAAATTTGTGGGAAAAAGTGGGAGGCACATATACAAACTATTGTAATTCCTACACCGTTCACCTGATTTGGATGTAAATACCCTCAAATTAAAGCTGAAAGTGTGCAGTTAAAGCACATCTTGTTTGTTTAATTTCAAATCCATTGTGGTGGTGTATAGAGCCAAAAAGATTATAATTGTGTCGATGACCCAATATTTATGGACCTGACTGTATAACTCACTTCTAGCGATCCTAAAACAAGCACATTATAACATAATATAAATAAGTTTACAAATTTTGAAAATATGTTTATGTCCAGATAAGAGACATTTAATTTCTAAATGTTATAAATAATAAACCTACATGCTGAAAATAAAGAAAACAACTAAAATGTAACAATGGGAAAGAGATGTAGGTCGAAAGGGGAATAAAATGAAATGGTTTGAAGCTTTTTCTTTAACAAATAGATTAAGAAAATGCTCAATATAAGGACTCATATGTTAAAATAGTTCGAAGTTGGCACTATATTCAAGTAAATATAGTAAAATTTGAGACTGTGGCTTTAAAGGCACTTATCTTAATTTCTGGTGGAAATGCCCTAAAACATCAGACATTGGGCCTCATTCTATTATCGGCCGTAAATCGGCCGTAAGGCTGCGATTCCTTGCGAGGGTTCAGTTAACTCGCGATTCTATTATACGGCCCCGCAAGGATCTCCTTTTACGGCCGGCCGCATATCTTGGAACCGGCCGTAATCTGTGAAATATAAAAACTGAAAAATAAATTCAAGCCTGCACTGTACAGCTCTGTAAATGCTAGGGATCATATTGGGGGACATGAGGATTAAAAGTAACCCACTCTCAAGCTTGCACATCTGCCCAAACCCGAGTTCAAATTAACTGTTTATTTGCCGGCTGCGGCGTGGGCGTGTCTGAGGTGCTCCAAGCACTCTGGACTTTTTACATGGATATTTTACGGATATTAAAAATGAAATATTTTACGGATTTGAGTACAGGATAATTATGTGCTATTTTTTCTAACACCTAAAATCCCTTTATAGTCTTCTCAAAGTGCAGGATGGCTTTATTTGAGCTATTTTATGTGCTTAATTGGTGCTAGCGAGACCTTTTTCCTGCAAGTAACTGCGGCTCGTTTTTAGCCTTGCAGAGAGGTTTCCCGGAGCAATTGAATTGCAAATCTCTTGCGGCCGTTTTAGATCAAAGGCTTTCCTCCGGCGCGATCGGCCGCAAGAGATAGCAAGGCACCGGCCGCAAGCCTGCCGGAGCATCCGGCCGTAAGGGAATAGAATAGCAGAATAGCTTGCGGCCGGTCCTTGCGGCCCCGCAGCGGCTGCGGCCGATAATAGAACGAGGCCCATTGTGTCTAAGTAAAATATTTTACCCAAATGACCAAAAACTAGAATGTTTTTTAAGAATATTCCTAATCCTTTAGAGATGAAAAACTGTTTGAATTGGAATTTGTGTGATATATATATATATATATATATATATATATATATGTATATATATATATATATATATATATATATATATATATATATATTGTAACCGTTTGCCCCCCAGAGGATGGTGCCAAGTAAAGTAGTGTAAAGAGTTCTTGACAGGAGTGACGGAGTTAAACTTCTAAAGAACTCCTAATTGTTGCAGGTGCAACTTCACTTTAAAGCCTGGAAAGCAGACATGGGGGAGAGGCTGATTAGGCTCTGGCCTGAGTGCCGTGAGGAGTCTGTGTGGAGCTGCAGTCTATGTGAGAACCTGTGTGAGACAGTCAGGAAGACTGGATCCTGGGAGCTGAGCTGAAATAAGCTCTGAAGTGAGACAGTCAGGAAGACTGCTTATAATACAGATTAAAGTACAGAGAGACACTGGTAAACAAGTTGGATTGCCTGGAGAATACAGCCAGCAGCCTAAGAAGAGACACTGAGTATTTCTGTGTGACCTGAGAGGAGAACGAGATAGAGCTCCGGAACAGGACCTACCAGGACTTACAGAGCAGCAGAGGAAGTTGCCAGTAAGAGGAACAGTCTGTGTGACTGCAACAACACTTAACTGAGAGACTGTTTGCTTTAAAAGTGGAGGACCTAGAAAGGATGAGAAGCTGAGAGACTGAACTTAAAGGTACCACCCCTCTGTGTGAACAGATGTTTATTTTATCCTGAAGTTAAGCTATTGTTTATTTTTGAAAGCCTTTACTAAAACAAAGCTAAAAGTATATCGGACTCTGTGGTTTATGGGACAATCACAGGAGCAACCTGTAGCCTAAGGCCAGCCCTGTCACTATATATATATATATATATATATATATATATATATATATATATAAAAAATGACAAACAAAATTTAAAATTCATCCAAATCAGATAGAAATGAATCAGAACAAAATTATATAAATAAAACAATATTTATATAATGTAAATGTGTACTTGTACATTATACTGTTATATATGTATGTCTCTTATGTTTTTATCTATGTATTGGAAAATCTACATTTCAAATAATAAAAAAAATGAAACACCACTTTGTTAATGTGCACCCCATACATGATGTTGCTAAAGATATCCTATGTGTCTCCCTTGGTAATGTATATGTCGTGCAATATTGTTATTTTTATCGTTTATTTGTAACACGCCAACATATTCCGTAGCGCTATACATAAGTTAAGTTACAGGCAATGACAAGTTCAAGATTCACACATTGCAACGAGTGCATGGCCCTGTCTTTGAGCTTGGAATCCAGTGTCCATAGCGCTTTCCCTAAAGCACCTTGCAGGATTGAAACTCGCAGACTTACAATCTAAAGGTTGAAGTGTGTATGTGGTACAGTAGGGAAAGAGTAGTGCTGAGCATGTTAGGGTGGAAGGTTATAGGCTTCTTTAAAGAGGTGCGTTTTTATTGATGTTTTAAAGGATTTAAGGCAGAAGGATAGTCTGGTGAAGCGAGGCAAGGAGTTCCAGAGAATAGGGGCAGCGCAAGAAAAGTCCTGGAGGCGGGAGTGAGAGGAGGTGAGTGGTAGAAAGAAGAAGGTCATTAGCAAAACGAAGAAGGCGTGTGGGGGAGTATTTGGAGATCAGAGCAGAGATGTATGGGGGTGCGCTGTTGTTGAGAGCTTTATAAGTTAGGGTCAAGAATTTAAACTTTATTCTGGAGGCTAAGGGAAGCCAGTGAAGTGATTGACAAAGAGGAGCTGCCGACACTGAATCATGTGTACTGAAGATTAGTCTGGCGGAGGCATTTATTATGTATTGAAGTGGGGAGAAGCGAGTGATTGGCAGGCCAACAAGGAGCGAGTTGCAATAGTCAAGACGAGAAATGATGAGAGAGTGTATTAGAATCTTAGTAGTGTCTTGTGTAAGGTAATGGCGTATTTTGGATATTTTTTTTAGATGGAAAAGACAGGATTTGGTTAGAGACTGAATGTGTGGGGTGAAAGAGAGGGCAGGGTGCAGTAGTACCCAGAGACAACGGGCTTGGGAGGTGGGAGTGATGATGCCATTGTTGACACAGAGAGAGATGTGAGGAATTGAAGCTATAGTAGAGGGTGGGAAGATTAAGAGTTCAGTCTTAGACATGTTGAGTTTCAGATGGTGGGCGGATATCCAAGAGTATATATTAGAGAGGCAGTCGGAGACGTGTGCTAGAAGAGGGGGGATAGATCTGGTGCTGAGAGGTAGATTTGGGTGTCATCTGCATAGAGATGGTACTGGAACCCAAAAGAGTTTATTAGGGTGTCGAGTGAGGATGTGTAGATGGAGAAGAGGAGGGGGCCTAGGACTGATCCTTGCGGTACGCCAATAGACAGGGGGTAAGGAGAAGAAGATGTGCCGGAGAAGGAGACGCTAAATGATCGTTATTGGAGGTATGATGAGAACCACAAGAGAGCAGTGTCTCGAATGCCGAGGGAGGAGAGAATATGGAGTAGAAGCGGATGGTCAACTGTGTCAAAGGCGGCAGAGAGAGTCAGAAGAAGCAAAACATAAAAGTGGCCTTTAGACTTGGTGGTGAGCAGGTCATTGGTGACTTTTATGAGGGCTGTCTCAGTGGAGTGTTGGGGCTGAAAGACAGATTGGAAAGTGTCCAGAAGAAAGTTAGAGGAGATGAAACTGATAAGGCGGTTATAGACGAGCCGCTCCAGCAGTTTGGAAGCCAGGGGAAGTAGAGAGATAGTTAGATGCAACCTCAGAATCGGATGAGGGTTTCTTGAGAGTGGGTGTAATTATGGCATGTTTTAGAGATGATGGAAACATGCCAGTGTTTAGGGAAAGGTTGAAGATGTGTGTGAGAGCTGGGATTAGTGTAGTAAAGAGGGGAGGGATGAGCTGAGATGGAATAGGATCCGAAGGACAGGTGGTGAGGTGAGAGGATGATATTAGGATGGAGACTTCATCTTCTGTTTCAGGGGTAAAGTAGTTCAGAGTGGCTGTTGGATTGGAGAGGGGAGTAGATTGGGTGTTGTTGGTTAGTTGAGTTAGTTGAGAGAGTGAAGTGTGTGAGCCACGGTGAGAGGAGAGTTCATTGTGGATAGATTGAATTTTATGTGTAAAATGGTTGGCAAAGTCTTCAGCCGTGAGACAGTAAGGGATGAGGGGAGGTGGTGGGCGGAGGAGAGTATTGAAAGTGGCAAAAAGACGTTTTGGGTTAGAGGACAGAGTTGATATTAGTGATGTAAAGTACTGTTGTTTGGCCAGGTTGAGGGCAGAGTAGGAACGTAGCATAAACTTGTAGTGAAGGAAATCTGCAGCGGAGCGTGATTTCCTCCATAGTCGTTCAGCAGTGCGGGAGCACTTCTGAATGTAACGTGTGTGTGTAGTTTGCCATGGTTGTGGATGAGATTGAGGGCGTCTGCGTGTAGTTATGGGGTCAAGGGTGTCAAGGGTGGAAGAGAGAGTATCGTTGTAGTGTGAGGTGCCAGTGTCAGGGCAGGTGAGGTTGGTGATAGTACTAAGAAGAGGTTGGAGCACAGTGGAGAGTTGTGTAGGGTCTAGCAGGTTTCTGTGGGTTATTGTGGCTGGGGTTGAAGAATAGTGATGGGAGGAAGATGTGGAGAGGTTGAAGGTAAGGAGGTGATGGTCAGATAGAGGGAGAGGGTGGATGACTAGGTTGGAGGTATGGGTAATATTGGTAAAAACAGATTCTTCAACTCACCATGCTGGACACTCTCTTGACCTTATAAGTTGTGAGAGGCCGAGGGAAAAGGTGAGTGCAAGTCAGTGTGGGTATGTTGGAGGAAAGAAAGTGTGGGAGCCAGGCAGAAAAGTGATCGAGAAATTGCGATGGAGTACCAGGGGGGCGATAGATTACAGCAACACGTAGAGAGATAGGAAATTAGTTGTGAAGGCTGACCTCAGTTGTCCTATTCAGTTGTTGCATCATGTGAAAACTGTTATCTTTGTACTGATACTAAACTTACTATATCTACAGCGCAGAATAGCACGCCATGTGATCTAACCATTGTTTAAAATCTTAACATTGTGGTATGGATGTATTATAGAGGCTCTGGTGAAGAAAGTAGGGCAAACTATATTTTACTATGCTTTTCAATTACGTGCCAGTTCAAACTTTTGTGCCACAAGTTCACACTACATAATGCAGACATTAATATTACAAGTTCATTTTGTTTGTCAGAAGAGATTGTGTTTTAAAATGTTGAAGTTTTCTTTTTTTAAACCAACACCTTTGTGCTGAATGTACTATTAAATGCATGGAAACACAGAGTCAGAGGCACTCGATCTTATATGTCCAACACATATATGTCCTATATGCCTGGTTACCTACTCTGAGAGCATCCACTTTTATCTCACTTGTGACCTTCACAGGGATAAATACCATGTAGTATATCAGGCTGGTCTCACTCAAAAAAGAGATCCAGCACCAAAATACCAAGCAATTCTACCCTGAACAGGAGAAACAGCAACCCCCGGGCATACGTTTGGGCCTCTCTTGGAACTCATCAGTGAAGTGTAGCTGCACTTCCACTCAACTGTAAAACCAACACCTTAGTGCTGAATAAAATACTTTGATCTAGATGCCAGATCACTGTCAGCCAATAAGCAATAATAGAACTGTACAAGTCAGTTGCTGCATGATAGAAAATATTTGTATTCACTGTTCCTTTAATGTTAATAAGCTTTTGGGGCAAAGCGAGGCA
Organism: Discoglossus pictus; assembly: GCA_027410445.1. Taxonomy (NCBI): domain Eukaryota; kingdom Metazoa; phylum Chordata; class Amphibia; order Anura; family Alytidae; genus Discoglossus; species Discoglossus pictus. Next base: position 195,414,894 of record CM050165.1, read on the forward strand.
AAACGTTAAGGCACTAAAACTCGCAGCACAAAAGCGATGAGTGCCGGAGGCGCTTATTACCTGCTTGCCTCGCAAAGCGAGACAAGCAGTGAAGGCAGTGAAACAAGCAGGACTTAGCTACCAAACACTTAGTAAACGCGGGATCGCTAGCCTGCAAACAGTTGACAAACGTGGGACTTTGAAAACAAAATACGAGGTTAACGGCCGAACTGCGAAAACCAAAAAACTATAAAAACACACTAAATACACAAAAAAACTACAAAAACATCACACACAGCATAGTGGAACAGCCAGGATGTCCGGGAGTGAGGTGGAACACGAATTCAAGTCGATTTTGACAAGTTTAGCCACCCGAAAATCGCCTAAGCATGAGAAAAGATCGCCGCCACAAAAAATGAAAACGAGGCTACACGAACCCGGACCGAGCAAAACACTGCCAAACATGTAGCACTTTCACACAGGAACATACGAACTACAAAATACACTATTATAAACGACGGAAAATGCTTGCGAGCCGCGTAACACATTAATAACATTACGAATCTACAATGGTGCTTTACACAACTAAACCAACGGATTTCCCTCGCGCATGCAGCCTATTTCTAATGCACAGTTGGGACATTCATTACACTTTATCATCAGGGCACCAACACTCAAACTGTACATTGTATGCTGCTAGAAAATACATTGTATGCTGCCAGATTGTTAGCTCTTCATGCTATTGATGGCTGGATATATTAATTACAAATAGGTAAATTATATTAATTTATAATATAATTATAATTAATTCATTATCAGTTAACTAAATTTTATATATATATATATATATATATATATATATATATATATATATGTCTCTTTCTGATGGGTGATGAAGGTGCTCAGAGGAGCAAAAGTACACAAGAGGAGAGGCTCGCAATGAGCGCTGAAGGACCTCAGAGTACAAAAAGCTTTACATTGTGTGTCAAACAGCATTACCATGGCTTCAGATTTTATTGCCCTGTCATTTTTGATGGGCAAGTAGCTAGTACAATTATAACTAGTGTACTATTTATATATTAGGGAATTTATGAAATATTAATAGGTGTTGATACCAGTTGAGTTTCAGTGATTACTTTTTTGATCATCATTTGTGATATTCTTGTAGCCACATGACAATTAGGTTCATATTGTGTTAGATAATAGAGTGTTTATTTATGTTTTTCTACAATTATTATATTTACATTACTACATGTAAACATAAAAGTTTCATAGTGAAAATGGGTCCTCACTTTCTGAGATACAGGGGTATTACTATTTTCTGAGCCCTAAACCATATTTTAACTTTGCTTAAAGCTTATCTGTTTTGCATGTCAAACCAATAAAAATAATTTTAGTGGAGATGATACCCTTTAATGAGTAGGATTAGATTGCACGTGTTCAAGGCCATATAGCATCTTCATCAATCTTGAAAGCGTGCAATCCAATCCTATTTAGTCAGCCATTAAAAGTATCTGTTGTTCTGTGGCTAATATGATACTTCAGCTTTTCTACTTAAAAAAATACACTGGGTCACATTGTTAGGACTTTTCAACACCTATAATATTCAACATCATTGTTACTTTACTTTGAAATTATTTTCTTGCATTAAATTGTGCTGCAAATAAGATGTCTATGAACTAATGATAATATTATACATTTAAATTCATATCTTCTTTTTACATTTGTTTAGGCTGTCTGTTTCAACATCAAGTTCAAATTAATTTGAAAAGATAAAAATACTGACATTGCCAATTCAAAACTTTCTTATGCAATAAGTATGGTATTATCTCAACAGCACACAGCCTAGTTTCTATTTAGGAGTTCAACTATTTTGCAACTGCCAGATAGGACAGGTGCTTGTCTAATCAGATGAGATACTATGCACACAGGAAACTGTTAAATTCAAACTTCCCTTCTTGATTTTAGCTAATTTGGAGTACTGTAAAAATGTTAATTGATAAATAATGACACGTGGGATTGTCATATTACCTTATAAAATTTAATTTATGCTAACAAACCTGAAAAATTGTTTCCCAATAGACTTTACTATAGTGGCCAAACTGAAAATTTAAAATATACAGAACACACAATACGCCAGTAAGCGAAGCGAGGGGCTGCATTTGCGGAGGTGGAGGCTCTACTGCGCCTCACAACCGGTTACAAACCAGCACACAAGCGGGACCAACTACAGATTTACACAAAAATATACCAGCCGCGGGACTTAGAAACAAATAAATTGCGGACTTACACAAAAACAATTAGGACCCACGGACAACCCACGCACAGCGCCAAACATTAAAAATCACAAAAATACACCCAAAAATAAAATAAAAACCTTACCCACACCAAGGAGGGACACCCAGGACCTCTGCAACACAGCTTAAACCTCGAATTCTCTCAAATTTACAAGGTTTAGCCACTCGAAAATCTCCTAAGCGAAAGAAAAAATGGCCGCCGAAAAAAACAAAAACGAGGCTACATGACCTCTAAAACCGCTAAATAACACAAAGCAAACACAGCTTTTACAAAAACCCGTACGACCAACAACATACACCATTAGCAAGGACGCTTCATCATAGAAACCCGCATGCCACATACACATTCGCCGCCATTTTACAACACCAACTTACAGAATGCGGAAGTACACAGCTACACAAACGGCTTCCCCTTGCGCACGCAGCCTATTTACACTACACACTTCACACATTGCTGACACTTACACCTCAGGTCCACAACAGTGCAAACCGACATTGTATGATGCAGGAACATCAAAACAGATTGTCAGCTCTTCAGCACAATGCTTCCTGCATAGATTACTTCCAAATAGGCAAAGTATATTAATTTATTAATTTATTACTTATTTAATTAGCATACAAAAATACATATACACAAACCCCCCCCAATAAATACAAAATAGCACACAAATCCTTGCAATAAGCACAAAAACCAGATCACCGCCGACCAAACGATAACAGCAAAAGCGCCCCATGAGCGTCCCATGAGCCCCTAATTAACCCTGTCAATCATGGGGCTCTATACAGAGCCCCATGAGGCCCGAATTAACCTTGTCACTCATGGAGCTCTATACAGAGCCCCAAGAGACCATATTTAACCACATCACTCATGGGGCTCTGTATAGAGCCCCATGAGCCTCAAATTAACCCAGTCACTCATGCGGCTCTAAACAGAGCCCCATGAACCCTGAATTTAACCCATCACTCATGGGGGTCTATACAGACCCCATAAGCCTCTATTTAAGCCCATCACTTATAGGGGTCTATACAGACCCCCATAAGTCTCTAATTAATCACTCAGACCCATAAGGGTCTATACAGACCCTCATGGGACACAAATTAACCCCAGTATTAACACTATAAGTGCCATGATGGTCCTCCAGGACCCCATCTAGACCTTTTTAACCCTGTCTAGTCCTATGAAAACCTATCTAGTCCTATGTAACACCATCTAGTCCTATCTAACCATATCTAGACCTTATTTAACCTTATCTCTTATGGGGGTCTATACACACCCCTATGAGCCCTTATTTAACCCCCTCAGTCCCATAAAGGTCTATATAGACCCTTATGGGACAATACTTAACCCCATCATTCCAATAGGGGTCTATATAGACCCCTATAGGACTCTATTAAGCCCTAGAATAACACTATAAGTGCCACGAGGGTCCTCCAAGACCCTCATGACACAAAGTCTAAACACTACACTATTAACTGATGTCACTACGCTGAACCGAAAGTGGTTGAAGAATCCAGGAAGTGAAGTACATGCTGCAATTATGGATATACAAACGGCACTGGACTTATCTTAATAGCCCACAAAGACTGGAGACTCTTACCTTGAGATACCTAAGTGTATCTACATACTTTGAGCTAAGTATAATTTATATTGACACTTTTTGAATGACATATATTTATACATAATCACTCCAATATATACCGATGTTGCCCCATGAGTTCTGCTAGTTTTTATTACATAGAGTAGGTTAGTTTGTACTTTTTGAGGTTAAGAGGATTTGTGGCCATCCTCAAATACCTCCACTTGCTAATAGATGTTTTCTTCTCTTAGAGAATGTCTAGTTCTGTATGAAGGATTAGTTTAATTAATCTCTTTCACTTTTAGGGAGCAAGTGGGGGGCTCCACCACTGCCACTTATATTAGGGTTGATAGTATTTTTGCATAGTTTTGCACTAAAAATTACTTTCAGTAATCGTGGGACATCCAGCATACAATAGTGTCATGTACATAGAATAGTGACTTAATTATGCTCTTTTTTGAGAGATGATACACTTTGGTAAACTCTGATAATAGGAGCAGTTATGTTAGTTTAAAACAACTGGTTTTAATTTTTATATATGGTGTACCAATAAAGATAATTTTTTGATGAATAAGAATTTTGTTTTTTTTTATATATACTAAAGAATTGCCCGTCAAAAAATTACGGCAATGAAATTGTAAGGTAGCTAATGCTGTTTGGTGTATAATAATGAAATATATAATACATTAATAAATGAATATACTTTACCTATTTTGAAACATTGTGTTGAAGAGCTGGCAATCTGTTTTGATGTTGCTGCAGCATTAGTGGTGTGGAGCTGCTGTGTAAGCGTGATGAATGTGTGCAGTGTAATAGTGTGCGTGCGCGAGACCAAACCGTTACCGTAGTTGTGTACTTCCGCATTGTTCTAAAAAGGTGGCTAATGTGTGGTATGCATCTGTAGCGAAATATCCATAGGTGTTTTGTGGTGTTTTGCGTGTTTAGAGTGCTGTAGCCTCGTTTTCGTTTTGTTCGGTGGCCATTTTTTCTCTCGCTTAGAGAATTTTTTAGTGTGTAAACTCTTTTATTTTGAGTTAAATTAAGGTGTAACTCCATTTTTTGAGGTCCTGGATGCTCCCTCTTGCTGTAGGTAAGCTTTTGATGTATGTGTTGTGTGTATTTATTGTGTTTTTAATTTTTTCCTGTCCGCGGGTTGCGGCCGATTTTTGCGAGGTGGTAATGTGTGGTAAAGTGTCTCGTATGTTGTTTGCGTTATGACGTGAAGTTTGCGAGGGTCGCAGTTGCTGGCAAGGAGTACCTGCGGCGCTCCTTGCCAGCAACTGCGACCCTCACTTCGCATGGGCCCCGGCTCGCTATGCGAGCCCGCAAGCGTTATATGTGTGATACTGGTGATACACAGAAAAGCCGACCGGTTCTATTGGAAGTCTGTTTCTTTTTCTGCTGATAAATTTAATCATTTCCTTATCCGTTGTTTGAATATATTTATTGTGAGATAATATTTTTTGTGAGGTACGGGGAATATTCTTTGCCTTAAGGAGGATTACATACATATACCCACTAGACTATTAACCCAACCTCTAGACTATTAAACCCCCTCTAATAAACACCCCTCTAACTAATTAACCCCATTTAAGTAATTAACCTTATTTAACCCTCACCACAGCTAATTAACCCTATCACTAACCACGTATACCTATATAGTCCTACTTAACCCTATCTGGACATATTTAACTCTAGCTGGACCTATTTAACCCTATCTGGACCTATGTAACCCTATCTGGACCCAATAACCATATCTAGTCCTACTTAACCCTAACTGGACTCAATAAACCTAACTGGGCCTATTTAACCCCTAATGTACCCAGTAAACCCCTATCCTATAAACCCCCTCCTACCCTACCCTATTAACACCTACACTACCTACACAACTCTAATTACAGAAAATAAAAACCCACCTAATTACTGAAAATAAAAAAGTACATTACTGAAAATAAAAAAGAACACTACATAAAATAAAAAGAACACTATAGAAAATAAAAAAGAACACTACATAAAATAAAATAAAAAAACATTACTCAAAATAAAAAAAACTAATTTACAAAAATAAAATAAAACTAGATTACAAAAAAAGCATACAGTACATACAAAAACATACATTACATACAATTTAACCCCTCAATACATAAATGAATGTCCCTAACTAGTGATGTCGCGAACCTAAAATTTTCGGTTCGCGAACCGCGAACTGCCGCAAATGTTCGCGAACCGGCGAACATCGGCGAACCGCCATAGACTTCAATGGGCAGGCGAATTTTAAAACCCACAGGGACTCTTTCTGGCCACAATAGTGATGGGAAAGTTGTTTCAACGGGACTAACACCTGGACTGTAGCATGCCAGGGGGGATCCATGGCAAAACTCCCATGGAAAATTACATAGTTGATGCAGAGTCTGGTTTTAAGCCATAAAGGGCATAAATTGCCTAATATTCCTAAATTGTTTGGGATAACGTGCTTTAAAACATCAGGTATGATGTTGTATCGATCAGGTAGTGTAAGGGTTAGGCCCGCTTCACAGTGACAGACCAAACTCCCCGTTTAACGCACCGCAAACAACCACAAACAGTCCATTTGCCCAACCGCAAACTCCCCATTTGCACAAGGTTGGATACCAAGCTAGCCATGTCCCGTTCCTTGTCCTCACTGATGTCATTGAAGGTCTCTTCCTCCACCCAGCCACCAAGGGTCCCCGAAAGGTGACAACAAGCCCCCTGGGACGCCTGCTGTGTTTGGTCTTCCACCTCCTCAAAGCCACCTTCCTCCTCTGACTCCTCTTCTTTAGACTCCTCTCACTGCATTGCCTCTCTCTGCATTATTATAAGGTGTGTTAAGTAGTACTACTCTTATCAGTTTAAAACCTGTTACAGCACATATCAGGGGGCGTGTATACGGCCTGGATTTTTAGAACCAGGAGATGGAAAAAGATGCTTTGTTGGTCGTATCACTTCAATTTTGGGGCACGGCACGTGCAGTCAATGGTGCCACCAGATAGGAGTGACGTGTTTGTAAGTACTACTCTTATCAGTTTAATACTTGTTACGTCACCTATCGGGGCATGTATAAGGCCTGGATTTTTAGAACCAGGAGATGGAAAAAGATGCTTTGTTGGTCGTATCACTTCAATTTTGGGGCACGGCACGTGCAGTCAAAGGTGCCACCAGATAGGAGTGACGTGTTTGTAAGTACTACTCTTATCAGTTTAATACTTGTTACGTTACCTATCAGGGGGCGTGTATAAGGCCTGGATTTTTAGAACCAGGAGATGGAAAAAGATGCTTTGTTGGTCGTATCACTTCAATTTTGGGGCACGGCACGTGCAATCAAAGGTGCCACCAGATAGTAGTGACGTGTTTGTAAGTACTACTCTTCTCAGTTTAATACTTGTTACGTCACCTATCGGGGCATGTATAAGGCCTGGATTTTTAGAACCAGGAGATGGAAAAAAATGCTTTGTTGGTCGTATCAATTCAATTTTGGGGCATGGCACGTGCAGTCAAAGGTGCCACCAGATAGGAGTGACGTGTTTGTAAGTACTACTCTTATCAGTTTAATACTTGTTATGTCACCTATCGGGGCATGTATAAGGCCTGGATTTTTAGAACCAGGAGATGGAAAAAGATGCTTTGTTGGTCGTATCACTTCAATTTTGGGGCATGGCACGTGCAGTCAAAGGTGCCACCAGATAGGAGTGACGTGTTTGTAAGTACTACTCTTATCATTTTAATACTTGTTACGTCACCTATCAGGGGGCGTGTATAAGGCCTGGATTTTTAGAACCAGGAGATGGAAAAAGATGCTTTGTTGGTCGTATCACTTCAATTTTGGGGCACGGCACGTGCAGTCAAAGGTGCCACCAGATAGGAGTGACGTGTTTGTAAGTACTACTCTTATCAGTTTAATACTTGTTACGTTACCTATCAGGGGGCGTGTATAAGGCCTGGATTTTTAGAACCAGGAGATGGAAAAAGATGCTTTGTTGGTCGTATCACTTCAATTTTGGGGCACGGCACGTGCAATCAAAGGTGCCACCAGATAGGAGTGACGTGTTTGTAAGTACTACTCTTATCAGTTTAATACTTGTTACGTCACCTATCAGGGGGCGTGTATAAGGCCTGGATTTTTAGAACCAGGAGATGGAAAAAGATGCTTTGTTGGTCGTATCACTTCAATTTTGGGGCACGGCACGTGCAGTCAAAGGTGCCACCAGATAGGAGTGACGTGTTTGTAAGTACTACTCTTATCAGTTTAATACTTGTTACGTCACCTATCAGGGGGCGTGTATAAGGCCTGGATTTATAGAACCAGGAGATGGAAAAAGATGCTTTGTTGGTCGTATCACTTCAATTTTGGGGCACGGCACGTGCAGTCAAAGGTGCCACCAGATAGGAGTGACGTGTTTGTAAGTACTACTCTTATCAGTTTAATACTTGTTACGTTACCTATCAGGGGGCGTGTATAAGGCCTGGATTTTTAGAACCAGGAGATGGAAAAAGATGCTTTGTTGGTCGTATCACTTCAATTTTGGGGCACGGCACGTGCAGTCAAAGGTGCCACCAGATAGGAGTGACGTGTTTGTAAGTACTACTCTTATCAGTTTAATACTTGTTACGTCACCTATCAGGGGGCGTGTATAAGGCCTGGATTTTTAGAACCAGGAGATGGAAAAAGATGCTTTGTTGGTCGTATCACTTCAATTTTGGGGCAAGGCACGTGCAGTCAAAGGTGCCACCAGATAGGAGTGACGTGTTTGTAAGTACTACTCTTATCAGTTTAATACTTGTTACGTCACCTATCAGGGGGCGTGTATAAGGCCTGGATTTTTAGAACCAGGAGATGGAAAAAGATGCTTTGTTGGTCGTATCACTTCAATTTTGGGGCACGGCACGTGCAGTCAAAGGTGCCACCAGATAGGAGTGACGTGTTTGTAAGTACTACTCTTATCAGTTTAATACTTGTTACGTTACCTATCAGGGGGCGTGTATAAGGCCTGGATTTTTAGAACCAGGAGATGGAGAAAGATGCTTTGTTGGTCGTATCACTTCAATTTTGGGGCACTTTGTGACATTAGCTTCTTACGCTCAAACATGTCCTTTACAGGCACCTGACTATGGGCAGATGAGCAGGAACTGCTCAAGGCGAGAGACGGAGTGGCGGATGGTTGAGAGGGGGCAAGGAGGACAGCAGTGGTTGATGTGGCTTATGATGCTGCACCAGGAGGAGGATGGCGGCTTTGAGTTTGTGTGCTGCTTGTACTCATGTGTTGGTCTGGAGTCACCCAAACATTAGGTCTCAACCTGTAGAGGATAAGGGAACCAGGCTACTCTAGACCTCATTCATCATTACAGGTTTTGACAGATCGGTACTATGCGTCCAAGCTACTGTGACAACAGATATGAGTGGCACTGTGCACTTGCAGAAGTTGGTAGAGTAGACGCTGTAGGTCTGACACACACGCTTGCAGACAACTAACTGCTATGCAATCTATTACAGTAGAATTTTTGTTTTTGTTTTAAATGTACACTACTGTTACACCAGATATGAGTGGTGTGTTAAGTAGTACTACTCCTATCAGTTTAATCCCTGTTATGTGCCTTTTTTGGGGGTTTGGTTGTTGAAGCCACAGTGCAGCACCAGAGGCCAGAAAAATTAGGCATGTACACATGCCTGAAAAATTAGGTATTGTTGATCTTGCAGCGAGCAGAGATGAAGGTAGGCCTGATTCAACGCCCCATCCCTGCATATCCACACTCAGAGATTGAGGGGGCGACCCTTACAAGGCCACGGGCCGGAGATATAAAGGGGGGCCATCCCAAATAAGCACCCAAGCGGGGACAAAGGTAGTGAAGGGGACATAGAGGCCCATGGACTGACGGTCGCCATCTTGGCAGGAAAAGGGCCCAGCAATTAAGCCAAACTGACCCAGCACAGGCAGCTACTTGAGTCAAACTCTGTACAATTACACCTTAATAAAGCTGAAACATGCAGCAGCAGGGATTCTAAACGGCCACACAGGGACAAGGAGGCTAACAGCCCCCACAGTCTCTGCACCACTCTTTTTAACAGATAACCCAAGGGGCTAACCAGGGACCTTGCCCACAAAAAAAAAGCAGAATTTTATTGGAGGAATTATTAGTGTCTTTACCCCCCAAGAGAGGACATAATATACGGTATCTTTAGACTACCTGATGGCCAAACCTCCTTTAGCCCCAATGCTATCCAAGAAACATTTCAAAACTTCGATCAGACCATATATTCATCCCAATCCCGCTGCAGCGGATCTGACATAGAGTCCTTCCTACTACAGCAAGAAGTCCACAAAATACCTGTACCTATAAAACTCCTGCCTACCTGAACAGAGATTATCCCCAATTTTTTTGCACCACCCAGGCTTCGAAAAAAGAGGGAGTTGCGATCCTTTTACACAAGGATTTTCAGTTCCAGCTAGATTCCAAAATTATAGACAGGGAGGGGTATTATATTATCTTGAAAGGGAAGGTATTGGGTACCCCTACGTCGCTTATTTCTTTCTACGCCCCCACCGTTGCCCCACACAAAGCGCTGATTAGACTTTTAAGGACACTGGAGGGGGGGGAGTGGGGGAAATTGTTAATTGGGGGAGACCTAAATTTGGTCCTAGACCAGAGCATGGATAAATCCACCGTATCTAAGCACATCCGCTTTTCTAAGAGGATTAAACAGATTAAAAAACTGCTCCATTCTTTAGACCTTGTGGATGCTTGGAGGGGGCACCACCCGAAAGGTAGAGAGTACACCTTCTTCTCCCCCAATCATAAGTCCTACTCCCGTATTGACGCCCTTCTTATTAGTTCCTCGCTTTTCGACAGCTCGGATAAGGCGGATATTGTCCCCTGCACGTGGTCGGACCACGCTGCAGTCTCCTTAGAGGTTGACCTGGGATCCCAATCCAGACTACCTTTTGCCTGGAAATTAAACGAATATTTGCTCTCGATACCTACATACCAGGAACAAGTTACTTCTGAACTGGCAGCCTACTTTGTGTCCAATGCGGGTGGGGAAACTTCGCCAGGTTGGGTCTGGGTGGCTCATAAGGCTTATATTAGGGGTACGTGCATTAAATTGGCTTCACAACATAAAAAAGCAATTCGTCTAACTGAGGATAACCTCGTTAAAAATGTAGCTCAATTAGAGAAACAGAATCAAATTTCCCCTTCTTCCTCGTAAAGAGACCAAATTGACAAGGCCAGGCTGGAGCTAGACGGTATTTTATCTATTAGAACAGATAAAGCCCTGAGAAGAACGCAGCATCTCTTCTATGCTAAAGCGAATAAACCAGACAAATTATTGGCAAAAAGTCTGAGGGCAAGGTACTCTCAGTCCAAAATTTCTCAAATTAGAACCAAAGAGGGAGTACTCACGTTTAGCCAAAATGAGATACAAAAGACCTTTAAGGAATTTTACCAGCACATCTACTCCTCCCACAACTCCCCTCCAGAGAACGCTATTAGGTCCTACCTGAACTCCTTAGATTTGCCTAGAATATCAGAGTCAGATCTTCTTAACCTAAACAAAGAGGTATCGGTAGAGGAGGTTAGGGAGGCAATCAAAGACCTAAAAATGGGGAAATCTCCTGGCCCTGATGGCTTTACCAACATTTATTATAAAAAGTTTTCGGACATTTTGTCCCCACACCTATGCAGCCTGTTTAACACAATTTTGAAAGGGGACCCAATGCCCCCGGAACTTAACTTCGCGGATCTGACCCTTTTCCCCAAGGAAGGTAGGGACCCAAAGGAGGCAAAGAATTACAGGCCAATCTCGCTCCTTAATGGGGATATCAAACTCCTTGCTAAAATCTTCTCACAAAGGATTTCTGTCTTTTTGCCCTCCCTGATTCACAAGGACCAATCTGGCTTCATTCCATACAGGCAGACAAGTGATAATATTAGAAGGACCCTAAACATCATCCACTTGGCTAGACATAGAAACACCCCGGTTTGCCTGCTCGCATTGGACATAGAGAAGGCCTTCGATACCCTGGAATGGCCTTTCTTATATGCCGCTCTGGATAAATTTGGGTTCAAAGGCCAATTTTTAAACCTGCTTCGCACATATTATAATCTTCCCAAGGCTAAATTAAAACTCCCGGGCTCCCAGAAGGCGGTTATAGAGATAGGGCGTGGAACGAGACAGGGATGCCCTCTTTCCCCTCTCCTTTTTGCCCTTGCAATAGAGCCGCTGGCTCAGGCGATTAGGGCGAATTCCTCTATTGAGGGTCTGCGAGTGGGAAACCAGCATTTAAAGTGCTCCTTATTTGCTGATGATCTATTGTGTACTCTGACTAACCCTTGCTCCTCTATTGAAGCTCTGCTGGACACAATAGGTTTATTTAGCTCACTTTCTGGACTTAGATTAAATCAGGACAAAACGGAGGCACTAGGCATAGGCATACCCTTAGATACTCTATCCCAGTTGAAATCAAGCCATAAGTTTATTTGGCCGGCCAATCATATTCACTACTTGGGGATAAATATTACTAGTTCCTTAGCGGGAATTTATAAGGCCAATTTCCCCCCCCTCTTCAGGGTTCTTCAGAGGGACTTGAGCATTTGGACGAGGAAGCATATTTCTTGGACGGGTCGGATAACCTCGGTGAAGATGAATATCCTCCCGAGGCTCCTGTACCTAGCCAGAACCCTTCCTGTTCAAGTTAATAACTCAGAATTGGCTCGCTTTCAGTCCCTGGTGTTCAGGTTCATCTGGAGGAATAGACCCCCGAAAATAGCGAGGAAGGTCATGTATAGACATAAATCCAAGGGAGGTCTCTCATGCCCGAATTTTTCTAACTATTTCGGAGCGGCTCAACTGGCCTTTATTCCTCTGGCACATTCCACTTCCCTCCAGCCTAATTGGGTTTTCATAGAGGAGGCACAAATGCCCCCCCTCACGTGGGGTACTATCCTGTGGGCACCAAATTCAAATACTCTTAGGTCTTACATAAGTAATCCAATAACTAAATTTACTTTAAAAATCTGGAACTGGGCCAAGAAAACCCACAATTTAGCATACCCGGTAACTCCTCTTACCTCGATTTTCACTTCCCCCACCCTCTCGGCTTCCCTCTCTTCTAACTCTAAACAATTTTGGATTCTGCAAAAATTAGATAAGTTAGGCTCATGGCTGGAAGGGGGGAAGATTATCTCTCTAGGAACAGTTTGCAGTGGGAGGGAGTTTCCTGATACGGAAATATTTAACTATATTAAAATCAGGCACTGGATAGAAGAAGTTCTTAGGGAATTTGGCCCGCCTAAAGACTCTTGGCTCACCACAATTTGCAAACACTCAGCCCTTACTAAGGGTACACTGGGAGCAATATATAGCATAATTAATGCTCCCCCCTTGGATTCACCAAAGCCTTCCTTTATGCTGAAGTGGGAGCTAGACTTGGAACAGACTTGGGATGGGCCCTCTTGGTCTAAAGCTTTCTCTAGCCTTTCTAAAGGGTCCCTTAATTTTAGCTTGTTAGAAACCTCGCTGAAAATCCTACATAGGGCGTATATGACCCCCGCTAGACTAAATAGAATTGTGCCTACAAATTCGGATAAATGTTTTAGGGGATGTCAGGAACGAGGGGACTTCATCCACGCGTGGTGGAAATGTCCTATGGTCTCTGAAACCTGGGCTAGAGCGGCTGATCTACTTTCCAGATTATTTAGTATCCCACTTAAACCTTCCATAGCGACATGTCTCTTAGGCAGGAATTATAAGGAACTGGGAGGGGTAGGCAATAAATTGTCACAATTGATTTATCTGGCAGTAAAAAACATCATAGCTAGAAGGTGGAAGGATAATTCCATTAACTTCCAGGAAATCAAAAACAAAATAAACTTCCTATTTATACATGAGAGAATGACTCATACACTATTGGACACTCATCAAAAGTTTCTGGAAATCTGGGAACCCTGGATCTCCTCCCCCGACTGCATTTCTTAGGTAGTGGGGGGACGAGTTGAATTTTTGCTAGGGAGGCTTTTTACAATTGGAAGAGGAGTGGAGCGGGGGGCGGACTGGAACAGGCGGAGCGGGAGAGGACACTGGAGGCTACTTCGGACGAAAGGTAACGACAGTAAAACTAAGATTGGGTAGCACAGGAACTGAAGAGGCCACGGTATAGTCAAATCCTGACCTTTTGTAGTAGAAGAGCGGATGGGAAGCAATTATCTACTATTTGCTCTTTTCCTTTTACTTCTTCATTTCTTTGGTTATTTGTTTATTTTTCTCTTCTTTTCTTCACTTCTTTCTCTTTCTCTCTTCTCAGGTGTTCATGGAATATATTGATTGTAACACGATTGTTTATTTAAACCAATTTATGCACTGAAAACGTTAAAATTATATTAAGGAATAATTCAACAAAGAGAAGCAGTTGCTTAGGATAGCAATTATCCTTTCTTGACATGTGGAATTATGTTTTATAGTATGTGCTTATCTTTGTACAAGTTTTTTCTTGATTATTCTTAATAAAAACTTTATGAAAAAAAAAAAAAAAATACCTGTACCTCAATTGGACAGCTTGAACCTAGACATATCCCAAGAGGAAGTTAAATCTACAATCCAAGATCTTAAATTTGGCAAGTCCCCAGGGCCAGATGGTTTTACTCATCTGTACTATAAGAAATTTGAGCCCTTGCTTACCCCGGCACCTAACATCTTTGATTAACGCTATACTAAATGGAGAACCTATGCCCCCTTAATTGAATCAGGCCGACCTCATAGTCTTTCCAAAAGAGGGTAGGGACCCGAATCTCAAACTGTATTACAAGGCAGCGCAGCTGGCTTTCATTCCTCTGGCGCATTCTCCAAAACACATCAGCCGCTCTGGGTATTTATGGAAAATGTAAGCATGTCACCTTATACATGGGATACAGTAATATGGATTCCAGGCCTGTATACTTTTTTGAGAAACTTGAAAAACCTATTGATTAAGCACTCATTAAAAATATGGACGGAGATGAACTGGACACAAAAACTGGACACTCGGGTATCAGATCTTACCCCTATCGTACCCAATCCCCACTTTAAGATACATCTTCCGGAAAGCTCTCTCAGTTGGTGGAAGTCTCAGAACCTACTAAGGGTTGGTCCATGGTGGCATGACGACAAAATAATGACCTTTGAGTGGGTGAGAGATAGATACAATTTACCCCTGGCTGAACACTATAATTTTTGCAGGATACATCATTTTATATATACGATAAGTGGTAGGGGAACCCCCCAAAGAAACACCTGGCTACTCAAAAAATGTAGGGATTCCCCCTTTCAGCCTGGTATTATTAGCCTCATGTATGAACTATTTAATGCAAACTCATGGGCAAACAAACCAGACTATACCAAAGCCTGGGAGAGGGATTTGGGCACCGAGTTGGCAGATAGCACATGGGATAAAAGTTGGCAAGGCTTAAGTAGGGGATCTTTAAAGTATAGTCTGCTTGAGACTTCAATAAAGGTCCTACACAGGACATATATTACTCCTTTTAAGCTAATAAATGGGATCCAAAACGGAGCAGCTCATGTTTTAGGAACAGTGGTAATGAGGCTACATTTATTCATGTCTGGTGGGAGTGTTCGGCAGTCATAAGACTATGGGAAGAAACATGCTTACTAGCTTCTAAAATGTTTAAGATTGACCTAATAAAATATTTTTTGAAAGAAAAAATACACATAGCTAGTAGTTGGAAAACCCCAAATTAAAACTTTCAGGAATTAATAAAAAAAATCAACTATTTACTGCTCAACGAGAGATTTAACCATGTAGTCTTGGATAGAATCACCCAGTTCCAGACAATTTGGGATCCCTGGATAACATCCCCATTTAGTGCCCTCCTAATATAATAAAACATTTGTTAATGGTTGAAGCGATTCGGGGGGAAGGACCGGAGTGGGGGAGCCCTGGAGGAGACCCTTCAGAAGCAACCGGCGGCAAAATCATCTGAGGAAAGGAGAGGTCGCCTACTGAAGCCTGCCCTAGGGTAACCCAAGGGCGATTGAGCAGGTTAGATATTGTAAATAATAAGCTACTGCTGGAGTGATAATAGATAATAGGACTTTACTATTGTCTGTTTTACCATGTCTTAGGTTTCTCTTAAAAATTGCAATCACAGTAAAAAAAAAGAAAATGTATTAACCAAAAAAGTAAAAAAAAGAAGGCCTAGCCACCTAATTTTAACAAAATGTCTTCATTGTAAATATGTATTTTTGCACAACTGTTGTGTTATGCAAGACTGTTCAATATGCTTTCTTTTTCATTACATGCCGTGTGCCTTCTGACATAAAAATTGAAATTCAAAAATTAGGTATTGTTGCAGCCGCTGCTGTTGCAGCGGCCAGAAAAATTGACCTTTGTTCCCCAGGCAGAAAGTGCCATAAAACATTGCGTCTTCTTGAACCCTAGTTGGTGGCGGATAATTCACGCAAGTCATCAGGCATTCACAGATAACATACAGCAGCGTGTGGACCATTTATAGCCGAAGGCAGCTCATCTCATCAGGCCTTTTTCAGTCGAATGTATCGCCCAGTGTCAGTCCCTTCGGGATCCATCCCTCATTCATCTTTATAAAGGTGAGGCAATCTAGACTTTTTTGCCCTAGGCGACTTCTCTTCTCGGTGACAAAACCTCCTGCTGCACTGAAGGTCCTTTCTGACAGGACACTTGAAGCGCGGCAGGCCAGAAGTTCAATTGCAAATTGGGATAGCTCCGGCCACAGGTCTAGCCTGCATACCCAGTAGTCAAGGGGTTCATCGCTCCTCAGAGTGTCGATATCTGCAGTTAAGGCGAGGTAGTCTGCTACCTGTCGGTCAAGTCGTTCTCTGAGGGTGGATCCCGAAGGGCTGATGCGATGCGTAGGACTGAAAAAGGTCCGCGGTCCTCCATCAACAACACGTCTTTTAAACGTCCTGTCCTTGACGGCGTGGTCGTGGGAGGTGGGTTACTTTCACCTCTTCCCCTGTTATATTGCCCTTGTGCTGTGACATCACCCTTATATGCTGTGTAAAGCATACTTGTTAATTTGTTTTGGACCTGCTGCATCCTTTCTGACTTGCGGTAATTTGGTAACAAATCAGGCACTTTCTGCTTATACCGGGGGTCTAGTAGCGTGCACACCCAGTACAGGTCATTCCCCTTCAGCCTTTTTATACGAGGGTCCTGCGACAGGCACGACAGCATGAAAGACCCCATTTGCACAAGGTTGGATGCCGAGCTAGTCATGTCCCGTTCCTCGTCCTCAGTGATCTCACTGAAGATATGTTCTTCCCCCCAGCCACGTACAACACCACGGGTACCAGATAGGTGACAACGAGCACCCTGGGATGCCTGTTGTGATTGGTCTTCCTCCTCCCCCTCAAAGCCACATTCCTCCTCTGACTCCTCTTCCTCACAATCCTCTTCCAGCGTTGCCGCAGGTCCAGCAAGCGATGCTGATAAGGCTGTTTCTGGTGGTGATGGTGACCACAACTCTTCCTCTTCCTCGTCACGCTCATCTACGGCCTGATCCAGCACTCTTCGCAGGGCACGCTCCAGGAATAAAACAAATGGTATGATGTCGCTGATGGTGCCTTCGGTGCGACTGACAAGGTTTGTCACCTCCTCAAAAGGACGCATGAGCCTACAGGCATTGCGCATGAGCGTCCAGTAACGTGGCAAAAAAATCCCTAGCTCCGCAGAGGCTGTCCTAGCACCCCGGTCATACAAATACTCGTTAATGGCTTTTTCTTGTTAAAGCAGGCGGTCGAACATTAGGAGTGTTGAATTCCAATGTGTGGGGCTGTCACAAATCAAGCGCCTCACTGGCATGTTGTTTTGCCGCTGGATATCTGAAAAGTGCGCCATGGCCGTGTAGGAACGCCTGAAATGGCCACACACCTTTCTGGCCTGCTTCAGGACGTCCTGTAAGCCTGGATACTTATGGACAAAGCGTTGTACGATCAGATTACACACATGTGCCATGCACGGCACATGCGTCAACTTGCCCAAATTCAATTCCGCCAACAAATTTCTTCCGTTGTCACAAACCACTTTGCCAATCTCTAGTTGGTGCGGAGTCAGCCATTGATCCTCCTGTGCGTTCAGGGCGGACAGGAGGGCTGGCCCGGTGTGACTCTCTGTTTTGAGGCAAGTCAACCCCAAGACGGCATGACACTGCCGTATCCGGGATGTGGAATAGTATCTGGGGAGCTTGGGGGGGTGCCGTTGATGTGGAGCAAGACGCAGCAGCAGAAGAGGACTCAGCTGAGGAGGTTATGGAAGAGGATGGAGTAGGAGGAGTAGAGGAGGTGGCAGCAGGCCTGCCTGCAAGTGGTGGCGGTATCACCAACTCCTCTGCAGAGCCACGCATTCCATGCTTGGCAGGCGTCAGCAGGTTTGCCCAATGCGCAGTGTAGGTGATATACCTGCCCTGACCATGCTTTGCAGACCAGGTATCAGTGGTCAGATGGACCCTTGCCCCAACACTGTGTGCCAGAGATGCCATTACTTCCTTTTGCACAATTGAGTACAGGTTGGGGATTGTCTTTTGGGCAAAGAAATTTCGGCCGGGTACCTTCCACTGCGGTATCCCAATCGCTAAAAACTTTTTGAACGCCTCAGACTCCACCAGCTTGTATGGTAAAAGCTGGCGGGCCAAGAGTTCAGACAAGCCAGCTGTCAGACGCTGGGCAAGGGGGTGACTTTGTGGCATTGGCTTCTTACGCTCAAACACCTGACTGTGAGGAGATGAGCAGGAACAGCAAGAGGCGAGAGACGGAGTGGTGGAGAGTTGAGAGGGGGCAAGGAGGACAGCAGTGGTTGATGTGGATAAAGATGCTGGACCAGGAGGAGGATGGCGGCTTTGAGTTTCTGTGCTGCTTGTGCTCATGTGTTGATCCCATTGGCGTTTGTGATGTGACATCATGTGCCTTCGCAAAGCAGTTGTACCTAGGTGGGTGTTGGACTTCCCACGACTCAGTTTCTTTTGGCACAGGTTGCAAATGGCATCGCTGTTGTCAGAGGCAGACACACCAAAAAAATGCCACACTGCTGAGCTCGGCGGTGACGGCATTCTGGTGGTGGCAACAGCATGCGTTGATTGGCGTGCTGTCTGGCTGACCCCGGGTGCTGATGCATGCTGTCTGACTGTGCCACTAGCTCGTTGCGATGACCTCCCTCTACTTCCAACTCGTCTCCTCCTCCTCTCTGTCTCCCCATCTGAACTTTCCTCCTGTTCTTCTTCTCTTCTAGCAGGCACCCACGTGACATCCACGGACACATCGTCATCATCATCACCCGCCTCACTTGTATATGACAACTGAACAAAGGAAGCAGCAGCGGGTACATCATCATCATCATCATCACATCGTACGTACATGTGTGTAATGCTGCCTGACTGAGACATATCCCTGTTATGTACATTCTCTGGCAATAATGGTTGCGCATCACTCATTTCTTCAAACTGATGTGTAAATAACTCTTCTGACTGATCAATTGAATTGGCTGTGGTACTAGTGTTGGTGGTGGCGGCAGGCGGGTGAGTGGTAACTTGAGAGGTGCCCGAAGCTAATCTGGAGGAGGATGGTGCGTCAATGTTCCAAGCGGAAGCTGTAGAAGATTGGGTGTCCTGTGTTAGCAAGTCAACTACGTCCTCTGAACTTTTCAAGTTCAGGGTAACTGGCCTCTGAACACTGGGCATTATTGTAGGGCCAAAGGGAATCACAGCACCACGACCACGACGGCCTCTGCGGGGTGTCCTGCCTCTGCCTGTCATTTTTTTTTAAATGTGGACTGTTGGTACCCCAACTAGACTGGATTGGTTGAACTTGGCACAGTGTATTTTAAAATTATAAGAAAAACATGATCTGTAAACTAAATAAAAATCATTTTAGGAGGTGGAGAGAAAAAGAAACCGGATGGGGGGAGACCGAGCAGAGCACACCATCTACAGCCCACTGGGAGACAAACTCATCCATTCCCCCAGTGGACAAAGCCAGGTGGTACTCTGCCCGGATACGGGAGCGCACCAGCACCCGGAACATGGTCTCAGGTGACAAGGGAACCCCCCCTATCAAACACTGCTTCCTGGACTTATATATAGCCAATTTGGCTAATGCCAGGAGCAGGTTGACGAGGAGGTCCCTGGCCTTATTGCCCCGGGACACTGGGTGCCCAAAAATAAAAATGTGAGGGGAGAAATGCAGCCAGAACTGCAGGAGGAGGCCCCTCAAGAGTGACAAGAGGGGCTGCAGTCTGGCGCAACTAAAATAAATATGATACACGGACTCTCCCTTGCCACAGAATGGACAAGTGGAGGGAGAGTCCGTGAATTTAGCTAAGTACTCTCCCGTGCTCAGTGCACCATGGAGCACTCTCCAACTCAAGTCCCCGGTGGGTCGTGGAACTAAATCAGAATAAAGTTCCCTCCACCGGGGCCTCTTGCCCTCGTCAGCTGGTAGGACCCGCCTCCAGATGGTATCGGGACGGGTCACGAGGGCAAGGAAGTGCACTGTATGGAGCACGAGAGAATATAAGCTCTTCCTCGGCATGCCGCGAAAGCATGCCGAGGGTATGTCCCTCAACTTTGAGAGGTTGGGGACAGGAGGAGCCTGAGGGGAAACACGGGGCTTGTGTCCAATGCAAACAGCCGGAGCAGGGGTGTTGAAAGGTGCATGTGGCACTCCGGCCTGCAAAGCCCCGCGAAGGAAGGTGCGCGAGTCGGGGGAGATGGCATCCCTAATCTCCTGGAGCAAGCGCCCTGAGACTTTGGGCGTCACATATCCCAAACGGAGCGCAAGCTCCTGGGGTGACACCCAATCAAAACGCCCGTATTCCAGGAGATCCCCGACTCGGGTCATCCGTGCATGACTAAGGCGGCGGATGATACTGGGGGACTGTAACATTGGAGCCCCCACTGCTGGATTAAATAGCAGGGGCTCCGTGAATATTTCATCCCCCAAAGGCACGCCCTGCCTGGTCATGGAGACCATGCTCCAGGCCTTGAGGGTTTCCTGGTAGTATGCCGGCAACACAGAGAGGTCTCTCCCAAACCCCTCGGGCCTGATCAGAAATAATTGCCGGTCATACCCCAGGTTGCGCAACTGGCGATAAAAGCTGGATGCCAGTGCGCACCACTGCGGAGAGGGATCTGCATATTGGTATCTCTGCAGGTACTGAAGGCGGAAGGTGGACAACTGGGAGCACACACAAACTACTCCCTGTCCACCCTCCACCAAAGGCAGACTTGCCACCCCTGCAGAGACCCAATGCCTTCCCATCCAGAGGAAATCTAACAAATTCCTCTGGATATTGGTGACAAACTCGGGGGTCGGACTCAGACAAATCAGCCGGTGCCAGATCTGAGAAGCCACCAGCTGATTCACCACTAGAGTCCGCCCCCTAAGGGAAAGCATTTTTGCTAGACCCCTCCATCGTCCCAGACGAGAGAGGACACTGCCCTCTAACTCCCTCCAGTTGTCTGGGACGGAAGCGTCCGCAGCGGACAGGTAGACCCCCAGATATTTAATGGCATCTGCCTCCCACGTGATGTCACGAAACGTGGGAGGCAAAGAGTCTACCTGTAATTTACCCTCTAAAAGGCCTGTGCATTTGGACCAGTTGATCTGAGCGGAGGAGGCAGCTGAATATACCTCCTGGCACTGTTTTGCCAGCTCAAGATCAACTGGGTCCTGGGCCACGAAGAGCACATCGTCAGCATAAGCTGAAAGGACAATCCGCATGTCTGGATCTTTTAGCACCAGCCCTGTGAGCCTTTTCCTCAGTAGGCAGAGGAAAGGCTTGATGGCCAGTGCATATAACTGTCCAGACAAGGGACATCCTTGACGCACCCCTCGTCCAAATATCAAAGGTGCTGTTAGGGACCAATTGATTTTAAGTAAACACTCTGCAGAGGCGTACAGCGTTCTTATAAAGCCCACAAACTGTGGGCCAAAGCCGTACGCTTGCAGAGTGGCTATGAGGTAACCATGGTCCACCCTGTCAAACGCCTTCTCTTGATCTAAAGAGAGAAAGGCGAGTGACAGACCAGTCTTGCGAGAATAATGCAATAGATCCCGGACCAGAAAGATACTATCAAAGATAGTCCGGCCCGGGATCGCATAGGACTGGTCAGGGTGAACCAATTCTGCCAGCACAGACCCAAGTCTAAGCGAGATGGCTTTAGCTACAATCTTGTAGTCTGTGCTGAGCAGAGAGACCGGTCGCCAGTTCTTAATAAGCCGGAGATCCCCCTTTTTGGGCAGCAGGGCAAGTACTGCCCTGCGACAAGACAGGGGCATCTCCCCGGTCTCCAGGGCTTCCCCAAGGACCAGATGGAAATCAGGTCCCAGAGTGTCCCAGAAAAATTGGAAAAACTTTACAGTCAGTCCATCCAGTCCTGGAGACTTCTCACAGGACATGGCACGGAGGGCTTCAGAGAGCTCTTGAAAAGAGAGTGGTATATCAAGCCGCTCTCTTACACCCTCACTGACTGTGGGGAGCCCCTCCCATAGCACCCTGCAGGCGTCTGGAGAAATGGGATCCGGAGAGTAAAGATCTTTATAAAAGTTCCGGGCTCTATCCCGGATACTCTCCGGATCTGTAAGGGGGGCACCGTCTTCATCTAGAAGACAGGTGATGTGCCTACTGTCACCCCCCTTTTTCTCCAGTGAGTAGAAGAGGCGCGAGCCGCGGTCTAGATCTTTGAGAAAACCTAAGCGGCTGCGCACGTATGCCCCCTTGGCCTGGTGTCGTTCCAGGTCACAGAGGACACCCTTCCTCTCTACATACTCGCTCTGCAGGGATTGGTCCCTACAAGTGAACAGCCTCTGCTCCAGATGGAGTACCTCCCCCCGGAGTGACTCCAACTCAGCTTCGCGCTGCCCACTCGCACCCTTGCAAATGAACCTTGCCCACGTCCCACCACAGTTTTAACGTTTCAAAGTCACCCTTGCAACCCCTCCAGTCCGTCCAAATCTCCCGGATCAATGTCACGAGCCCCTGGTCCTTCAACAAAGCATTGTTGAAGTGCCAATAGGCGGCTCGTGGCGCTGTTGGCGTTAGCGCCACCGTCACAGACACACAGTTGTGGTCTGTGAACGGAGCCAGCCTAATGGCACAAGAACCGACTCGTGACATATAGTGACTAGATATATATAGTCTGTCTATCCGGGAGTAGGACACCAGACCGGCTCTCACCCTGACGTAGGTGAAACCGTCTGATGCCCCTGGGTTCTGCTCTCGCCAGATGTCCTCCAGGGAGAAACGGGCGATGATCTCCCGCAGGGCTGACGCAGAAGGCGGGTACGGCTCTGGACTATTCCGGTCCAGAGCGTCGAGGGTGCAGTTGAAATCACCCTTGAGTACCAAACACTCATCTGCGTCAACCGTCTCCAAAAACTGGGATAGTCTGGCGAGGAACCTCACTCTCTCGGACCCTCCAGCAGGGGCATATATATTAACTAGGTTAATGATGCTACCCTGCTCTCGGACCCGGAGGTGGATTAGACGGCCTGGGATAACAGCAGCAGCTCTGGCTGAAAAGACTCTGAGAACAGGGTCACCACTCCACATGACGCCGATGTGAAGTGGCTGAAGAAGACCCTGCCTCTCCACTCCAGTTGCCATGAGGCCTCAGCCTCTGGAGTGGTGTGAGTTTCCTGCAGGAAGCTCACAGAGTACCCTCCCTGATATAAATAGGAGAGTACCTGGAACCTGCGGAAACTGTCTTGACAGCCATTGGTATTTAGCGAGCTGATGTGCAAAGCCATTACTGCGTGTCAGGAATTGTGCGTTCCTCAGACCCTTGAGACTGCTGATAGGACACGCACATTTTATAGAATTTACGGACGCGGAGATGCTCCGCAGTCCCAGAATTCTTGGCCCTAGTGCTGACCACTAGATATTGCTGGAGAGAGTGGAGAATAAACAACATATTCTGCCACCTCTCCAAGGCCAGCCGCACCTTCCTTTTCTTTTGTCCATGAAGGGTGCTCTCAAGGAATAGATCTATTTCCTTGACAGGGATAACCCACCCAGAATCTGATGTTCCTTCTAGTGGGTCACCCCTGGGCTCCTCTTGGCTGAGGGCTTTTACTCCATCCTCCCCGGCTGGAGTCAGTTTCCTCAGCTTTATTCTCAGGGACCCCCTCTTAGATGATACAGAAGGAGTCCCTTTAGCACCCTTCAAGGTAAATAATGGACCCTTGGATTGCTGCTGCACCCCTGTAGCTTCAGGAGTGCATTCAGGGGTAGCTGGCTGGACAGCAGTGGCTGGCATGGCTTCCTTAATGGAAGCCTTGGAGGCTTTATATGCCTCCTCTGCCAGTTCCACCGCTGCTTGCTCAGCTTGGATGGCACCGATGTTAGGGTCAGTGGACGGCTGAGGAGGGTAGACAGGCTCTCCCATGATGTTAACAGGAAAACCTGTTTTATCACCCTCCCCCATTTCCACTTCCCCTTGTGCCACATACCCCCTGACAGACAAATCCATGGGGTCCTGAATGGGGGTCATGCCTATATTCCCCCCCTCCAGTAGTGACTCGGCCTGGGGCTCTAACAAAGTCCGAGGTACGTCACTAGAGAGTGACATTGGAGGAGTAGACTGACTGGTGCCCTTGAAGCTCAGCACCTTAGGGACACTGACTACCCATTCAGCAGGGGCTTTGTTGGGACCCCCCTCAAAGGCCAGAGGCAGAACCTGATCTTTCTTGTCTACCCCTGCCTCACTTGGGAGACCCTCTTGCCCCTGCTTTTCCTCCAGACCCTTTTCCACATTAACCCCTATAGGGTCTGGAGAGAGAGATGTGTGGTCTGGCACCGGCTGGCTGAGCTTAATAACCGGGCCAGACAATGTCACCGGATGAGGAGGAGATGTTTTGTTCCTCTTCTTGCTTTTAGAGGGAGGTGCTCCACTATAGAGCACTTCCCACTTATCAGCAACCTCCCTGTTGGTTTTATGCTTCCTCTTCCTGGGGACGTCACTCCTGGAAGAGGAGCTGCCACTAGCTGCCTCCCCTGCAGAGGGCTTATTATCCCTCTGCTTACACTGTGCCCCCATACTAACTGATGTAATTATGGTGGGGGCAGATTGGGACTTGGGAGATGCAGCTGTGACACTGGGAGGACCGGTGACATTCTTCCCCTTTTTCCCCTTGTCTGCAGTCTTGCTGGAGACCACAGACACAGATGGCTTTTTTGGGGAAGAAGGGGGTTTAGAGGCCGTGGTGGTGGCTTGAGGAACGGCCTCCTTGCCTGAGCTCTGTGGGGGGGCTATGACCCTTGAGGTCCCCGCTGTTATGGGCTCAGCGGGGATGGGTGCTGTACTGACGGAGGTGTCATTTGCTGGGGCTGGGGCATGATGCTTTACATTAGGACAATTCCTACGTGTATGCCCCAACCCCTTGCAATGATAGCACTGCACCTCCGTAGTGCTGTAAAAAATCCTGTAGAGCACCCCCTCAAATGGAACCCCAAAAGACCCCTCTATGTTTTCTGCGCCCTGAGGCAGGCACATTTGTACCTGCCTCTTGAAAGAGAGCACATGACGAAGTGCTCTCTCTCTGCACCCCAGGGGAATTTTAATACATGGTGTTTTTACTTACCCTAGGGTTAGCAGGTGGGGGCGCAGGAGGGAGTCTGGTAGGAAGGGGGGCACATTAGAGAGTGTTACTTTTGTGCCCAACCCTTCCAGGGGTTCTATTGGGACATATAATCCCCCCACTGTGATGCCTTTCTGTATAAGAATGTGAGCAGCAACCAGAGTACGGGTAAGGAAAACTGCTTTCCCGTACATTTTGCTGGCTGCTACTATAACAGAGGGGCTGATGACATTAGCTGCAGCACGCAGATAGATATCAATGCTGTAGACCCCAGACATCTGACATTTAACCCCATGCTTCCTGGTGATCTGCCCCTCAGCCCCAGCGGTGGTATTACTGGGGCCAACAGAAACCACCTGTGACCAGGTATTAGCCACAGGGGTAGGTCTGCTGGCAGAACCACCAGGAGCTGGGGCTGCCTTATATGCCTGGGGCCTATGCTGTGCAGTGCTGCAGCTAGGATTTTCCGGGGCCATTATTCCCCCTTTTGACCCCTGAGGCTTCTTAATGGTCTTATCCCTCATGTTTAGACCCTTTTTTTTTTTAGTTTATTTGTTTTATTTATTTTTATTTTTTGTTTTATGATTTTCTCTTGTTTTCTTTTTTTAAATATAAAAGTGTGAAAAAGAAACAAAAAGACAAAACTAAGGGAGAGAGAGAGATGATGTTTGGCAGTGGAAGGGTTAATGGCCTGTTGCAAGGTGTTGCTAATTGCAACAACACAGAGAACACAGAGGCTTTTTAACCCCTCTGTGTCTCTGTGTCAGATGTTAAAAAAGCCTTTTAAAAACTTCAAATTGTTTCCCCCCCACCACTGCCTACAAAGATGTTACTTGTCTTCTCTCCCCCCAAAACATAAAACCCAACACCAAACAAACAAAACTTTAACAAAACCTGAAAAACTTTTTAAAAAAAAAGTCAAAGTAAAAAAAGTTTCAGGAGTGAAGGTGAAGTGCTATGGGAGGGGTGTGGCAAAGTATCCAGGAGACAGCTCACTCTCCTGGGATAGGGAGCTGAGCCTGACTCCCAGAAAACTAAAACTTAAATTAAACTAAGAAAAAAACCACAAAAACTCCCAAAAATGAACAACACCGTGCACAAAGTGCTTATAAACAGAAAGGTGTTAAAATAAAACTTGTATTTGAGGGACTAAGACCCTAAAAAGCCTTTTGTTTAGAGCTCAAGCATGCACACAACATGCTCTCTGGCACAGTACTTGAAAGCAGGACACACACTATGGGTAGCGGTCAAGCAAATGAACTTTGATTGACGGTTATGCAAATGCACTTAGATTTAAGAAAATAAAAGTTTTTTTTTTTTTAAAGTAGACAACTAGTAAACAATATTATATTGTATGCGTTGTGCACACACAGTATAAGCTGTGAGCCTGACACACACACTTACAAGCAGGGGCTAGCAGGGAGACAGGCAAATGAAGTTAGATTACACAGAAAAAAAACGGGAAAAAAAATGATGTTATAGCCCCAAAAAGGGCTTTTTGGGGTGCTGTGTTTACAGCAGAGATCTGATGAGTCCTTCAGCACTGCACTGGACACTGAATAAACTTGCCTAGCTATGGTTTTCCCTATTGATGCAGTATCACCTACACTCTACCTCCTCTCAGTAAGACTGCAAGTTAGTTCTGATTCCAAAATGGCTGCTGTCCATGAGGTTGAAGGGTGTGGAAGGGAGGGTATGCTGCTGATTGGCTGGAATGTGTCTGCTGACTGTGACATGCAGGGTCAAAGTTTGCTCAATGATAAAGTATTGGGGGCGGGTCGAATCTCGCATATGTTCGCTGTTCGCCGCGAACGCGAACATGCTATGTTCGCCGGGAACAATCCGCCGGCTAACTATTCGCGACATCTCTATCCCTAACTAAATACATTTAACTCCTAACTACATACAATTTAACCCATAACTATATACATTATTAACCCTAGCTACATACATTTAACCCCTAACTACTTACATTAATACCCCTAACTACATACAGTTAACACTTAACTACATACAATATAACCCCTAACCCCCTTGTTACATACATTTATACCCCCAACTACATTCATTTAAACCCTAAATACATACAATAAAAATCCCTAAACCACCCCCCTCACTAATCTTAGAATAGGGTAAATAAGGCTACTTACTTTACCCAAATGCGACAATGGGTTTCAGGCCTTCATCCCTAGCATAAGGGCCCATCCTTCATTGCCACAGGTCCGTCACCCCTAGGATAAAAAGAAACATTACAATTAATAAAGACATAAACACAAGATGTAAAACAGTACATAATAAATATTACACTTACCTTTCCGAAATCCCCCCGTCCTCCTTCTAGTCTTCGCCGGCAGGGGCTTGACGGTAAAAATAGGACTAGTTGTGTTACACAGGACTAGATGGGTTTAAACAGGACTATATGGGACTAAATAGGTCTAGATAGGGTTAAATATAACTAGGTATGGTGAGGTCTGTATAGACCCCTATACCTGATGGTGTTAATTAGGGTCTCATGGGGCTCTGTATAGTGCACCATAAGTAACAGGGTTAATTAGGGGCTCATGGGGCTCTGTATAGAGACCCATGAGGGAGGGGTTAATTTGAGGCTCATGGGGCTCTGTGTAGAGCCTCATGAGTGACAGGGTTAATTTGGGGCTCAAGGGGCTTTGTATAGAGCCCCATGAGTGACGGTGTTAATTGGGGGCTCATGGGCTCTGTATAAAGCCCCATGAGTGATGGGGTTAATTTGAGGCTCATGAGGCTCAGTAAAGAGTATTGGGATTTAATGAGGGGCTCATGGGGCTCTGTATAGAGCCCCATGAGTGATAGGGTTAATTTTCATTTATCGCGGGTCCTTTAAGGACCTTAACATTTTTTAGTTAGTGAACTTCAATCCAAACGCAGGGTCTTCACTAACTAAAAACTTCTGTAAAAAAATATGCTATGTGCTTATATAGAGCCCTTTAGAATTGGCTGAATCCCAATTTAATAAGGCTGTTAGTGTCTCATGATCTGTCATTACATATACACACCTTTTTTGAAAGGCCCTAGAGTTTGCAGAGTTCCACAGCAGAGACTGGATTATCTTTACATAGGACGACAATAAGCCGTACTCTTCAAAGAGTTGGGCTTTATGGCAGAGTGGCCAGATTACTTTCAGTAAAAAACAAAATGGGACATTTTGAGTTTGCGAAAAGGCATGTGGGAGGGGGCGTAACAGGAAATGGATCTAGCGTCAGTGTGAGGCTGACGTCATGATGGCGGGGAGACTGGCGCTCTAGCCGTTACTGACCTCTACTCCTCTACTTCACTTCTTCTATACTGACTTTTGCCCCTCCTAAGATCTCCCCTACACCCACAAACGCTGCATTGGATCCCAGGGAGGATGTGCACAGCACACCAGAAGAGGAACCCCCGTTTGAGCTGTCGCGAGGCTCAGCCGTCATCTTGCGAGAACTCACAAAGTCACGTGTGAATTCTGTATCAGCGGTTTTGGTTTCGAGAGACATCAGACGGGACTGCTGGACTGCTTGAGGCATGGGGGAATAGCTGCACACTACCCAGCCTTGAAAGATTATGCAGCAGCAGATGGAATTTGTGAGACATCTTAAGATGGTGGTGAGTGCGTGATTCGTGGGACATTGTACCTTCTATTAAACACCACACACCACACAAAGAATTAATCACCATTTAATGAGACAAATGGCCTTGCAGACGTGAGATGATTTGAAGAGATACAAAGGATATTTACAAAAGAGCCCAAACCTTCAGCAAAGTAAAATATCGCCTAAGCTAATAGGAATATAAGAGCATTCCAGGAGGCGATTTATTTCTTCAGTCTAAAAGCTTTATAAAGACAAAGTAAGAGGGATGATCTGAAGAGGGTGAGATCTAATAAGTCTTATATGAACAATGAAAAGACAAAAGAATTTAGTTGATTCACACACCCTTTGAAATAGAAATAGACCCTAACTGGGTCATACAAGCGAGGGCTTGTGCTGGTCCATAGCCAAAGGAGATATAACTCTCTGTATGTCATATGCCTAGAAGAATCAATAATAAAGAAGATTGGTAGAAGCTCTAAATATTATCTGATGTATGAAGGTTATCTCAAATGGTGGAATAATAGGAAACTATAGTATTCTGTGTGGAGAGATATATGGCAGGCTGCCAAGTGATTGGTAACTAGTAAAGGCTGCTATAAATTCCAGCTTGGATTCACTTCACATACTCATATGACAGCACTAACTAAACCCACCAACGGATATCTGGACTTTGAAGTGGTCTATACATTTTTTAAAAGAGCCCCTCATCTTTCCTATGAGATAAAAGAACTGATTCCTGGGGTGTAGCTATCTTAATATAGCTTTATATAGAATAAAGTGGAATTGGCCAAGTCCTTCATTTAAAAGGTGGAAGAAACTAAAGCCCATTAGGAGCATTGAGAGGCACGTCACAGTAGAGTTTGGGCTATCAGAGTGAAATTCAGAAACAACATCAAACTTGAATACACATATTTCTGTAAACATGCCAACCAAAATGAAATCAAGGAAAAAAAAAAAAACGAGACAATAAACCCCCCCAATATGTTCTCACCTAGAAACAAGGGCCCTACTATGAGCACCTTAACAGAAGATACTGCTCCAACATTGTTGGCTAATCAATCACCAGATAAAGCCTCCCAAACAACAAGCTCGGCAAACTCGTTTTCAGATGAAGAGGAAACTCTCATATGCTCTAAAATGAAAGAAATGTTACAGATTTTTCAAACAAACCTAATCTCTGATCTGACAAAAAAATATCAGATAACACCCTACTCATTAAAGAAGCAAATCAAAGAGTTGAATCAGTTGAAAATGTTTGCGACAATTTAATCACGGATAATAACAATCTACTTAAATATACAATGGTTCTGGAAAATAAAATTGAGGACTTAACGATTAAAATATAATCTTTAGAAGATCGAAGCAGGATGAACAATCTTTGTTTGAGAGGTATATCTGAGACAATACAAGAAAGCAACTTAAAATCTTATGTGGAGAACTTTTTGGGGCCATGGGTTCCAAATGTTCTAAGAAATGAAAACACTATTGATGTTATTCATAGGATACCCCTAGTGAAACAGTTAGATAAATCCATACCTAGGAAGGGTATTATGAGAGTCCACTACCGATCATATAAAGATGCAATAATGAGAGCGGCATATGTAAAGCAAAAGTTTTCACCCCCATATGAGAATATTAGATTTTTTTCAGATTTATCTGCCCAGATATTATCTAGAAGAAGAGAATACAATGTGATAACTCAAATTCTAAGGCAGAAAGAAATTAGATATAAATGGTTATCTCTGGTGGGTATTTCAGTGTATAAAGATTCTAATTGGCACAGGATAAAATCAGTTCAGGAGGGATTAAAGATGATGCAATCCTGGCAGTTTGAAATAGCCTCATCAGATAAAGAGGTTAAGCAACCTACTTTGACTGCCAGTAATTTGATATGGCTAAAACAAAAACTAAATAAGAAAAATTTAGTTTAGAGGTTAGAGCTAGTTAAGAAGACAGAAATTGTTTTGGGGGGGTTGGACTGGTATATACACTGTGGGCATAATTATTAAAATTTTATAAACATAAGAAGTATAATATCTCTACTTTAGGGTACCCCGGAAACATATTCAGAGGGATTGATTTAGATTGCTATAAACCATAAGTACCGTATATACTCGAGCATAAGCCGACCAGAGTATAAGCCGAGGCACCTATTTTACCACAAAATACTGGGTAAAATGAGTGACTCGAGTATAAGCCGAGGGTGGGAAATGTGCTGCCCCCTGTGTCCCACCTCTCTCTCCCATGTCTCTTCTCCCCTCTCCCTTCCCTGTGTCTCTTCTCCCCTCTCCCTTACCTGTGTCTCTTCCCCCCTCCCTTATCACCCTCCTCAACCCCCTCCTCATTCTCAACCTCCCTCCTCAACCCCACTCCTCATCCTCAACCTCCCTCCTCATCCTCAACCTCCCCCCTAATCCTCAACCCTCCCATCCTCAACCCCCCTCCTCAACCTCAACCCCCCTCCTCATCCTCAACCTCCCTCCTCATCCTCAACCTCCCTCCTCAACCTCCCTCCTCATCCTCAACCCCCTCCTCATCCTCCCTCCTCAACCTCACTCCTCAACTCCCCCATCCTCATCCTCCCCCTCAACCCCCATCCTCATCCTCCCCCCTCAACCCCCCATCCTCATCCTCAACCCCCCATCCTCATCCTCAAACCCCTCTTCAACCCACCTCAACCCCCTCCTCAACATGCAACCCCCATTCTCAACCCCCCATCCTCATCCTCAACCCCCCATCGTCATCCCCCTCCTCACCCCCCCTCAACGTCAACCCTCATCCTCAACCTCCCCCTCATCCTCAACCCCCCTCCTCAACCTCCCTCCTCATCCTCAACCTCCCTCCTCATCCTCACCCCCCTCCTCAACCTCCCTCCTCAACCTCCCTCCTCCTCATCAACCCCCTCCTCACCCCCCTCCTCAACCCCCATCCTTATCCCCCCCTTCCTCATCTCCTCCTCACCCCCCCTCAACCTCACCCCCTCCTCAACCTCAACCTCCCTCCTCCTCATCAACCCCCTCCTCACCCCCCTCAACCTCAAATCCCCTCCTCAACCTCAACCTCCCTCCTCCTCATCAACTCCCTCCTCAACCCCCCATCCTCAACCCCCATCCTCAACCCCCCATCCTCATCCTCATCCCCCTCCTCACCACCCTCAACCTCAAGCCCCCTCCTCAACCTCCCTCCTCCTCATCAACCCCCTCCTCAACCCCCCATCCTCAACCCCCCTCCTCAACCCCCCATCCTCAACCCCCCATCCTCAACCCCCCATCCTCAACCCCCCATCCTCATCCTCAACTCCGATCCTCATCCCCCTCCTCACCCCCCCCAACCTCAACCCCCCTCCTCAACCTCCCTCCTCCTCATCAACCCCCGCCTCACCCGCCCTCAACCTCAACCCCCCTCCTCCTCATCAACCCCCTCCTCAACCCCCTCCTCACTGTCTCCCCTCTAAATACCTCCCCCTCACTTACCTGCTTCTTCTCCGGCCTCTGCTCAGTCTTGACCCCGGCACGCATGTGACGTCACATGCTCGCCTTGTCATTAGCATATACCGGGTGCCGGCACCCGGTGTATGCTAATGATGCGGCGCGCATGTGACGTTACATGCACGCCGGGGTCAAGACGGAAGGAGCAGAGGCCGGAGAAGAAGCAGGTAAGTGAAGGCGAGGTATTTAGAGGGGAGAAAGTGAGGAGGGGGGTTGAGGATGAGGAGGAGGGGGGTTGATGAGGAGGAGGGGGAGGGAAAGAGACATAGGGGGTAGAGAGACACGGGGGGGTTAGAGAGACACAGGGGGGTTAGAAAGACACGAGGGGGAGTAGAGACACACTAGGGGGAGTGACTCGAGTATAAGCCGAGGCGGCCCTTTTTAACCTTAAAAAAAGGGCTGAAAAACTCGGCTTATACTCGAGTATATACGGTACGTGAGATTTGTAGAGTATAAATAGTTGTTTGAGTAAAAAGAGGCACAGATTATTCTTATTTAGTAGTATTTTTTTTTTCTTGGGGTAAATTACCCACTATATAGGTATAAAGTACTAAATATAACAAGGTTAATTATCTCAATATCATAGACACATGGGAAGAGATAGAAATGATCACATATAGGAAGTAGTTAATCCTGTTAGCGGGATGAGTACAATTTCAGATGTACTCATATACAGCCTTATTAAATTGCGATTCGGTAAATTTAAAAGGGCTCTATTTAAGCACACAGCATATTTTTTTACAGAAGTTTTTAGTTAGTGAACTTCTATCCAAAAGCAAGGTCTTCACTAACTAAAAACTTCAGTAAATAAAATATGCTGTGTGCTTAAATAGAGCCCTTTTAAATTTACTGAATCGCAATTTAATAAGGCTGATAGTTCACAGGGATTCAAATTTTATTTTTTTATTTCCTTAGTTAAGAATCTTAAGTAATCACATTGGTTTTGCTTTAAACGTTTGTTTTCTTCAAAAATTTGTTTTCCCTTTTTCTTTTTCTCTGGGTGTAATATCTTATATTTAAGGGAAACCTATATGTAGCTTAAATTAAGTATACAATAGAATTAAGTCACCTTATATAGATTGACCCATGGATGGATCAGACAGTCCACCCCCACATTTCAGTCTCCCAACTATTAATGGGAAACTATTCCTGACATTTCCTAACATCGGGTATTTGCTGACATTTTATGTCTCCAGGAGACCCACCTAAAGAAAGAGGCACTACAATATATGTTCAATAATCAATTTCCGATTAGTATAAACTCTACATTTAATAGTAAATCCAAGGGAGTATCTATTCTCTTCAATAAAAGATTAACGGTCTCTGAGGAATTCACAAAAATAGCCCCCCTAGGCAGATTCATAATCTGGACGGGGTTTAGTAATAATAGATTAACAACTTTAGTAAATGCTTATCTGCCAAACAAGAATCAGATCAGGTACCTACAAAGTTTATTAATTGATATATTTAAATTAAAGAAAGTATTGCTTATAATATGCAGAGATTTCAATATGGCAATTGACGCACTTATGGATAAACAGGGGCGCCAAAAGGTAAAAACAGAAGCCCTAATCAATAAAATAGCATCAGATTTTTCAAATTTGACAAATAAATAAGAGCTATATGATTTATGGAGAGTATTTCATCCGAACTGTAAAGAATATACATTCTTTTCAAACAGATTTGAATCGTCATCCCGTATAGACTATATTTTTGCAGATCTGAGTACCCTGAGACTTATTAGGAAGACATATATTGTTCTGTCTACATGGTCAGACCATTCTATGAACAGTATAATCTTGGAGGAGGTACTGGAACTAAACCACAAAAAAGATGGAAAATCAATCCCATAATATTTAAAAATCGAGATAATCTTAATGCTTTGAAAAAGGATACTCAGGAATTGTTCGAGATTAATAAGGATTCGGTAACATCTTCGAAGACACTATGGTGCTCATATAAAGCTTATATCCGAGGAATCTTGATTTCTAGGATGGCAGGAATCAAAAGGCAACGAGGAAAACCCCTAACAATCTTATATATAGAATTAGATAACCTACATCAGATTAATAAAAAAAGTCTGAATAAAGACATTGGAAATAAAATAAATATAATAAATAATCAAATAAAAAGTATACTGCAATTCCAGGCTGATAGCCTTTTATGGAGATTTCAGCAATCTCATTTTCTGTATGGTAATAAAACTGGCAAATTTCTTGCAAATAGACTAAAGAAACAACGTAAACAAAATAGAATTTTAAAAATACAAGATGATGAGCAAAATGTGCATATTAATGCGGATAAAATCGGTGAGGTTTTCCACGATTTTTATAAGAAATTATATAACTTAGATAATGATCAGCGTTTTGTGGTTCCAGATAAAGGGGATATTGATGCCTATTTGGATAATATTAAGATTCCTAGAATTTCTGATCAAGAATCAATATATTTAAATAGGGATATAACTATAGAGGAGATAATTGAAGTAATAAATAGTGGTAAATCAAATAAAGCTCCAGGAATGGATGGTTTTGACCACTTATTTTATAAGGTACTTCAGTCTGAGATCAAAGTACACTTATGTGGCCTACTTAATGACATCAAACTAACTGGCGATATTCCCCTGGAGATGTCGGAGACCAAAATAGTAAATATTATGAAAGAAGGGAAGAACCCAGAGGATTGTAGGAGTTACCGTCCAATTTCACTAATAAACATTGATGTAAAAATCTACTCAAAGATTTTAGCAAATAGATTAAAAACTTTAATTGCTAAGGTGATTCACTCCGATCAAACCGGTTTCGACCCAGGACGCCCAGCGTCTGACAACTCCAGATGATTATTGAATATTTTGTCTTATGTTAAGGATAATGAAGTACCCTTACTGACCCTGTCATTGAATGCGGAGAAAGCCTTTGATAGGGTCAATTGGGAATTTTTGCTAACTGTACTTATGAAGTTTGGGTTGGGTGAGTTCGCCTCAAAGTCAGTTAAGGCTCTATATACGAATTCATTTGCACGAGTTGGGAGTCCTGACTTTGAGTCAAAGCAATTTAAAATAGGGAATGGTACCCGCCAGGGATGCCCATTATCTCTGTTATTATTCATTCTTTTTATGGAGCCGTTAGCGATATATATAAAAGACTGTAGAGACATTAAGGGGGTATTTATAGACCAGGAAGAATTTAAATATATGGCCTTTGCGGATTACATCCTTATCACTATATGCAACCCAGAGACTGCTAGCCTTCAGTTGGCATAACTTGGGAACAGAAACTTGGGACCTTCACAACAGTAAGTCATATTTTTCCATTTCTAGTGTATTCATACACACCTTGCTTTACGACTTCTGACACCACTGTGTCTGTGTTTGCCTGCTGTTGTGGATGTCTCATGTCTCCCCTTAGGGCATTGGGGTCCTTTACTTGCCTTTTTTTGGCCATTTAGGACATTCATTTTTCCCATGCCCTATTTTGAGTATTGCAGCATCACCACACACTTAGGTTTTGTGTGTCTGTCTTATGACACACTCTTTTACTGTTTTTTCATATTTTTCATTAGTTTTTTATACTTATTCATTAAAGGCTAAGTTTTATTTCCTATGATATCATCCTTCTGGCACTATTTGTTCAGCGATGATTTGGTATGTCCTTGACCTTTCATTCATGATTGTAACACTTCTACAATCTCGTGGTCAAACCGTATGAGCTGTTGGTATCCAACATTTTCCCCTCTCACAGCATTTGGCATCATTGTGTCTCCTATATGTATATTATTAGTTGCCGCTTTCTCTCCTCTCTACTTCTATATTTATTAGTAACTATTTTCATATACGAGCACATCCACCTAGTCCTTTTTCTCTCATTGTTCAAATCCATTGTTTAGACTTTGCTAGTGGACCCCCCCCTTTCCTCATATGTATATATATATATATATACATATATATATATATATGTATATATATATATGTATATATATGTATATATATATGTATATATATGTATATATATATATATATATATATATTTATTTCTATATATGTATATGTATATATATGTATATATATGTATATATATATATGTATATATGTATATATGTATATATATATATATATATATATATGTATATATACATATATATATAAGCGCAAACCATCCAACTTGAATGAGCTGGAGCAGTTTTGCAAGGAGTAGTGGGCAAAAATTCCAGTGGTAAGATTTGGCAAGCTCATAGAGACTTATCCAAAGTGACTTGGAGCTGTGATTGCCGCAAAAGGTGGCTCTACAAAGTATTGACTAAAGGGGGGTGAATAGTTATGCACATTGACTTTTTCTGTTATTTTGCCCTATTTGTTGTTTGCTTCACAATAAAAAAAAAAACCTCTTCAAAGTTGTGGGCATGTTCTGTAAATTAAATGATGCAAATCCTCAAACAATCCATGTTAATTCCAAGTTGTGAGGCAACAAAACACAAAAAATGCCAAGGGGGGTGAATACTTTTGCAAGGCACTGTATTTTAAAAAAAAATCTATATTTTGTTAGTTCAATATAGGCACCAATAAGCAGTGTATAAAACCTTATCAAGCTTGGATAAACAATATATTTGGTTAGTTCAGTACAGAAATGATAAGAAGTGTATAAAATCTTATAAACAATCAGATGTCTATTCTATATAGTATATTTGTTATTAATTTTCAGCAATATAGCATGTTACTTTAGGAAAGCAGTAAATAGCATCAGAAATCAAATATGAGAACCTATATGACAGCCAGAATATTGAAATATATACTGAAGCAATATAAAACTATTTAGGTTATTATGTATCTAAATTGCAAACTAAATAAGCCATTTATTTGGTATCTGATTATTTATTAAGGGGTTTTATAAGGGTTTTATCTTTTGTCCCCAACATATATATTTGTGGCATTCCCTTTATTGTTCCTTATTTTCCTCGTAAGTTCTTTCCCCTTCTGTGTCCCTATAAATTATATAGGTAACTCTATGAGTTCTACCTCTTTGTATCTTTTGTCTCTCGCTCAAAACTCCTGTCTGATAGATGGAGGTTAGGCTCCTCAATAACTCCTCTCTCTCCGGCTCTGTCCCTGTCAACTCTGGCGTTTGAAGTCACATCCGGCGTCTGGCACTCCAGCTATCAGACAGGAAATACAGTATATGTTGGTGGCAAAAGATAGAGTCCCAAAACCTGACTATCAGTATATGTGAAGGACCTACTAGTGGAATAACTGTACACAGAAATAGAATTGAATTCCACAATTGACAGGTCCACTATACAAGTGTCAAGGAGACAGAAATAGGTTCAATCAGTACAATACATTATCTAAGGGACATATGATTCATCCACCAATATTGTGACATTCCCTACCTTTCATTAAATCTATATAAGAAACCCAGCAGTGAGCCCAATACAGCATTTTATTCCCTGTGTATAAAAGAGCCATTGTAAATAAACATGCTCTTAACCTCTAACGTTTCGAGGAGCTCAGTATTTCCCTGGAATAAATATATAGGAAAAGATTTGTTAGAATAAGTTTAGGTTGAAGCCAAAATTAAAGTGACATTAAAATTGAATGTGGATACATTACTATAATACAGAAGTAATCTTTACGCCACAGCTTGCTCACTTTAGAATAATCTTTTCATGTTACAACATTTCACCAAAGGGTGATGCATTCTACTATTTATTTTAAATGTTTTAATGTGTTTTATTTTGAATGCGTGCGCCACTGTCCTAGCATCCTAAATAAAGATTTGTTAATATGTAAATAATTTTTTTCTCCCCTTATCCCCCATTTTTTTCTTATTAGTTTTCATCAGTGTAAAGTACTACTAGTGGGAGTATGTACTCCTTGAAGATTATTTGAATGGGTTTTATAACAGAATTTATTACATTTAAGTTATCAAGGAAGTCAATTGAATCAATAATGATATAAAAAAGTTTTGTTGTATAAAAGAAGATATGTATTGAGAAATGCTAAGTTGGTTTTTTGTATAGGTGTCTTTAATAATAGTTTTTGTAACAGAGTTAAATTATTATATTATTTAATAAAGTCAATCAGTCTGTTTTAGGGAAAATGGGAACAGTTAGAAATATAATGATTTGTTCTGTGACCATTCCAGAAATGTAACAGAATGATTGTAGATTTTGGACTATTTTAACTCTATTCCAAAAATAGAAAGTAAAACAATTTTATTTGTTACCAAGTATAGGATTTCAGAGTAACACCCTGTCTCATTATTGGTCTCCTTTTTAAGATAGTATGAAGTAATCATTTTGGTTCTTTTCTTTTTAGGAAACATAGGATAGAAATTGGATATAAACAGATATAGTGAAATATCTTAGAGAAAATATAAGAGGTGCAGCAGTTTATGCCAGAGTGACAGACAGAAAATAGCCCAGAGAAATAACAATCAGAAAGGCCCTGATCCCTCTCTCTGCATATTAGATAAACCCTTTTCCCTTCATCGTCACAGGGTTGATTTCTGTTTGCATGTATATGCATAATTATAATGCGTCAATAAACATGTTGTGTGAATATGTTTCTGTCCGCTGGGGAGCAGTCTGGTTTCATGTATTAAAATTGATTATTATGAAATATATGTGACCTTTGATCCAGTTATTTCTGCCAAATATTTCTTAGGTTAGAATGCAATATTGTGTCAAATGTAACACCTGCTTGATATTCACTTGATTAAAACAATGATGGATTGAATACAGCAAAAACCTAATGTATATGTCTTATATTTATGATACAGTAGTTTGTTCCTCACTCTGGACCTTCTCAGCAGTCTAAAACATTTCTGCCTTGGCTCAAGTCTCGGTTGATAAAACATGATTAATAGACTCAAATTTATTTAGTAAGAAGGAAAATGGTTAACCCTTCACCTGTTAAAAAAGTACACCATAAGTACTTGTATGTGTTTTCAGTGGTAACAACCAACAGACAACCATATAATGTAGGCAAAAGATATATGATCCCTTTTTTTTCATAAAAGTTACAAGAACTAGTCAACCTCTTTCTATATGATCACAGTGCTGTCTGCTTATGAATGCACTGTAATCATATTTTGTTGTAACAGAAAGACACAGTTATAAGCATGGTACACCCAATACTAAAATATATTTCTCATAAACAGTGATGTTCGAACTGCTTGTTGGCTACTAAACCAGTATATACTAGACTCTATGTGGGTGCACTGTTATGAGTTATGCCGAAAAGTGGCCATAGATATACAGTACGTCAACAGTCCAATGAGCTAAAAAACTAATTTTTATTTAATAATAATAATTTAAAATAATCTCTTCTAGCAGTTGTATAATAATACTTTAAAATGTGAATAACCACATGCATGATAACAATTGTTCAGTGAGCTACCATAGAGAACAGACTTCCCCTTTGGAAAATGAGTAAGGGAATTATATTGCCACCATGCTTAATGTTTCTTGTGGCATACAGTGCCTTGCAAAAGTATTCATCCTCCTTGGCATTTTTCATCTTTTGTTGCCTCACAACCTGGAATTAACATGGATTATTTGAGGATTTGCATCATTTAATTTACAGAACATGCCCACAACTTTAAAGGTGTTTTTTTTTTTTTATTGTGAAGCAGACAACAAATCAGACAAAATAACAGAAGTCAATGTGCATAACTATTCACCCCCTTAAAGTCAATGCTTTGTAGAGCCACCTGCTAAAGTGTTGCTTTAGCAGTGTGTTTGGGGTCATTGTCCTGCTGGAAGGTGATCCTCCGTCCTAGCCTCAAATCACGCACAGAGTGGTACAGATATTGCTCAAGAATATCCCTGTATTTAGCACCATCCAACTTTCCCTCAACTCTGGCCAGTTTCCCAGTGCCAGCTGCAGAAAAACATCCCCATGGTATGATGCTGCCACCACCATGTTTCACTGTGGGGATGGTGTTCTTTGGGTTTTCTTTGATGACCGAAAAGTTCAATTTTAGTCTCATCAGACCAGAGCACCTTCCTCCATACATTTTGGGAGTCTCCCACATGCCTTTTCGAAAAACTCAAAATGTGCCATTTTGTTTTTTGCTAAAAGTAATGGCTGTCTTCTGGCTACTCTGCCATAAAGCCCAACTCTATGGATCGTACGGCTTATTGTCGTCCTATGTACAGATTCTCCAGTCTCTGCTGTGGAACTCTGCAGCTCCTCCAGGGTTACCTTAGGTCTCTGTGCTGCCTCTCTGATTAATGCACTCCTTGCCTAGTCCGTGAGTTTTGGTGACAAGTTTTGTGCAAAATTTTGAATGCTTAAAACATGAGACCAACAGTCTTATTAAATTCGAAGCCAGTACCTCCATCGTGAAGTTTGCAACAGCTGCAAGCTTGAAATTTGTCCGTTACTGTGCTATTAAATTAGAACTGGCTGCAAGCAACGAGCTGGAGACACAAACCCATAAATCATTTATTAGCCGTCGGATTTGCGGGCTTGAACGTAATCAATTAGTCAAACCCATAGTTATGGGTTTAGACGGAGCCAATGGAAAGAGAGATCATCATAATTGCGTCACAGAAAAATGGAGGTTGGATTTCAAAGTCTTTCAGGGTTCGATTACGATTTACGATCAGACCGACATTCCAGAAATAATGCAATATTGATAAAGCCGTAAATATGATATTCTATCACATGCGTGTAATAGTACATGAATTAACACATTGTTTGCCAGGATCAATATAACACAGGAATTACACATTAAATAAAAAAAAATTCTGGCCCGATTTGCATGCTTGAGAATGTTGAGCTTTTAATATTAGTACAGTAGTGTGTTTTTATTTGTATTTTAAGTGCTAGGTATTGGAGTTTACCCCCTCTTGCGAGTCCTCTCCAGCACACGTTGGCCTTTGGGCTACATTTGCATGTTACAGGCTTGTTCGCGAGTTACTTTGTTGCAATTTAATAGCTAAATTCGAAACATAGAGGTTACGGGCTTGACAGATCAAAGAATTTACGCCGCAAAGTTCAACTTGCTCATCCTGAAGGCTGTTTTCTTAGCAAATGTGAAGATCGGCAGCAGCCTCCTTTACGGGTCTTATTAAATAGCAGTAAGACTTAAGAGCTACGTTACGAGTTACTTTTTAACACCTAGCCTGAATTTAATAGGGCTGCAGCATCTTTCTAAACAAACATTGAAAGCAACAACCAATTTGTATATTTATAACTATTCAATTACAAGTAAGTATTGCTTTTTGCAAACTACAATTGAGTTTGTTCAAGATATTAATATTTTCTTCATTCTTTTTAAATACATATATTAAATATTTTTTTCTTCATAGAGGGGAAACATGTTCCTCAATTACAGCACAAAGTGCATTTTCCATTCAACTCACTCCCCTATCTACTCAAATTGAATTTGTAATTTAACTAGCTCCCATGGTGCATTTTGCAATATATTCCACAAAAAAAGATAAATGTAGGATCGGTGTAATTATACTAAGCTACTGCTCATTAGAGAATTGAGAGATGTTTTTGGCTTAACTAGAAGGGGGTGAATTCTCCATGCAAGACCAAAGGTCAGTATTGGCTGGTTTGGCCTGGGTAGGTAGGTAGATAGATAATTTCCATCACTCAGCCCCCCCCCCCCCCCCCCCCCCACACACACACACCAAAATGCGCAATGGATTAAATTAAATGAAAAGGAATGGCAGTGGGCCAAAGTTCTTTATGTGGTATCTAGGAGCAATTAGACATTCTATTCATCTACTGAGGTATGGTATCAACAATGCAAATACATGATTTCATTGCTACATTTATCTGCCCTTATTGTATATTTGTTACCTAGGCCATAGTAAAAGAAAACTTAACATACAAGGATATGGAAAAAGCTGCACAATAAAGCAGTTCAGTATGGCAACCACTGGAACAGTATAAACAGTGGCGGAGCTACCACCGGTACAGGCGGGGTAATGTATTGGGGCCCTGCACCTTTGAGGGGCACAGTGGACACCTTGCTACAGCCTTCCTTGGCCCTCTTTGACACCGCTGCCCTCCTTTGCCCCCGGCGAACCCCATCAGCGTTATTCGTGTAAGTGTTACTGTCTATGCCGTCATACCTGGCTTTGCTCAGACTCATTTTCATCCAGTTTCAGATTTTTTTTTACTTTTTTCGTCCGAAACGCGGCAAATAAGGCTCAAAATTACTTGCAATCTCACTCCCCCGCTTACTGGCTCTCCCCATGTGCTGTGTGTGAGTGTCTTTTAATTTATTTTATATTAATTTTAGTTTTTTCCTTCTTTTTCGATTTCCGCGGTTAACTTCTTATTTTTCCGAGCTCAGATTTTTTTGCCCCCCGAGATTCCCGAGTGCCTTAACTGCTCGCCTCGCTTTGCGGGGCTCACAGGAGTGCCTTTTCAGCCTAAGTCCTGCGTGCTTCAATGTCTCAACTGCTCACCTTGCTTTGTGAGGCTCGCAGGGCAATGAGCACCTAGGGCGCTCATTGCCTAAGTCCTGCAAGCTCGGAAGACTTCAATGCCTCAACAGCTCACCTCTCTTTGGCGCTCATTGCCTAAGTCCTGCAAGCTCGGAAGACTTCAATGCCTCAACAGCTCACCTCTCTTTGGCGCTCATTGCCTAAGTCCTGGGAACTTGGAAGACTTCAATGCCTCAACGGCTCGCCTCTCTTCGCGAGGCGCGCAAGGGTGACAACAAATCATAGTTTGACAACTATTATATGTGATATATATATACTAGAGAATTGCCCATCAAAAAATGACGGCAATGAAATTGTAAGGTAGCTAATGCTGTTTGGTGTATAATAATGAAATATATAATACATTAATAAATGAATATATTTTACCTATTTTGAAGCATTGTGTTGAAGAGCTGCAATGTGTTTTGATGTTGCTGCAGCATTAGTGGTGTGGAGCTGCTGTGTACGCGTGATGAATGTGTGCAGTGTAATAGTGTGCGTGCGCGAGACCAAACCGTTAGCGTAGTCGTGTACTTCCGCATTGTCGTAAAATGGCGGGTAATGTGTGGTATGCGTCTTAGCGGAATATCCGTAGGTCTTTTGTGGTGTTTTGCAAGTTTCTTGTGGTGTTTTGCGTTTTTAGAGTGCTGTAGCCTCGTTTTCGTTTTTTTTCGGCTGCCATTTTTTCTGTCACTTGGAGAATGTTTTAGTGTCTAAACTCCTTTATTTTGAGTTAAATGAAGGTGTAACTTGCTTTTTTGAGGTCAGGGATGCTCCCTCTTGCTGTAGGTAAGCTTTTTATGTATGTGTTGTGTGTATTTATAGTGTTTTAAATTTTTTCATGTTCACGGGTTGCGGACGATTTTTGCGAGGTCATAATGTGTGCTAACGTGTCTCGTATGTTTTTTGCTTTACGACGTGAAGATTGCAAATGTCGCAGTTGCTGGCAAGGAGCGCATGCGGCGCTCCTTGCCAGCAACTGGGGCCCTTGCTTGGCACAGAGTGTCTTAATGGTAACTAATATGAGATATGTGTAATGCTAGTCCACGGCCTAGATTTATATATAATATGCTGTAGGATTTGTATTATAATCAAGGTGGCAATTTAACTTCTGATCCGGAATCCTGATACTGCGTCAACATTTATGGGGGCCTGGTTTCTTCCTGGCTTTCAATGTTTCTGATGCTCCTGTAATTCATATTAGCAGAAGATTAAAGCATGAATAAATAGTCCAAGATGGCCACAGAGAACAAAAGTGTTTTTTCTTTTAGGTGGAAAATTCAAGTTGAATCGTGCAGAGCACAGAGCAGTTACATAAAAACAGTTGATCGTATGTTACAAAAACATAATGAACTGAGAAGACTTTGCAATTAAAAATGTGCAGTAAATAGGCAGTAAATAAGATCACAAGGGCAAGCTTTTGCAGAGGGTGATTAATTTTGCAATACAAATAAATAAGTAAATCTTTTTAGTGGTTTAGATACTTCATTAGTAACATGACAGCAAAGCTAACCGGTGAAACGGACACTTTACTGTTAAGATCTCAAATGGAGTCACTGAAAATGAAGCTGTTTAGTGCAAGAGGTTCTAGAAAAACTATTGAACCCTGAACGGCATCAGATCAGATAAAATGCAATGGATGCTCGCAGAAGATTATGAATGCATCTAATATTTAATAAACAAAACATTCTATTTTCCCCTCATAATGCATGCATAATGTAAATATGACGTTTTTAGACGTATAAATATGCACCTACTACTTTAAGTGTGCATGAGCTGTAATGATTGAAACAACTATTGCAATATATCTGATAAGCACCCTCTGCTGGCTATTTTCTGTAAGCTATCCATACAAAATGAAACAGCCTTGTACTACAGTATGTTGGAAACTATATTTCAAATATGCCATTACCTGATGTAATATTAGTTTTACTAGGTATTGAATG
Organism: Discoglossus pictus; assembly: GCA_027410445.1. NCBI lineage: Eukaryota > Metazoa > Chordata > Amphibia > Anura > Alytidae > Discoglossus > Discoglossus pictus. The sequence goes on from CM050165.1 coordinate 195,459,848, forward strand.
CATGGGTATAGCTGGTGGGATTATTTTGAGTAAAGTGGTTCCCTTGACAGGTTAATGCTTTATGTCTTACAGCTATGCTTATAAAATGTTAAACAGTGTCCTAGTTGTTTATCATTAGCTAAGGGAAACTGTACTGAAATCTTTAGGGTTATTCTGTGTTATTTGTTGGCCATCTCTGTTCCTAAGAATCTGATTAAATCTGATCAGTCTTAATAACTATGTTATACACATGTTAAATTATTCTGTGTTAACCATGATTTGAATTCATGTAAGCACCAAATTGAACATACCGTATATACTCGAGTATAAGCCGACCCGAGTATAAGCCGAGGCACCTATTTTACCACAAAATACTGGGGAAACTTAGTGACTCGAGTATAAGCCGAGGGTGGGAAATGTGCTGCCCCCTGTGTCCCTCTTGTGCCCTCTGTGTCCCCCTCTTGTGTGCCCTCTGTGTCCCTTCTTGTGTCCCCCTCTCTCTCTCCCCTGTGTCTCTTCCCCCCTCTCCCTGCCCTGTGTCTCACCCACTCTCCCTCCCCTGTGTCTCTTCCCCTCCTCTCCCTCCCCTGTGTCTCTTCCCCCCCTCTCCCTTCCCTGTGTCTCTTTCCCCCCTCTCCCCATGTCTCTTTCCCTCCCCCTCCTCATCCTCAACCGCCCTCCACAACCTCCCTCCTCAACCTCCCTCCTCAACCCCTCTCCTCAACCACTCTCCTCAAACCCCCTCCTCATCCTCCCTCCTCAACCCCTCTCCTTAACTTCCTCCTCAACCCCCCTCAACCTCCTCCTCATCCTCAACCTCTATCCTCAACCCCCCTCCTCAACCCCCTCCTCATCCTCCCTCCACAACCCCCCTCCTCAACCCCCCTCTTCATCCTCAACCTCTCTCCTCAACCCCCCTCCTCAACCCACCTCCCCATCCTCCCCCTCATCACCCTCAACCCCCCTCCTCAACCTCCCTCCTCAACCCCCCTCCTCATCCTCAACCCCCCTTTTCAACCTCTCTCCTCAACCCCCCTCCTCATCCTCAGCCCCCTTCCTCAACCCCCCTCCTCATCCTCAACCCCGCTCCTCACTTTCCCCCTCTAATTACCTCCCCCTCTCCCTTTCCCCTCACTTACCTGCCATCAGCAGCTGCTCTTCCGCTCCTCGGCACGTCATCCGGCTGTGTCAGGACCCGGCCAATGCTAATGACGTGATGCGCATGTGACGTCACGTCATTAGCATATGCCGGATCCCAACACAGCCGGAAGACGTGCAGAGGAGCGGAGGAGCAGCTGCTGATGGAAGGTAAGTGAGGGGAAAGGGAGAGTGGGAGGTAATTAGAGAGGGGTAAATTGAGGAGGGGGGTAGAAGAGGGAGGATGAGGAGGGGGGTTGAGGTTGAGGAGGGGGGTTGAGGATGAGGGGGGGTTGAGGATGAGGATGGAGAATGAGGAGGGGGTTTGAGGATGAGGAGGGGGATTGAGGATGAGGAGGGGGGTTGAGGAGGGGGGTTGAGGATGAGGAGGGGGGTTGAATAGGGGGGATGAGGAGGGAGGATGAGGAGGATGATAAGGGAAGGGGAGGGGAAGAGACACAAGGGAGAGGGGGAAAGAGACACAGGAGAAGGAGAGGGGGAAAGAGACATGGGGCTGGAGAGACACGGGGGGAAAGAGACACAGGGTGACTCGAGTATAAGCCGAGGGGGCCCTCGTCAGCCTTAAAAAAAGGTCTGAAAAACACGGCTTATACTCAAGTATATACGGTTTATATTAATATTAAACATAAGCATGCTTGCTGAGTTGCCTTCTACACATTATCTAAATGCAGCTACAAAACTTATATTAATGTCTTTAGAACCCATTATAGTTTTGTTCACATCAATGTGAAGTACTAGATATTTTTCCAGCTCATTTTTTGTAGAAAAAAAATGTGCTTTTTTATAACCATAAATATCCCAAACATTAAGCCAAGGTAGTGTACTGAAAACAACGCACAGAAAATGCATTTTATAAATAAAATAATTTTTCTTGCACTTACAAATAGGAAACCAAAAATGGTATATTTCTTAGTAAAGAGGGAAATGAAGCTGTAAAACAATTACATTTTCTCAGGTTTCCCCATGGCATTTATAGGCTAATCTAGGCTGTGCAACAGATCTCACAGGAGTGACCTTGATTCAGGAAAGTTTTCAATATCTGTCAGAATAGCAAAAACAAAATCCAAGATAGTTTCCTTTTACAAAACTGCAAAAGAATCAGATAATATTTACTTAAGCCAAAAAATACCATATCATAATTATCATGCTTATGTCCAGAATCCTCTGCAGTCAATCAATCTAGACAATGTGTGTCTGTGGCATGTAAATGCATTCCCACAAAAGCACATAAAAAGCTAGCTATGTAAATTTTTATCTAATTAAATGCATTTTGTTGGCCTTTAAAAAATGTACAAAACAGAAAAGGAACATGAAGTTATAACAGGAGGCTCCCGTCTTGATAGATGCGTATGCCCTGCTGCATGAGTTCAGGCATTCGGCTGAAGGGCTTCCCATATTCTAGGCAGCAGATTGTCCACCTTACTGCATGGTACAAAGTAGCACTTGTCAGACAGAACAGCAGCGCTTGGGGTCACTGTGTACTGCAGCCGCATGCTGCCGATCACACAGCCTGGCTCCAACCAACAGCACTTGGTTTGTAAACAATAGGTGACATAGGCCCCCATTCAATTGAGGTTTCGGCGATCCAGTAGCCCGTAAGTGAGGTTGCAAATTAATTTTCTATTCAATTGGCGTCTTTTTGCGTGCTCTAAACGGCATATGAGTTACGGCCTTGAAAAAATTACGATGGTTTAACTCATAACTTGCAGCCTCCAAAAGCCTTTGATCTTTCACTTTCGCATGGCTAAAATCGTGAATCGCTATTCAATTGCTCCAATTCCCCAAGCCCACAAATGTTTTCACGCCCGTAAATGGCAAATGAAGGAGAAAATCCTACGAGTGCAAGGGGGTTAAACACCTATTCGTACCACTGTAAATGCAAATAAAAAATCAATAATGCACTGTAAATAACGGGGAAAGCAATGGCAGACATTAAAATGAATTACACAACAGTCTCAAGCTCGCAAACCGTCTAGAAATTTTTTATGTTTCATTTTGGGGGTTAAATCGATCTCGGGTATCAATGAGTTAATACATATCAGGCTACCTATATAGGCTAGAACAATATTGGCATTCATTTCATAAGTGTTTATGAGTCTGATTGCATATCGGACCCCACAACTTAATTAATTGATATGCAACCTCCATGCTTTACTGCCGCAATAATGGGCTTGCTTAATTGATCATGTTCCCGCCCTGAACTACTATGAACCAGTGCACGGTTTACAGTTTCGGCTTTGGGACAGTAACTTGCAGGCTTGAGCAATTGAATAGCATCGCAATTGGAGACGAACGGGAGCCTGCAACATATCCGCAGACATAAGGCCTACAGCGATCGAGCTGCGGGATTGCAATTGAATGTGGCTTATAGTTCTCTGCTTGCTCTCCATAACAAAGACAGCCTGCCACACATTCCTTAACACCCCCTTGCTCATGCCTAGAAGAACCAGTTCCATAATCAGCGCGGATTCGTAACTAGGGGTGTTCATAACCGGGGACCACCTGTATTTAGTGCTCTCAGACAGCAACTTTGGGTGCACCAGTGCTGTTTCATAGGCCTAAGACAGAACTCTCGCTCCTGTGTCCATGCCTGTTTTCTGCTCCACGTGTGTGCTTTATGACTCTTTACCACAGTCTCAATGTATTATTGACAAACATGCAAACTGTCACCAGAGTTTTATTTCAACCTTGTGGTATTCTGGCACCCTGACATTTGGCTTGTGTCACTGACCGTACTTTGTTTGCTGCCTGCACTGAGTACCAGATTGCACACATGTTGCTTCAGCCTCTGGCTGAGCATGTTTCCTATAGCTGATCTTCTTTTCTACTAGGCTACATACCCTGATTTACCCTAACAAATATATTTGTTAAAAAATGACCTAGCAAGACCCAGTAGTACCTTCCCCCAAATAAATGCACAAGGCCACTGTTGGTGGTACAACTGGCCACAGCTCTTTTAGTAAAACACAAACATTCAGATAACCTGGGGGACGAGGGGCCGGGCATTGGAAGCAAACCCCCATACCCTTAGCCTGGGCTCAGGGTCCCACCGTTGTGCCATCAGCACACCCTCCTAGGGGTAGGGATGGCACCTATTAACCGCTGGGCAGGGCAACTCCCCCACCCACCACTGTGACATGAACAGCAAGAAAAACTACCCAACAGTATTTAATAATAACAAAATATATTTAATCCAATGTTTTTTAAATACAGATAAATAGAAATCCAAGCACATATTTTTTTATTTTTAAATTAAAGCTTAACTTAGCGAAGGAAGGGTGGGTACCTTTCTGCCGTCCAGCCACGGAGTAAGGAAAATGTTGCCCGCGCTTCTGGAAAGCAGAGCAAGCCACTCTCCCACCGGTGAGCCGCCAATGGAAAGCCAATCAGCAACGAAGGTTCCCCCGCGTCAAAAGTCCACTCCAGCTACTACCCAGTTAAACTGGGTCCACCTGCAGGGCCCTCCATGTTGTTCATGTTATTAGGGTATCCCAACAGCCCTTTGATAAGGTTTCTTCTTTTGAAATTAAAAAAATGTTCATTAACTACACAATACCATCTCCTAAATGTAAATGCCTGCTACCTTACATGACCAAACGCTATCAGTGATGGGATGACTTAAGTGCTGCATCGTTTCTTGATTTTTTTTTCATATCAAGACACAACACATTCTCTTTGTACACCCCTGGGCAGTCCGGATTGGTGATTTTACAGCAACTATGGAAATAGCCAGATTTATGCCCATAGTGTTTTTTTTAAGCTGTATTTTGTTGCTGAGACTAAGTAAGAGATATTGGGACATTTTGAGGAATCCCAGCCCTCCCTCCAGCTTAAATTGTCAACAAAGTGTCTGTATTTGAAGGACTTTTGTATGGTGTGAAACAGGTTTAGGTGAGCCACATACTCTGCAAAGCTCTCTTTTCCCATGAGGAATGAAAGAGTTAACTCTCATGAGCAAGTTGATTAGCTGCACCCGATCACAGAAGACTTAAAGACTGCTAGTGGAGTTTGGGTGGGACAGCTAATAAACTAAGTATACAGTTAGACTGTGCTGGAGAGAGAAATACAAAAAGGTGTTTAATGAAGCTGGGGAAAGATACAGACAAAAACAGAGCAGTGTGGAGCTGAGGAGCAATCTGCTGCAGAATAAAAGCTGGACTTTAAAAGGATACAGGCCAGCGATTATGAACTAACTTTTGGACTGTTTTGTAACACTAGCAAATATATATAAGTAAAAAGTATTTAAAGCTTCCTGAAACTGTGTTCTTCTATCCAAAGTGCCAGAAGCAAGGGCACAAACCCAGTGGAGAATAATAGCTTGTCACGTTGGTTACTGTTATTGTATCAAGATTATTTTACTGTAATGCACTTCAATGTTCAAACAATATTTGACAACAGTGAGGAATGCTTTAGTGACTTTAGAAACAATCGGGTTGTTAAATCACTTATTTTCAGTTTAAAGGACCATTGCACAATCACATCATATATACAGTATATTGAAAAATGTATATATATTGGAAACATATATATCAATATATTTATATATATTTGAAAAAAATTGTCTGGCTTAAAGCACAATTAATCAAGAAAAAAGTCATACCACTAGTTTTTATTAGACAAAATATTTCTGATGCCCTTTCAGAACCCTGTGAGTGAAGTGTGTTTTCATTTCTGGAGAGCTATGGTTGCATTGAGTAATGCAAGATATCTCCCTCATGACCAATGAGGAGGAAAGGTGTAGATGAGATTTTAATCGTATCCAATTATCAAACAAAGGCTGTGTACTTCTGCCTGTTCCCTCCTTAAAGATTAAAGAGCAAACCCTTTGTGGACTCATTTGCATGGCCCTTCCAATCATGCAGTGCAATAACTGTATTTCTCAGAATTCTGAGCAGGTAATACTTTTTTTCAACGTTTTGGTCATTCAAATGTGAACACAAATGTACTATTTATTTACTATATATATATATATATATATATATATATATATATATATATATCTGTGTGTGTGTGTAAGTATTAAAATATATTATCATTAGATTTTATTATTATGTCATATTATTGTTATATAATGTATTATTGTTATATTACCAAATTATTATTAATAATATGTATTATCATTAATGTTTATTATTTTTTACGTATTATTATTACTATTACTTCTATATTATTACTATTATTTAGTGCATCTGTTTTCTATCATATTGAATGATGTCTAGTCATGTTTGCTACTTGATAATTACTGTTTTGTGTATAGGGTGATATATTACCTACTGAAATGGATGCCGTATTCCCATACATTGTTTGATAAATCTGGGCTTAAGGTTTGCAAATAATATAAATACAACAGTAAATATTGCACCAATTGAAGATGAGAGACCAATCAGCCACATTTGGAAGACACACTTCTACTGTGGCAAAGATAGAACATCCCCAATTGTTTATTATTAGCTAAAACATATTTGCAGTCAGTAAACCATACAATTGCAGTGCAAACTGGTTTATTTCCGAGTTTCATAACAAAGCCAACAGGAAGTTTTCCAGCAGAGATTTTCTAACCTTTCCTCAGGGTCCTGTGCCGCTTAGTTTTTTCATATCATGTGCATGTATATGTGTATGGATGAATTGTGTATAAATTTGTATTTGCTGAACTAATTTTTTATGCAAAAAATGAATAATGCTTAGTAATAAGTTTTTCTTATTTGAAAGAGTTCACATAATGGCATCCAAATTATGTGACATGCTGGAGAAAGCATTAATGTAACTGTCACAGCTTAGACCTGTGCATGAGCTGAAGGCATTTTGCCAAGACAAATGGGTAGGTATACCAACTCCAAGAATTAGGGGCCTCATAGACAACTATTACAAAAGAATACCATCCCTACTGTGAAGCATGGTTGTGGCTCACTGATGTTTTGGGGGGGATGTGATCTCTAAAGGCACAGGAAATCTTATGAAAATTGATGAATGCAGCATGTTATTAGAAAATACTGGCAGACAATTTGCATTCATCTGCATGAAGGCTGCGCATTGGGACGCTCTTGGACTTTCCAGCATGACAATGACCCTAAGCATGAGGTCAAGTTGACCCTCCAGTGGTTACAGCAGAAAAAGGTGAAGGTTGTGGAGTGGACATCACAGTCTCCTGACCTTAATATTATTGAGCCACTCTGGGGAGATCTCAAACGTGCGGTTCATGCAAGACGACCAAAGACTTTGCATGACCTGGAGGCATTTTGCCAAGACGAATGGGCAGCTATACCTCCTCCAAGAATTAGGGGCCTCATAGACAACTATTACAAAAGGTTGCACGCTGTCATTGATGTTAAAATGGGCAATACACAGTATTAAGAACTAAGGGTATGTAAACTTTTGAAAAGGGTAATTTCAAGTTGTTCTTATTTGAAAAAGTTAACATACAGGTGTCCAAATGATGTGACATGCTGGAGAACACATTCATGTAACTGTCACAGCTTAGATCTCAGTTGCTCGTATTTTGTATCTTAAACATTTGTTTCAGTTAGCTCCTATTTCTTATATTTAGCTCATATTTTGTGTCAATAACAAAAATGAACCTTGAAATGACAGCTTCCACTCTCCATAAACATGGAGGACCAACTGGTAAACCTAGGCACGTTTCATAATTTTTTAATATTTAGGGCCAGAACAAAATCTTTTGTGCAGGCAGTTATGGTGCAAGTGGCATTATAACTTAGTAGCCTACAGTTGTGTTCAAAAGTTTGCATACCCTAGCAGAAATTGTGAAATGTTGGCATTTATTTTAAAAATATGACTGATCATGCAAAAAATACTGTTGAAGGATAGTGATCATATGAAGCCATTTATTATCACATAGTCATTTGGCTCCTTTTTAAATAGCCCTGATTAAAAGTTTACATACCCTTGAATGTTTGGCCTTGTTACAGACACACAAGGTGACACACACAGGTTAAAATGGCAATTAAAGGTTAATTTCCTACACCTTTAGCTTTTTAAATTGCAATAATGCCTGTGTATAAATAGTCAATAAGTTTATTAGCGCTCACGTGGATGCACTGAGCAGGCTAGATACTAAGCCATGGGGAGCAGAAAAGAACTGTCAAAAGAACTGCGTAACAAGGTAATGGAACTTCATAAAGATGGAAAAGGATATAAAAAGATATCCAAAGGCTTGAAAATGCCAGTCAGTACTGTTCAATCACATATTAAGAAGTGAAAAATCTGGGGATCTCTTGATACCAAGCAGAGGTCAGGTAGACCAAGAAAGATTTTAGCCACAACTGCCAGAAGAATTGATTGGAATACAAAGAAAAAACGACAGGTAAACTCAGGTGAAATACAGGCTGCTCTTGAAAAAGACGGTGTGGTTGTTTCAAGGAGCACAATACGATGATACTTGAACAAAAATGAGCTGCATGGTTGGGATGCCAGAAAGAAGCCTTTACTGTGCCAATGCCACCCCAGTTACAATATGCCCGACAACACCTTGACATGCCTCACAGCTTCTGGCACACTGTAATTTGGAGTGACGAAACCAAAATAGAACTTTAGTGAAAAGAATACCATCCCTACTGTGAAGCATGGTGGTGGCTCACTGATGTTTTGGGGTGTGTGAGCTCTAAAGGCACAGGAAATCTTATGAAAATTGATGAATGCAGCATGTTATTAGAAAATACTGGCAGACAATTTGCATTCAACTGCACGAAGGCTGCGCATTGGGACGCTCTTGGACTTTCCAGCATGACAATGACCCTAAGCACGATGCCAAGTTGACCCTCCAGTGGTTACAGCAGAAAAAAGATGAAGGTTGTGGAGTGGCCAGTCTCCTGACCTTAATATCATTGAGCCACTGCGGGGAGATCTCAAACGTACGGTTCATGCAAGACGACCTTTGCATGAGCTGGAGGCATTTTGCCAAGACGAATGGGCAGCTATATCACCTCCAAGAATTAGGGGCCTCATAGACAACTATTACAAAAGACTGCACGCTGTCATTGATGTTAAAGCGGGCAATACACAGTATTAAGAATTAAGGGTATGCAAACTTTTAAACAGGGTAATTTCATTTTTTTCCTTTTGTTTCCATGTTTTGTTTTATGATTGTCATTCTGTTGTAACCTACAGATGAATAAGAAATAAAAAAAAATGTGTTTTGCCTGCTCACTCATTTTTTCTTTAGAAATGGTACATATATTACCAATTTGCCAAGGGTATGCAAACTTTTGAGCACAACTGTACCTATTTATTCACTCAAATTTTCAGCGCTGAACTGAAACACTGAGTAGGCTAAAATGATCAGATCTGTCAAGTTACAGTGACATGTCCCATTCACATTTCCATCCAAGCCATTCCAATTGCATTGAACTGTACTTTACGAAACTAACATACTATGCATAACCCCTTTTTTTCTTAACTAAACTTACATGTGCTCCAGACCACCCTTAGAGTCAGCAATTGCCTCAGATCTCACACTAAAATCACCATAACCTCAATTGAACTTGTTTTCCTATATCGACACAATTGAGGTGTTAATAAGTGCACCCAAACACTACACAGACTTGGTGGATCTCATGGACACCCCTACCCCTTATAAGCGCATGGATCCCCATTATTCCTTCATTTTAATTAGCATTATCCCTCCCCTTTTTTGGCTACCATACCATCAGACATACTGTCTTTATTTATTACTAGCGACTTGCCAGTCAAAAATGATGGAAATAAAATTTGAAGCCTGGCAATGCTGTTTGCCACACAATGCAAGGCTCTCCCCCCTCTAACTTGCAGGCTTCACGATGAGCGCCTATGGCGCTCATTGCAAGCCTCTTCCCCCCTCTACTTTACGGGCCTCGCGATGAGCGCCTTTGGCTTCACTGATCATTGCAGGCCTCAGCCAACCGGCAACGTCCGTGCCTTACTTTCTAACCTCCCAGTAGTGCAGATTATGGCTCTTTTCTCATGTCTGCGTGTCCTTTTTGGCTTTCATAGGCACTCCTTTGCGGATTTCAGCCCAAATCTGCTAAGCTTTGACTATTCTTAGGCTCTACATAAGTCCTAATCAGACCTCGCTAGGTATCACTTCAATTACGATTTCCATAAAGTGTAATCAGCCTTTTCTTGGCATCACTTCGATCACGCTTTCCATAAGTCCTAACTATTCGATACACATTAGCAGTCATGCTTTACATAAGTCCTAAATCAACCACTTGTACTCCTTGTTGATCCCGGCCCAAATCAGCTGTCCTTGCCTATACACAATGATTCATCTGGCCCTCTTAGCAGGCCGGATGTCCGGTGGCACTCGTCCATATTTAATTCACCTCTAGCATTCAGCCACCTCTAGCCCTGTTTCAGCTCACCGTAAGAGATGGCCCAACCACAAATATAAGTATCAATATATAGTGGTGAGCATGCGTATTGTTGCTAACGCTGCGGGCTCCGCATAGTGAGCCTGCGGCCCTCGCAAAGAGAGGGCCTCAGTTGCTGGCATGGAGTGCCGAACCCGCTCCTTGCCAGCAACTGCGGACCTCGCAAAATTTACTGACTTACAAGAAACAAATACGAGACGCGGGACTTAGAAAATAAAACATTACGACCTCGCAAAAATACGATTTTACCGCCTCAATTTAAGTCGAAATACAAGAGTTTAGACACCCGAAAATCACCTAAGCGAGAGCAAAAATGTCAGCCAAAAAACCCGAAAACGAGGCTTTAGGACCCTAAAGACGCAAAACACCACCAAACACATACAGATTTTCCGAAAAAGACGGACGCGATCCAAGAACAAGGACGCCAAATCAGCCACAGCCGCGTACCACACATTAGGCGCCATTTTACAACACTAACTTACACAATCCGGAAGTACACGGCTACCCTAACAGATTTTCCTTCCGCACGCACACTATTTACACTACACACTGCACACATTGCTGACACTTACACAGCAGCTACACAGCACTGAAAACACACATTGTATACTGCAGCAACATGAAAACAGATTGCCAGCTCTTCTGCACAATGCTTCCTGCATATATTACTTCAAAAAAGTATATTTATTTATTATTTTATTAATATTTCATTAGCATACAAAAAAAAAAAAACACAAACAACCAACAGCCTCGCAATGAGCACCGAAGGCACTCAGCACGAGGCTCGCAATGAGCGCCAAAGGCGCTCAGCATGAGGCTCGCAATGAGTGCCGAAGCATCTTGGATCACCAACAAAATGAATGTCTCAACCAAACAGCATTACCTGCCTTACAATCTTATTGCCGTAATTTTTTGACGGGGAAGTCGCTAGTCACATATATAGTTGTCAGTAATGCGGGTTGTTGCTAACGCTTGCGGGCTCGCAAAGCGAGGGCCGCAGTTGCTGGCAAGGAGCGCCAAAGGCGCTCCTTGCACAGGTGGAGATGAGCACCATAGCGCTCATCCCTATGACCCCCTACAACTTTCGGACCGCAATTTGCGGAGGTGGAGGCTCCCTTGTCAGTGCTTCAAATGCGGACCCTCGCAAAGCGAGGGGCCACATTTGCGGAGGTGGATGCTCTACGGCGCCTCACACGCGGTTACAAACACCCACACAAGCGGCACTTTACCAAAATACATCTAACACGCAATCACTATATACGGACTTACACAAAAAAATACAGACCGCGGGACTTAGAACGGAAAACTTACGGACGAGCCGTACGAGCTACAAGATACACTCTTACCAAGGACGCTACATCATACACAGCCGCGTACCACACTTATTCAACGACATTTTACAACACTAACTGACACAATGAGGAAGTACACAGCTTCCATAACGGCTTTTCCTCGCGCACGCAGCCTATTTACAATACACACAGTGCTGACACTTACACATCAGCTCCATAACAGTGCAAACCGACATTGTATGCTGCAGGAGCATCAAAACAGATTGTCAGCTCTTCAACACAATGCTTCATGCATATATTACTTCAAAATAGGTAAAGTATATTAATTTATTAATTTATTAAATATTTAATTAGCATACAAAAATACATATACACAAAAAAATAATACACTCTCACAATAAACACAAAAGCCATTCACTGAGCGACTCACAACGAGCGCCAACGCTGCTCATAGCACACAAAGCCTTGCAATACGCGCAAAAAACAGATCACCGCCAACCAAACAATAACACCAAAAGCGCCTATCAGAAAAAAAAAATACAACAGACAACAGCATCGCAATGAGCGCCGAAAGCGCTCAGCGCGAGGCTCACAATGAGCGCCGAAGGATCTCGAACCACCAACAAAATTAATCTCTCGACCAAACAGCATTACCTGACGGGCAAGTCGCTAGTACAATAATAATAGTAACACTATTTGACAAGTAATTTAACTTGAGGTTTTTATTACTTAGTAAATTAATTTAGTAATTTCGCTATTAATATCTAGAATAATTGAATGGAAAACATGTTATTTTTATATAGATATTGCAAACATTCATATATAAGTATTTAATGTATTAAAGGTAATGTATGATGTACAGGCATACAGTGCCTTGCAAAAGTGTTCATCCCCCTTGGCATTTTTCATGTTTTGTTGCCTCACGACCTGGAATTAACATGGATTGTTTGAGGATTTGCATCATTTAATTTACAGAACATGGCCACAACTTTGAAGAAGTTTTTTTTTTTTTTGTGTGAAGCAAAAACAAATAGGACAAAATAACAAAAAAAGTCAATGTGTATAACTATTCACCCCCCTATAGTGAATACTTTGTTGAGCCACCTTATGCGGCAATCACAGCTTCAAGTTGCTTTGGATAAGTCTCTATGAGCTGGCCACATTTCACCACTGGGATTTTTGCCCATTCATCTTTTCAAAAGTGGCCCAGCTCCTTCAAGTTGGATGGTTTGCACTTGTGAACAGCAATCTTTAAGTCTGACCACAGATTTTCTATTGGATTGAGGTCTGGGCTTTGACTAGGCCATTCCAACACATTTACATGTTTCCCCTTAAACCACTCAAGTGTTGCTTTAGCAGTGTGTTTGGGGTTATTGTCCTGCTGGAAGGTGAACCTCCGTCCTAGCCTCAAATCAAGCACAGAATGGTACAGGTTTTGCTCAAGAATATCCCTGTATTTAGCACCATCCATCTTTCCCTCAACTCTGACCAGTTTCCCAGTCCTGGCTGCTGAAAAACATCCCCAAGGCATGATGCTGCCACCACCATGTTTCACTGTGGGGATGGTGTTCTTTGGGTGATGTGTTGTGTTGAGTTTGCACCAAACATAGAGTTTTCTTTGATGCCCGAAAAGTTAAAAATTTTAGTCTCATCAGACCAGAGCACCTTCCTCCATACATTTTGGGAGTCTCCCACATGCCTTTCGCAAGCTCAAAACTTGCCATTTTGTTTTTTGCTGAAAGTAATGGCTTTCTTCTGGACACTGTGCCATAAAGCCTAACTCTATGGAGGGTACGGCTTATTGTCGTCCTATGTACAGATACTCCAATCTCTGCTGTGGAACTCTGCAGCTCCTCCAGGGTTACCTTAGGTCTCTGTGCTGCCTCTCTGATTAATGCCCTTCTTGCCCGGTCCGTGAGTTTAGGTGGGCGACCGTCTCTTGGCAGGTTTGCTGTTGTGCCATGTTCTTTCAATTTGATGATGATAGATTTGATGGTGCTCCTGGGGATCATCAAAGATTTGTATATTTTTTTATAACCTAAACCTGACTTGTACTTCTCAACAACATTGTCCATTACTTGTTTGGAGGGTTCCTTGGTCTTCATGGCAGTGTTTGGTTAGTGGTGCCTCTTGCTTAGTTATTTCAGCCTCTGGGGACTTTCAAAAAAGGTGTGTATATGTAATGACAGATCATGTGACACTTAGATTGCACACAGGTGGACATCATTTCACTAATGATGTGACTTCTGAAGGTAATTGGTTTCACCAGAGCTTTTTATGGGCTTCATGAAAAAAGGGGGTGAATACATACGCACATGCCAATTTTCGGTTTTCTATTTCTAAAAAATAGTTTTGTGTATATATTTTTCTCATTTCACTTCACCAACTTAGACTATTGTTTTCTGATCCATCACATACAATTCAGATTAACAAAACATTGAACTTAAGGCTTTAATGTAACAAAATAGGTAAAAAGTCAAGGGGGGTGAATACTTTTGCAAGGCACTGTACACCTTCAAACTTGCGTTAATGTAGCCTGCTATTAAATTGGCCTCTTGTAGCTACCAGCATTCGATCTGCTGGTTACAGGCTCAAAATTACTGCGGCTGTCAAAATCGTAACTCCGACCAAGTTAAGCCTTTGATCTTTCAAACCTACAAATGTTACAATTTCTAAAATCGAAAATTGCTATTAAATTGCTACAATTCCTCAAGCCCGCAAGGGCAGGTTTGCGAGCTTGAGACTTGTGCAATTAATTCTAATGTCTTTCATCGCTTTCCCTGTATGTTAAAGTACAGTAGTGTGTTTATATTTGCTTTTACAATGCTACGAACAGGTGTTTAACCCCTTTGCGAGTACTCTCTAGTACTCGTAGGATGTTTGGCTACATTTGCCATTTACAGTATTTTAATATCTCCATTAAGCACTGAGATCAAAAGGAAGATTTTGACTTCCGAAGTGTCTCGTCCAGGTTTAGGGAAGAACACCATGTCAGCCTGGTTGAATTTGGGTGGCATTTTTTCCCCTCGTAGGATCTCATTATAATCTATTTAGATATGGAGCAAGTTTATTGGCGGTAGTTTTCTAATAAATGTTGGAGAAACCATCTGGCTCAGGGGACGGGATTTACCTAGTTTTAAAGATTTTATGGTTTCTAAAATTTCTTCTACAGTTGTTTTAGCATTTAGATTGTCGAGGTCTTGATTTGAGATGGATGGAATATTTAAAAATTATTTTATTGTGAAGTTAATAGTTTTTGATTGGGATGAATATATTTTTTAATAATAATTAAGAAACATTTCTTAAAATTTTGTTTGGCTCAGGGCTATCTGTCCTCCCATGGTTCTGATCTGGTAAATTTTGATTGGACCTCAGTTTCCTAGCTTTCCCAGGGCACAATTTGCGCATTACTTGAGCGGACAAACAGCCTTGAGTAAAGTAGTTTTGCATCTGTTCTGGAGAATGAGCTGGGGGAAAAATAAGTATATTCCCTTTCTGTGGGGTGATGTCCTCTCCATGCATCCACCAAATTATTTCTCTCCAGTAGGTTATTTATTTTTAGATTTTTTTGGGAATATCTGTTTCTATCCAATCCATGGTTGAGAGCTAAGTTTAAGTCACCCCCCATTATTATTTGACCCGAGTATAAGGAATGTAGCACGTTAAGTACTTTGATTAGGTAGTTGTGTGGAGAGGTCATAGGGGTGTATATGTTTACTAAAGATATCTTTAGTAAACATATTGTCACCGATAAGTTTAGATAATTCCCTCCGTTGACTATTTTCTTGCTCTCAAATTTGAATGGGAAGTCTTTGTGTACTAAAATAGCAGCCCCCACTTTTCTGGTTTTCTGATTAATGGTGTAGAATGTTGGGTAATCTCTGTGGAGATAAGAGGGGACACTGTTTTTAGCAAAATGGGTCTTCTCTAAGATTATTACTGAAGATTTATATTTTTTGTAAAATAAAAAAGCTTTCCTTCTTTTAAACTGGGAGTTAAACCCAGGTACATTATGAGTTACAAATTATATGTTATATCTGCCATTGTGGTCGTGTATCAGTGTAGCTTGAAGCTAATTACCTGGGAGTAGGTTGTCTAATTTTTGGGCTTTGATTTTCCCTCTTTTATGAAGTGGAATTTGTGGAAATCGTACCCAGGTTATCTTTTGGGGTAAAGTCGCTCAAGTGTAGGGCATAGGGGAAATAAAACATTTTAACTTGCATCAATTCGATTATCATCATTACTTTAATTACTCTCTTAACACTAACATGTTACAATTACGTCTTTGGGGAGGTTCGAATTGTTATTGGCCCCTAGGGCTCTGTGAGCCCTCTCTATTTCCCAGGTGTTTTCTGGGTGGGCTGGCAGGATAAGATTGACTGTAGCGGATAAATATTGATTTAAGTTGGTTATCTTTTTAGGAACGCACCTGAATCTCAAGGTCTTATGTCTGCGTTACCTGTTTTCCTGTGTTCATTTTTTATTTTCTGTAGTGGTGTTGTTTGTTATTTTCTGTAGTGGTGCTTTTTTATTTTTTGTAACAAAGGTTTTTTTATTTTCTGTGATCTAGGTTTTTTTATTTTTGTAATTGGTGCTTTTTATTTTGTGTATTCTTGTTTTTTTTTAAATTAGTGGGGTGTGGGGGGTTTAATAGGGGGTTAGGTAGGTAGTGTAGGTGTTAAAAGGTTTGGGTAGGTGTTAGATAGGTGGGGAGGGGTTAATAGGTTAGGGTAGAGGGTGGATAATAGGATAGGGAGGAGGGTGGTTCATTAGTTAGAGGGGGTTGGTTTAGATTTATTGGATTATTGTGGGGGGATAGTGTATTGCAGTGTTTGTACTTAGTGTCATGTGGGTCCTGGAGGACCCTCATGGCACTTATGGAGTTACTGTTAGGGTTCTCATTGTCCCAAAGGGGTCTTTATAGACCCTTATTGGGCTGATGAGGTTAAATAGAGGCTTATGGGGGTCTGTATAGACCCCCATAAGAGATGGGGTTACATGGAGGCTTATGGGGGTCCAGAGCACTCGCAAAGGCTAAGAAATCCCTTACGTGCTCTGCCCGAGCAGCCCAAAGACCCCCGATCCAGCCCATGAACTTCCCTCTGGCATCTAAACCTCCCTCCTGCTCCCTAAATACATCCCCATGCTGCAGGGGTCCCGATCGGGACTCCTGTAGCCTCCGAAAATTAACCCTTGCTGCGGGGGTCCCAATAGGGACCCCCTCGGCAGTTAAATGGTTAATCCCTGCTGCGGGGGTACTTATATACCCCCGGCACCTAAAATTAACCTCCCTATGCTGACCCCCGCTGCATTTCAAATTCAAATTTTCTGCCTTGCGGGTCCTGAAAGGACCATAAAGGTCCTTAAAGGACCTGCAATAACTAAAATTTGAATCCCTGCCATGGGGGTACTATAAGTATCTTAAATTAACCCCATCACTCATGGGGGTATATACAGACCCCTATAAATCTCCAATTAACCCTCTTGGTCCCATAAGGGTCTATAGAGTCCCTTATAGGACACTATTTAACCCCCTCAGTCCCATAAGAGTCTATATAGACCCTTATAGGACACAAATTAATCCCAATATTAACACTATAAGTGCCATGAGGGTCCTGCAGGACCCTCATGACACTAAGTCCAAGCCCTACACTACACTACACTATAAGCCACCACAATAAACCAAGAAATCTAAATTTACCCCATCTAAGTAATAAACCCCCCTCTAAGTAATAAACCCCCCTGGTTGCAATCTGATTGGCCCCAAGCATCTGCGCCTTCTGATTGGCTGATGCAATCTGATTGACAGTTACAACCAATCAGAAGGCGCAGATGCTTGGAGCCAATCACAAGGGGATACACCCCTTGGGGGTATATCACATTCTGATTGGCTGAAGGGAATATGTATTTAGGGGTTAAATATGTATTTAGGGATTAAATTATACATACTGAGTGGTTTGATTTTATTTAATGTATGCTGATGTATTTGTTTGTAACTTAAAGATTTTTTTATTTTTGTAATGTTCATTTTTTATTTTCTGTAGTGGTGTTGTTTGTTATTTTCTGTAGTGGTGCTTTTTTATTTTTTGTAACAAAGGTTTTTTATTTTCTGTGATCTAGGTTTTTTTATTTTTGTAATTGGTGCTTTTTTTATTTTGTGTATTCTAGTTTTTTTTTTAATTAGTGGGGTGTGGGGGGTTTAATAGGGGGTTAGGTAGGTAGTGTAGGTGTTAAAAGGTTTGGGTAGGTGTTAGGTAGGTGGGGAGGGGTTAATAGGTTAGGGTAGAGGGTGGATAATAGGATAGGGAGGAGGGTGGTTCATTAGTTAGAGGGGGTTGGTTTAGATTTATTGGATTATTGTGGGGGGGATAGTGTATTGCAGTGTTTGTACTTAGTGTCATGTGGGTCCTGGAGGACCCTCATGGCACTTATGGAGTTACTGTTAGGGTTCTCATTGTCCCAAAGGGGTCTTTATAGACCCTTATTGGGCTGATGAGGTTAAATAGAGGCTTATGGGGGTCTGTATAGACCCCCATAAGAGATGGGGTTACATGGAGGCTTATGGGGGTCCAGAGCACTCGCAAAGGCTAAGAAATCCCTTACGTGCTCTGCCCGAGCAGCCCAAAGACCCCCGATCCAGCCCATGAACTTCCCTCTGGCATCTAAACCTCCCCCCTGCTCCCTAAATACATCCCCATGCTGCAGGGGTTCCGATCGGGACTCCTGTAGCCTCCGAAAATTAACCCTTGCTGCGGGGGTACCAATAGGGACCCCCTCAGCAGTTAAATGGTTAATCCCTGCTGCGGGGGTACTTATATACCCCCGGCACCTAAAATTAACCTCCCTATGCTGACCCCCGCTGCATTTCAAATTCAAATTTTCTGCCTCGCGGGTCCTGAAAGGACCATAAAGGTCCTTAAAGGACC
Organism: Discoglossus pictus; assembly: GCA_027410445.1. Taxonomy (NCBI): domain Eukaryota; kingdom Metazoa; phylum Chordata; class Amphibia; order Anura; family Alytidae; genus Discoglossus; species Discoglossus pictus. The sequence goes on from CM050165.1 coordinate 195,478,568, forward strand.
TGCAATAACTAAAATTTGAATCCCTGCCATGGGGGTACTATAAGTATCTTAAATTAACCCCATCACTCATGGGGGTATATACAGACCCCTATAAATCTCCAATTAACCCCCTAGGTCCCATAAGGGTCTATACAGTCCCTTATAGAACACTATTTAACCCCCTCAGTCCCATAAGAGTCTATACAGACCCTTATAGGACACAAATTAATCCCAATATTAACACTATAAGTGCCACGAGGGTCCTGCAGGTCCCTCATGACACTAAGTCTAAGCCCTACACTACACTACACTATTAGTCACCCCAATAAACCAAGAAATCTAAATTTACCCCATCTAAGTAATAAACCCCCCTCTAAGTAATAAACCCCCCTGGTTGCAATCTGATTGGCCCCAAGCATCTGCGCCTTCTGATTGGCTGATGCAATCTGATTGACAGTTACAACCAATCAGAAGGCGCAGATGCTTGGAGCCAATCACAATGGGATACACCCCTTGGGGGTATATCACATTCTGATTGGCTGAAGGGAATATGTATTTAGGGGTTAAATATGTATTTAGGGATTAAATTATACATACTGAGTGGTTTGATTTTATGTAATGTATGCTGATGTATTATAGTATATATATATGTAAATAGAGGCTTATTGGGGTCTGTATAGACCCCCATAAGAGATGGGGTTACATGGAGGCTTATGGGGGTCTGTATAGACCCTCATAAGAAATGGGGTTAAATAAGATTAGATATGGCTTAATAGGTATAGATGGGGTTAAATAGGACTAGATAGGGTAACATAGGACTAGACGGGGTTAATTAGGTATGGTGAGGTTTAAATAGGGTTAATTACTTAGATGGGGTTAATTAGTTAGAAGGGGTTTATTACTTAGATGGAATTAATTTAGATGTATTCGTTTATTGGGGTGGCTAATAGTGTAATACAGGGTAGTGCTTAGACTTAGTGTCATGCAGGTTCTGGAGGACCCTCATGGCTCTTATAGTGTTAATATTAGGGTTAATTTGTGTCCTATAAAGGTCTGTATAGACCCTTATGGGACTGAGGGGGTTAATTGTATTCTCGTGAGGGTCTGTATAGTCCCCCATGAGTGATGGGGTTAATTTTAGATGCCTGGGGGGGTACTTATAGTACTCCCGCGGCAGGGGTTAATTCTTTTGTTATCGCAAGTCCTTTAAGGACCTTTAAGGTCCTTTCAAGACTTGCGGCGGGAATTTTTTATTTTAAATGCAGCAGGGATTCCGATTGGGACCCCCGCTGCAAGGGGTGATATGGGGACACTGCGGGGATCCCGATGGGGACACCCAGCATAGGGAGGTTAATCTTAGGTGCTTGGGGCTACTTGAAGTACCACCGCGACAGGGGTTAACACTTTGACTGCCGCAGTGGTCCCGTTCAGGACCCCTGCAGCAAGGGTTATTATGGGGAGGCTGCGGGGGTCCCAATAGGGACCCCCAGCACTGGGAGTGGTAATTTTAGGTGCCATGGGGGTACTTAGAGTACCCCCTTGGACGGGATAGCACAATAGTGTGCCACAGGCCCTTTAAGGACCCGCAGCAGGAAATTTGAATTTTTAAATGCAGCGGGGGTCCCGATTGGGTCCCAATCAGGACCCCCGCTGCACGGGTTAATATGGGGACATTGTGGGGGTCAGCATAGGGGGGTTCATTGTAGGGGCTTGTGTTGGCAGGGCTTGTTTTTTTAACTACCGCGGAGGTCCCAATCGGGACCACCGTGGCAAGGGATGATGTCGGGAGCCTGCATGTGATCAATCAGGCTTTCACTAGCCATGATGGCAATATGTTTTGCCATTGGCTAATTCTGACTCATTGCTACGTAATTGCTTAATTGATTGTAGCACAATTGCAGTTCCAACGTGCAAGGAGACTGGCTTATGAAACAGCCTCTCTCCTCGCAGCTCACAGCCCCTTTCTAATTTAATAGCAACGTAGCTCAGGAGAATTTGAAGCACGTAGGGTTTAAGAGCTCCACTTTGGATTTACGAGGCTGGAATTTAATAGGACTGTTGGTCTGTAATTTTTTCCATGAAGTGTGTGCTTTGACCCAGGGTGTGTATGTCTTTTCTTAGACTGTCTACATGTGTTTGGAGTATCCTCTCTATTTTAGCCACAGATGTACCTTGTGGGTTTTCCTCTGCATCTGAATTTTCAGATTGCCCAGATCTTAAACATTGAGATGGTAGTTACTGAGGTTTTGTAGTTTTAAACATTTTTGGAATGGTTCTATTAGTTGTGTTCTTTTTTTGTTTACCCATCTTGGTGTTTGGCTATTTTATCTGATCTGTAGAGAGTGTTGAAGATCTGGTGTGTGGATTCAATTTTAAGTATTCGTTCTGTATAATGATTACAGTTTTTGTTTATTAGCTTAATGTTTTTAAATTGTGAATAGTTATCGGTATATTTCTTTGGATCACGTACCTTAAATGCTTGTGAGAAACTCTTTAGGCTTTTTGTTTTTCTTTAAAGCAGCATTTTTATTGTTAGGTTGCTGGTTTTGAGTTCTTACTTTGCTTAGATGTCTCTTTTGTTCTGGTTGTGAGGGGTTATTTTTTTAGTTGATTTTTTGTTGCTGGTTGTGGCTATAGGTTTTGCTTCTGGTGTCAAAAGTATATTACCACCAGGATTTTTGTTGTTTCTCTATTCTTTTTTTTTTTAAGGCCTTCTATCAGGTTCAGTAGCTTAGAAGCTTGTTTGTTTGTAGGGTAATGATTACTCGTGCTTGTGTCTTTGAGGAAGGTTGGTCTAGTTGGGAGGAGTGAGATCCATGGCCTAGGGACAATGATGGGGAGGCGATAATAATTTTTTCTCTATATGGTCTAGTGTGTCTCTTCCTGTGTGGAGTTTAGGTCCCAAGTGTATTACATGTAGTAGGCCTCCGGAGGTGTCCTCCCCAAGCCCTGGAGGATAGGTTCTTACCGGTTGGTCCAAACTGTAGGCAGATGATTTAATTATTCCTCTGGATCAAAACCAGATGTTGTAGTCAATTGAAAAGCCAATTTTATTTTGTTGTTTTAGACTTTTCCATCAGAGTTCAAGTGCAGCTCAACTGATCTCACTGAGTGACAGTTTAGAATTCTAGAATAGTAGATTTATAGATTTTTTTATATTGCAACATTTCTGGATTGCGAGTGCGATTGCAAATCGGACTTCTAAACACTAATTGATTGTGGTTTAAACACCATGTTTTACTGACGTCGTGATGGCGGCCTCATTTACTATTGACTATGTCTAAATTGTAATTTACAGGCTTGCTTGATTGATCATGCCCTTAAATACTACTTACGGTTACATGGTTTACATTTTTGGATATCGGCCATGTAGTTGCAGGCTTGTTCAATTTAATCGCTTTGTAACTTCTTCAAATTTAATGAGACATTAAGTGCGAAATGAAACAGTGTTAAACTGGGTCAATTTAAAAATAGGGAAAATCACATTTCACCTGGATTTTTAAACTCCCTTCATGGCTCTTGGTGTTTTGGAATGATACACAAGCATTGAATCAGGGTTAATCTGGGATGTGTCAGGCAAAAACAGCTTTATAGGAATCAGTGTTAAACTCTGTAGTGTTAAACGAGGTCTACCTGTATATGCCCCTCTGGATCGCTACCTTGTTGTGGTGAAGGAGCTTGTGTACCTCAATGAAGCAGTGAACTAAACCATGTAGGGTTACCCAAGATGGTCAGGAAAGAGGTCAGACAAATCGTGGTGCACTGGAGAAGGAACTGGCAACCCCGTCCAGTATCTTTACCAAGGAAATCAAATGGACAAACACAACCAGAAACAAACAGACAGATGCGCCTGACAAAATAAACCTGATTTCTCTCAGTTTTATTTTAAGGCAAGTCAGGAAGGCTTGGAAAGTAATGTGGTAGAGATAAGGGGGGGGGGGGGGTAAGAATCTAATGGTGGTGAGAGAATGAGCAAACAAAGCGGACAGGAGAAGGAGCAATATATATTTAGTGCTGCAAGATGTCCACTTCCCTAATAACACGATCAACTTTTGTAATTGAGGTTGAAAAAAGACGTTTAGTCCATCAAGTTCAACCTTTTTAGATCTCCTCTGATCTGCAATATGCAAATTAATTGTTAATTGAGTTAGAGGAAGGCAAACAGAAAAAAAACATTAGTGAAACTTTGCCAGTTGTCTCAAAAGGAGAAAAAAATAATAATTCCTTCCTGACCTCAGATACTAGCAATTCCAGCAGCTTCTAATTCTTTAGTATGCTATGCATAAGGATGTTAATAACCAATATTAAGAGTGTTTCCTTTTTTCTGATTTATAAGTATAATTACACTCATTGGCTATTATCTTTTCCAACTGGTTTCTCTATACTGTGATTTAATACTTCAATATTTTTTCTAAATTAATGAAATAATTAATATAGAAAAGTTGGTTCTATCCAAATATCTACAAATTCTTTATAAATGTATGTCCACAAGCACTCCCAACTCTCTTTCAATATCTGATATCCCTAGATTTGCTCCATTAAGATTATAAATAGCATGGCTATTTTTCCTTCCCAAATGCATAACTTTACATTTATTCATATTAGATCTCATCTGCCATTTAGTTTGCCATCTCTTTAATTTATGCAAATCCCTTTGGAGGGAAAGTACATAATTTTCTGATTTAATTACCTTGCACAACTAGTGTCATCAGCAAAAATCGAGACAGTAATTTCCAGTTTTACTTCTAAATCATTAATAAATATGTTAAAAAGTAGATGATCTAATACTGAACCCACTTGCCACATTAGTCCAATTTCAGATGTATTAAAATGTTCATTTCCTATTAGTAACATGCCTAGTGCTCAGTGTATTATCTAACAAAAAAAAGATTATATGGTTAAAGTGGTTTGATATATATTCGGTCACTGCTTGGGATCTTCATCTTTTTTAAAACTCTACCCCCCTCCCAGATTTTGTTTATTCCCACGCCCTTGGTTTTAGGAACTTAAATATTTTTATATTATTAAATAAATAGAGTTATAGCAATTGAAGGGACAGTGAAAAAGCAGCATAAATATGAGTATTTTTCATTTACAACAACCCTTTGCTTCCTGTCTTTTAGCCAGCTCTCAATTCATGAGCAGATTTTTAATGCAATTCCTGTATTCCTTAGTTTGCACAATAGTCTTCCATGTGGCACTGTATCAAAAGCCTTTGCAAAATCCTAAAACACTACATCAACTGAGTTTCCTTAATTCCAAGTTCCCGCTAACATCCTCATAGAAACTAATTAGATTTGTTTGACATGACCTATCCCTCATAATACCAGGTTGACTCTTACTAATAATCATTTTCAAATAGATATAGTCTGTATATTATCCCTTATCAACCCGTCTAAAAGCTTTCCCAGTACAGAACTTATGCTTATGGGTCTATAATTCCCCGATTTGCTCTTGCTCCCTTCTAAAATATAGGTACCACATCTGCTTTTCTCCAGTCATCTGGTATAGACTCTGTGTTGAGTGAATCTTGAAAAATTAGGTATAATGGTTTGGCTTTTACAGAACTTAATTCCCTCAGTACCCTTGGATGTATTTCAACCTTCCATTGGGCTTTAGTTACATTTTTTTCAAACCTCTTTTGGATTTCTTCCTCCGTTAAAGGTATATGTAAGTGAGGTTATGATTGCATCCTGCAGAATGCATCATAACCCACCTAGCAAAAAATGTTTGCATAAAAACGTGCAAACCATTTTTGCAATATAATAAAAAAATGTGCTGGGGGTGATGTAGGCACCCCCAGCAACTGCGATTTGCATAATGGATATCTCATTAAAAATCAGCAAGCAGCGGTGACGTCAGCTGTTTCTGGAGGAGAAGGAAGCAGGGGGAGGGAGAACCGGGGGGGGGGGGGGGGGGCGGACCAAACAGAAGTGCAGCGCGAGTGTCTGTATGACAGCGGCTGTATGTCTGTCTGTCTTCCTGCGTGTGTGTGTGTATGTCTGCCTGTGTGTGTGTCTGTCTGTCTGAGTGAGTGTGTGCCTGCCTGCCTGCGAGAGTGAATGTGTGCCTGCCTGAGTGAGTGTTTGCCTGAGTGAGTGTGGGCCTGCCTGGGTGTGTGCCTGCCTGCCTAAGTGAGTGAGTGAGTGCCTGAGTGAGAGAGTGCCTGCCTGCCTGAGTGAGTTAGTGCCTGCCTGAGTGTGTGCCTGCCTGAGTGCGTGCGTGCCTGAGTGAGTGCCTGCCTGAGTGAGTGTGTGCCTGCCTGAGTGAGTGTGTGAGTGTGTGCCTGCCTGCATGAGTGTGTGCCTGCCAGCCTGAGTGTGTGCCTGCCTGAGTGAGTGCATGCCTGCATGCCTGAGTGAGTGTGTGAGTGTGTGCCTGCCTGAGTGTGTGCCTGCCAGCCTGAGTGCGTGCCTGAGTGAGTGAGTGCCTGACTGAGTGAGTGTGTGTGTCTGTGGGTGAGTGTATGTGTGTGTCTGTGAGGGTGTGTGTCTGTGGGTGAGTGTGTGTGTCTGTGGGTGAGTGTGTGTGTCTGAGTGTGTGTCTGTGAGTGTGTGTCTGTGAGTACGTCTGTGAGTGAGTATGTGAGTGAGTATGTCTGTGGGTGAGTGTGTGTGTGTCTGTGGGTGAGTGTGTGTGTGTCTGTGGGTGAGTGTGTGTGTGTCTGTGAGTGAGTGTGTGTCTGTGTGTGAGTGTGTGTCTGTGTGAGTGAGTATGTTTGTGTTAGTGAGTGAGTGAGTGTCTATGTGTGGGGGAGGTCATTTACTGGGCTGGATGGCAATTCACTGGGGCTGGGGCAGGTGATGGGGCAATTTACTGGGGTTGGGGAAGGTCATGGGGCAATACTCTGGGGCTGGGGGACAATTCTCTGGGGTTGGGGGGGCAATTCTCTGGGGCCGGGGGACAATTCTCTGGGGCTGGGGGACAATTCTCTGGGTTTGGGGGAGGTCACGGGGCAATTCTCTGGGGCTGGGTGCTTTTCCCTGGGGCTGGGGGAGGTCAGGGGGAAATTCTATGTCACTGTGGAGCAAACCTCTGGGGTTGGGGGGCCATTCTCTGGGGCTGGGGAGGTCACAGGGTAATTCTCTGGGGCTCGGATGCAATTCTCTGGGGCTGGGGGCAATTCTTTAGGGCTGGTGGGCAATTCTCTGGGGTTAGGGGAGGTCGCAGGGCAATTCTCTGGTGCTGGGGGCAAATCTCTGGGACTGGGGGAGGTCATGGGGCAATTCTCTGGGGCTGGGGGGGATTCTCTGGGGTTGGGGGAGGTCATGGAGCAATTATCTGGGGCTGGGGGGCGATTCACTGAGTTGGGGAGGTCACAGGGCAATTCTCTGGGGTTGGGGGGCAATTCTCTGAGGCTGGGGTGCAATTCCCTGGGGTTGGGGGAGGTCACGGGGCAATTCTCTGGGGCTAGGGGGCAATTCACTGGGGTTGAAGGAGGTCACAGGGCAATTCTCTGAGGCTGGGGGCGGTTCACTGCGGTTGGGGGAAATCATGGGGCAATTCTCTGGGGCTAGGGGCAATTATTTGGGGTTGGGGAGATCACAGGGTAATTCTCTGGGACTGGGGTGAGTATCAACTGGGATGTAGATAAAACAATCAGTGAATGAAGGGACATAAATATAAAGGAAAGGAAAGTGTCTGATCATGTGACTTCCCACAGTAGGGAAGACTTCAGGTGCTAACTGAGCATGTCTGTAAAATCCCCAGGCAAAAAAGAAACATTGTATAAGATATGCTAATTATCCCTGGGAATCTCTGGGGGTGTCAACATTGAGAGAAAACACTTTACAAAAGCAAGAAATTCAGCAAACTTCAGGCTAACGGTTTAACTGTTTACTTTGGAATTTTTTCATGCTCATTTTTGTTTTCAGACGCTATAAATTCTCCTCTATCAGATGCATTAATAATCCACCTCACTTACATATACCTTTTAACCAATTATTTGGCAGAGTTAGTGTAAGTATTAAAGTGATTGTTCATTGTGTAAAAGCGTATATTGTACATGTTATTAATTAAACACAGCAGAGCAAAGAGCCGTGCTTTTGTAAAACATGCTGAGCCCACTAGGGAAACAGTAAGTTGCTTGCATACAGTAATTTACTGTGTGAAATCTCCCTTCCTTGGTAAGCAGACTAAACCAATAATGTCGCACAGTCACATTGAAAGATTGTATTCCAGTACACTGTGTCCTAAGCAATGCTGACTATTGCTTACAATTCAAAAGACTTGTTCTTTCCAGCATATTATATTTTTACAAAACATCACATTTCCTCAATTACAAAACCACAGGGAACATTACACTTTGCTCATTTCCAAAATGTTGTTTCCAACTAAACTTTTACATAGTACATATATGTATCTATATGTATTTCCAAAGAATACTGGAATCAAACTGAAATGTGATATGAGTATAGTTTTTGCATATAGATGATTGGTAAGACAACTTTAACTGTACAACACATGGTTGTTTCACAACTGACATACTCAGAGGTCAAGCTAGGTCTAAAAATGATATTATTTATTTCAGATGTATTAAAATTTCCATTCCCTTTTAGTAACATGCCTAGTGCTCAGTGTATTATCTAACAAAACCTACGCAGGGGAGTAGGAACTGGGGGGGACAGATTATATGGTTAAAGTGGTTTGATATATATTTGGTCACTGCTTGGATCTTCGTCTTTTTTAAAACTCTACCCCATCCCAGATTATTTTTTTTATTCCCACGCCCTTGGTTTTAGGAACTTAAATATTTTTATATTATTAAATAAATAGAGTTATAGCAATTGAAGGGACAGTGAAAAAGCAGCATAGATATAAGACAATGGGCCATATCAGATACTTAGAAAATACTGAGGTAAGGGCCAGAGACATCAGTGGTGCAAGTTGTGCCAGGCCCCTCAGCTCTAGAGAGGGCCAGTGTTGTGTACCCGCACTAAAACATTTTTTACAGGTTACCGGTTGCCAGGTTGTCATGACGATTGCAAATGTTAAGCTGGTACCTAAATGTATTTATTGTGTTAAATATTTTTGTTTTTGTTTTGCTGTGTTAGATTGCTACAGAAATGCTGTGGTCAGAGCACAAATATAAAGCTTTGAATGCCAGATCAGTGCATTATGGGGAGATTAAAGTCACTTACAGGCATGGCAGGATATTTAAAAATGCTGCCTCTGAGTGCTGTTGATCAAATCTGATGATATCACTTGGGAAGCAGGCTGACAGCAGACCATAGTCTGCACATGACTGTGTGTGTGAGATTTATTGCACACTGACAACCTGCTGCCAATGCATTATCTCTGCCAATATGGGAGTTTGACTGGGTCCTTATGCCTGCCACACCAGTAATCACTGTTCTGTTGACCTGTAGGGTCCATGTAATTCCCCAGTTTGTAAAGTTATACCACTAAAAAATGGTAAGTAACTTTCCCTAACCTATTGAACCCTTTTTTATGATTGTGAGTGAGCTACTCGTAATATACGAAGCAAAGGCAGACACACAAATTATGGCAACCTTTCCCATTGATCTTTTGATATCTATAATTTTACGAGTGACTCTTTCTTAGTTTTGCACAAAATTGGAACTCAATATCACATTTCTGAAGGAACATTTATGGGTACTAACCACCGCCACCAAATGGCTTTGAAATCATTTCTGAGAGTTGCAGCATGTAAATGCATTAGAACAAAATGCTTAACAGTCTCATAGGCACAAATGTGATATTAAAAAAATATTATAGTTATGTGTGACTCATCATACATATGGGAACATCAAAAGCATTGCTGAAAGCTGACTAAAGCAGTTAAATAGACAGTACATGATTAAATAGCATGGAAAGCATATAACTGCATTAGGAATAATATATAACATTCACAAAGGTACAAATGTGGAAATTAAACATATATATCCATTAATATGCTTGAGTCATGATATATATTTCGGAACACCAACCATTGGCAATATTACAACTCTACATAATATATTGCAATGTCCAGGGTAACACAGACCACAATATGTAAGAGTTTAATAATAATCATGAAACACACATGGACAACAATAGTTTCCCTGAAGCACTAACTATTAATGGGCTAGACACACCAGAAACAATACTCAACAACAGTATTGATCCTCACCACAGCACAGTACTGACAGCGATCATCTATATCACATCCATGGGAATGTATGACATCTACACAATAACCTTGGGTCTTATACACTGGGAGTGAGATATGTCATCATGGGCAGCCTGAGGCCTTAAAGAGAGGAGTGGGTAACTCTGATGGTGGTTAAGTGGGGGAAGTGAACACCACAGGTATATCACTACAACACACAGAACATGCACTGGTTTGTCCCATTAAGCATGTAAGGGAACAGGGCTTTAAAGGCCCAGGGACATGGGACTATAGGGACAAATCATGACAAGGGGAATTGCACGAATGTGTTGATGGTGTTCCGGAAGGCCACCAAACACACAAGGAGGTGGGGAGAGGCATATGGAGCACCAGGAAACTTACCTCCATCAATGGGTACACCTGTCCTGTGAAGTCCCATGCCATTGCTGTTGTCGATGTAGCAAGATGTATACCAATAATTAATATGTCAAATTACAGTAAGTGTTATTGTATTAATTATTACTAATACATGTCATTTGGTTAATGACCCTTCAGTGGAATGGTGATCCAGAATAGTTTTAGAATGTATATATATGAAAGTACAGTAGACTCTCAGTTATCCGGCACCCATGGGGATTGGTAGATGCCGGATAAATGTAGTTTCTGTTTGCTTGAGATTTACTATTAAAAGAGGCCTACGTTAGTTGCACATAGGATGCTCTGCTAAGTATATTTGTCAATGAGGGCTGTTCTAGCAGCAGAAGCTTTCACCCCTCACTTACACACAAGTACGTTCGGCTAGAGGGTGCAGTGCTGAACCTGGGGAATGTAACACCAACACTGCACTGGCTCTGTCACTCATGCCTGTCTGCTTTCAAGTAAAATTGAATTGCAGAGACGTACAGTGGAGAGACGTAAGTATTTTGTGGCATGGTAAACTGTCTCCTGGCATTTGTTGAGCCTTGTACATTTTTTTTTTTATTTAAAGTACAGTATTCAATTTTTTTTTTGGTTGCTTGAGAGTTCTGGTTGCTTGAGCTCTGGTTAACTTAGAGTCTACTGTATTAATTAAAAAAATGCTGTTAAAGCATGTTTTAGAAAATTATGATAAGAACCTATAAAATAGTGCTTGAACACTCTTTTGACATATTGAAATGTAACGGACTGTATGGTTCACATAACAATCTTTGTGGATAAATATTTCATCATTATGTCACACTTAATGCAGAATTTATGTGTTGTGTGCACCAACATGTGAATTTATGTTAAATAATGAGGATATTAACATCAGATTTAACATAGAAAGTGTAAACATTTGGCGATAACAATGTAAATAGTAATCAACATAAGATTAGTGTCATGAAAACATATGACTACAGTCATCAAATGCATGAAGTGATGGGTATACAGGAAGATGATCAATATGCTTATTGTTAAGTAATTGTTATGTATGTTGATGTCCCAAATCAGTAATCATTAGAAACCATGCATTAATATCATGAGTGTGGTTCCACGGATCCAAGAGAACAAGAGGTGGCTTTAAAAAACGGGAAAAACCTAAAGGAGTAAAGGTAATATTGTGTACTAATAATAATGATGCATAGCATCTACAAGAGTAATATGTGGTCCTTAAACCACAGTATCCAGAATAAGATGAATAAAAATCTCATCATTCAAAACTCCATATAACAGCAATAACCAGTAATGTGTATAGCACATACACCATGTCTTCATCTGCTCCATTACACAGATGCATTAACTCATGATTTATGGAATCAAATTCAATTATACACATACAGTTTATTCAGAAAATCAGAAATATGAAAAAAGATGGTCATGACCATATGGAAAGGCAGAGGAAGAGAAAAAGATAGCAATACCTGCAGTGCTAAATACTGTAACTGTAAAAATAAACCAATTTACCTGATATTCATCTACAAGCAGTGCTAACCATTATGTATCTGTCATGAGAAATCACTTGCCATTACCATCAGTAATGATGTGGCATCTCACAAGGAATCCTTAGCTGTAAGCACATTCAGTGAGCCAAGAGTACTATCACCATCTCTTTATAATATTGTTCAGCCACACTGATATCACATTCATTTGATATATAGGTGCTATCAGATTATAAATGATTGTTATAATATCATGCTGTCTAAATATGTACACATTAACACTGAGGGAAGAAGAAGGTCTGTTAATTACATCAAACAAATGTATTAATGCTGACCTTGAATAACATGCTATTGTCGAACTATGCAAGTCCACTGCCATTTCTGCACTGGTCTAAATTAAACTTAATAGCAACCATGTCTATTACACATGATACATGTCTTTATTTATGGTGTGTGAGATCATTCTGCTGGGGGATGTCATTAATGTGTATACATTCTACGTATATTTTTTGGTAGCACTGCTTGAGATGAAGAAGATGCCTGCATGGAGTTGAAATTTTCCTAAGATCAAAAAATAACAAAGAAAGGTTAAAACTGATTGAAAAAAAGGGATTGGACAATCTCCTCTCAACAGCATTCCTCAGTGACCATTAGTTGGTGAAATGTTAAACCTAACAGATAAGAGGATCATGAATCAAGTGATAGTGATTCCATGATATTCTACTCTGTAGTCAGGTTGATTATGTTAACATTTGGACCAATATATTGTCACTAAGGAGTGCTTTTGAGAAGGTAAATTCCTACATGCAGCCCCTATCTCCTCCTCCACCTAACTTAGACCATACGTAATCAGGAAAAAAGTGATAGAGCTAGTTTTTAATTAGAAAACATTAAATGTTGGACCAGCCGGGCGAGTCATGGCTGTGGGAGGAGGCGGCAATTGTGGTAGCCCAGTAGGGTGGTGTTGAGGAACAGCTGGAATCCATGGGGATGGGCCTGGTGGTGGTGGGAGTCAAGATGTGTTGTGGTGGGAAGAGGAGCTGCTGGTAGTATTGGTGGTAGGGATCTACTGTCTGTTCTATAGGAGGGCATAGGTGGTGAATCTATTTGGGGAGGAGGGGAGAGTGGGTTCATTATTGTGACAGACAGGCCTGCCAGTCCCCACACTGAACAAATGAATCGTGAGTCCTTCTCATATCTAGGGCCTTCTTATCCTCTCCATATACATTTAACTATACTTACTGAACTTTTACAAGGCCTTTACAATTTTTGTATTCTCTTTTTATGTACACAAGTTACACATATTTTGGATTATACACCAATTAGTCATGAGATGTTAAACTTATTACTGTAAATAATAATAATTAATTATAGAGTTTTGCTTCTGGAAGGGACTCAAAGAGCTTAAAAATATATATTTATATCAACCCTACATGAAGAGAAATGCTTTCAGTCTCTTTTTAAGAATGTCCAAGTTAGAGGCATCTCTGACTGGGCATGATATTTCAGATATTAGAATTTTACTTTGTTTTAAAATATTATATTTTTACTATATAATTATCTGCCTTTAATGGACCATATCATACAGAAAACATGTTTGTATTGCAAACATGTTTGTTTACTGGCTTTCAGGGAATGTGTATGGTGCTCATATTTGTTATGTGATAAGTCCCAAAAATGAATTGCTTTCGTACTGTAAACAGACATTGAAAGTAATTCTTTTTTTTAAACTTGTAATAAGTACTTATAGGCAACTGATAAATTACATAAACTACATTGTGTATTTAAAATAACATATAATAGTTGTCAAACTGTGATTCGTCATCACGCTTGACAACTCTGATCGATCGCTATGATGTGCATGCGCATTATGTTGGGGCGCGCGCACACGAGCGGGCAGCAGCGTCCGGCCGGAGGGGCGCGCATGTGTACGAGCAGCCGCCCGTGCGTGCACCTGCATGGGTACAGACACGGGAGGGAGAGAAGGGAGGAAGAGACACAGAGGAGGGGGTGAGACACACAGGGGAGGAGGGGAGAAAGACACAGGGAAGGAGGAGGAGAGACATACAGGGAAGGGAGAGGAGGGGAGAGAGACACAGAGGATGGAGAGGAGTGGGGAGAGACGCAGTGGAGCGAGAGGAGGGGGGTAGAGACATAGGGGAGGGAGAGGAGGGGGTAAGAAACAGAGAGGGGGTAAAGAGAGACACAGAGGAGGGGAAGACACACAGGGGAGGGAGAGGAGGGGGGAAGGCCAGTGAGGTAGAGGGGGGATCGCAATGAGCGTCAAAGGCACTCATTGCAAGGACTGCGATGAGCACCAAAGGTGCTCATTGCAAGGCCTGCGATGAGCGCCATAGGTGCTCATCGCAAGGCAGACAGGTTAAAGGGGGAGCCTCACAATGTGTGGCAAACACCATTACCAGGCTTCAAATTTTATTGCCGTCATTAGACGGGGAGTGGCTGGCTATGAGCGCCAAGGTGCTCAGATTGTGTGGCAAACAGCAGTGCCAGGCTTAAAATGTTATTGCTGTCATTTTTGATGGGCAAGTCACTAGTATATATATATATATATTATTAAATTCTCCTACCCTCCATCTACTTTACACTGCCTCTGCCTACCCCATGTTACCTCTCTCTGTCCCTACTGCCTCGCTCAATACCTCAGTATTTCCCTCTAACCCATTACTTTCTCCCTCTGCTCCCACTCTCCTCCCCCTACCCAGTGCTACCTCTCTGCCCAGATTGCCTCTTCTACCCTGATGTTAAAAAGTTTAAAGAACCAGTGTATATTGATAAAATATATTGTATTGTAAACTTTGTGAAATGGAGTATTTCCCATAAAAATGATAATGATGAATGCCACCTTTGTTTGGTTATAATTTCATCCTTCCACGCCAACAGCCCTAGGCTCAGCCAAATCATGTGGGAGCTGGGCTTTCACGTGTGTGCTTTTTTTTCTCTCCCCCCTTTCACAGTTTAAGACCTTACAAATTGGTAAAAAAAAACTCTTTCATTCTTCAGGGAAGCTGGAAGTTAGGAAGATACAAACTTGGCATCATTTAATACACAAACAATATCTATTAACATAAAGATTTTAAATAAAAGTGTTTTTTTTTTTGCCTACAGTTTACACAGCTGCTGGTGTTAATTTGTTACAAAAGTCAGGACATTTGTAAATACAACAAATCATATACACTGTATACTGAATTTTATTGTTTGTTGGTTCTGTTATTTACCACTGTTTGGCCATAGATACTCTTAAATACGCATACTGTTTGGCCATCCCTATATAAAGGGTTAATCATGTTGTCTTGCACACATTTATTTCTGAGTTTATTAAAAGTTCTCTCAAACAGGAGATTTGCTAATGCCAAATAGTTTTGTGCAGCTGGGCAACCTTGAGACATGATTATGAGACTGTCTCATAAAGATAATACATGTACCCGAGGTTACTCCTTTCTGTATTCATCATTGTTCTAGCTAAGCACTAACAAACAGGTGCAGATAGCAAATAATGGTTTATTCTAACAGAAAAAATAATTTGGCTGAATTTATAACTAAGAAGGCCAACAGGAATATTTCATATTATTTCATAGTTGGGCCATGGAGCAAGCCTGCTCTCAAGTGGGCAAAAAAACATCTATACAACATTTCTCTATTGATATATTTTAATTATGCATTTGTATAAAAACCTGGTGTGAGGTTATGGCCATTGGTTAAAATCAGGCATGTGACTGAAAGAAGGGGAGTAGGAGAAGATAGGAAATAGTTAATTTGGGGGAACAAGGAGGCTAGAGTCCTCTCCGGAAAAAAGAACTTCATTTTGCTCTTCCTGTGATTATTCACTATATCTATTTTTGATCATTTTCTAAAACAAAGACCAAAAGGGATTACTTCTGGCCAAACTTAAGAAGGAGTCCTATTCAGAAAGGGGAGTATGTTGATTGTTCTTTATGAATATGCCATATAATTGAAATGTAATACCAACTATATTCTGTGGAATAGATATTTGATTGTTAACCAAGTTTGATAATATTTTATTTACTTCTCATTGATTTCTATATTAACCTATCTGAATATGGTTTGTTTTGACATTTGATTGTTATCCTCGTTTAAAAAGATTTTTTTTATATTTCCCACTGATTTTATATTGTGATATATCTGAATATACTGTAGATGTTGATTTGATACATACAGTTGTATATTCTTCATTTTACTATTTTAATAAACACTGTTCTGCATAAAGTGTATATTTGTCTACAAATTGATTGTGAACCCAATAAAATCTATTATTCTAGACATTGTAATATTTTTGCCATATCATAATTGCATGACACAAGTATTAATGTAATCATGAGGTATTTGCTACTCTGAATTATAATGCTGTAATTGAGATTATTTTTATTATAACAATCCTGAATTTCAGACTGGGATTAGTTCCTATTTGTCTTTATGATCTGTCTAGCCTGTTGCAATCTATAAATAGTTCATTTTGCATATGACTGTATATACAGTATCTAAGTAACAGTGTACTTTTAATGATTTCACAATTATTTTACTGGAAGAAGGTGGCATCCAATAATATTGTGTTGAAATAGTGGCCATTTCTAACTATATGAATGTATAGTCATGAGCTAAAATAATAGTGTTCATTAGGTCACTTCTAACATCCACAGTAACTGTATTTTACATTTAATTGAAAATAATCATGTATGTGTTTAGTTTAAAAGGCACACTAAAGTTTCCATATTTACTTTATACCATCACATAAGAGGTGGAACAGCACGTTGAAAAAAATATTTCCCTTTTAAAATTGCTGGAAAATTAATTATGAGCTTTTGAAGTTAGTGTCCTAAGGCTGCTTCATAACATACCCTGCTTCAGCAGAATAAATAATAAGCTGCATTGTCCTGCAGCACTAGTTAGATTTAATACGTGTCAGACTATTTGTGATCCTATGCACTGCAGCAGACCAGGCACTTGTGTCATCCACTGCTACTCTAAGCTCCCTCAAGCTCATGTTCATTACTTCATTGACCTTATCTATCCATATCCGCCACTGCTTTTGACTTGTTTGTGTACTTTCCCAGCATCAGAGTCTTCTCTAGGGAATTCTGTCTTCTCATGATATGGCCAAAAATATTTTAGCATTAATCTCATGATCATACCTTCCAGTGAACAGTTTGGCTTGATTTCCTGTAGTACTGATTTGTTAGATCGTTTTGCAGTCCAAGGAACTCTAAGCAGTTTTCTTCAACACCACAATTCATTCTATGGTGCTCAGCCTTTATTGTCCAGCCCTCATATTTGTACATTACTACTGGGAATACCATAGTTTTAACTATGCAGACCTTTGTTGAAAATGATATATCTTTACTTTTTAATAGCTTATCCAGACTTGCCATAGCTTTCTTCCCTAGAAGCAAACATCTTTTAATTTCATGTCTGCAGTCACCATCTGAAGAGATCTTGGAGCTCAGTGAAATAAACTCTGTCACTGCGTCCACTTAATCAGTAGCTTAATTGCAGTATCTTAAGCATTACCTTGCTGACATGTGAAATGAGTGGAATTGTTCGATCACTCTGTCACTGCCTTTCTTTTTTGGGAATTTGTATATAGATTGACTTTTTCCAGTCTACTTGCCACTGTTGCATTTTCCAAATTTGTTGGCATAATGCAAGTAACATTTTCACAGCATCATCTAGTATATAAACAGTTATCCCTCAACTCCTACAGCCTTTTTATTAGCAAGACTTCCTAGAGCCCATCTCACTTCACTCTTATGGCCCCCTATGTGGGGGATAGTGTCCATTGGGCTTCATAGGGACCCCTATGATTGGAGTTACAGAAATAGGATGGTATACCATCAGGGTTCATAGAGCCCCCCATGGTAAGGAGGTTCATTTTAGGTGCCATGGGAGTTCATCGTGGTCTATAGTGACCCTCATGGGAAATAGAAATAGATCTCCTGTGGGTCTGTAGGGAACCACATAGGGGATATGGACCATGGAGGTACATTGTGACCCCCATGAGGCACTTAGAAATTATCTATTGTATGTAGGACATGTTAAGGGTTAATGGGCCCCACACCCCAAAGTACAAAGGGGTGGAGTGAATGGGCTGATGTCCCTCCAAGTGTTTTAAGGTAGAGAGGTAGTGGACCATAGGTGGAGGAAGTCCTGAACCCTTGGCATTCATTCATATAATTTATTAACCCCTTCCCTGCTTTTGGAGGGGGTTTATAGATAGATACATAGATAGATAGATAGGGTGGGAATATGCTAGGATTAGTGTGTGTGTTCACATTAGGTAGTAGTCAGCATTTTATGGCACTGCTATGGAGACTACTAGATATGGAGACTACTAGTTTCAGAGTCTCTTATGTAAGGCAGGTTATGAGCACACTTTAGAGCAATATAAATAAGTGTATTACCCCATGTGTGAGCCAGTACATTTTTAGGAAGTTTTTTTTTTGTGGGAGCCACGTAATAGCTTTGCAAACTTGCTTGCAACAGCCCCTGTTGCTCAGAATGAGCCCTGTGGGATTCTTACCGGAGCTATGCAATCGAGCTCTAAGAATTTTATACATGATTTTCCACTCCTTAAGAGATGGTGCAGAGCACATATGGTGAGTTTAGTGTGCCTTTAATTATTATTAACTATGGGGCAGATTTATAAATCTTCTAAAAAGATATAGTAAATGATTATTCTATTCTTACATTCCCATTATTCTTGGTGGGGATTTTAATATCGCATCTAATGGGATGATAGATAGATTCATGGATTCAGTAAAATCTATCCCCTCTGTTAAACGCCTTAAGAATTCTATGTGGGAGATGATGTGTTTTTATCAGTGGTGGAGCTAGTGGAAGTAGGGCCCCGGTGCAAAAATAAATTTTGGGGACCCCTATGATTGGAGTTACAGATATAGGATAGTATACCATCAGGGTTTATAGAGATCCCCATGGTAAGGAGGTTCATTTTAGATGCCATGGGAGTTCATGGTGGTCTATAATGACCCTCATAGAAATAGAGCTCCTGGGGTCTGTAGTGAACCACACTATGGAGGTAGATTGTGACCCCCATGAGGCACTTAGCATTTATTTATTGTAGGTAGGACATGTTAGGGTTTAATAGGCCCCCACCCCAAATACAAAAAGCGGTGGAGAGAATGGGCTGATGTCCCTCTTGGGCCCCTATTCAATTGAGCAATTGTTAGTTACTGGAGCCCGTAGTATAGCCCATAAACTAATTTGCTATTCTATTGGAGTCTTTTAGCTACCCGCAAACCATTTGCGTTGGTTACAGGCTGAAAATCTCTGTGGTTGATAAAATGGTAACTCTGACCCAGCTGATCTTTCAAGCCCATAAATGTTACAATTGCAAATCGCTATTCAATTGATACAATTCCTCAAGGCCGCAATTGTCTTCACACCCGTCAATGGCAAATGTAGAGGAAAATCCTACGAGTACCAGATAGGACTCGCAAGGGGGTTGAACACCTGATCGTAGCACTGTAAATGCAAATAAAAACTCAATACTTCACTTTAAAAGATGGGGAAAGCGATAAACGTCATTATAATTAATTGCACAGCAGTCTCAATCTCACAAATCTGCAATCAAAATTTATTTTTTTAACATTTTATTTCCGTGTTACATCAAGCTTGGTAATCAAGGCGTTAATACATATCAGGCCACCCACATGGACTAGAACACTATCGTCATTCATTTTTATTATTTTGAACATTGCCAGATAGCGGATGCGATCGGATATCAGACTTTTAATTGCTAATTGATTGACGTTAAACCTCCATGTATTAATGATATCATTATGACAGTCTCATTTACTATTGGCATTTTCTAAATCGGTAGTTACGGCCTTGCCTAATTGATCACGAATATGCTCTGAAATGTTACTTAAGGGAGCATGGTTTACAGTTTTGGCGTTCGACCAGGTAGTTAAGGGCTTGATCAATTAAATCGCTCTGTAACTGTTGCAAATAGCTCTGGAAACTTGCTTGCAACAGCCCCCGTAGCTCAGAATGAGCCCTGCGTGATTCTTACCGGAGCTATGTAATCAAGCACTAAGAATGTTATACATGATTTTCAACTCTGATTTATAAATCTTCTAAAAAGCTATACTAAATTATTATTCTATTCTTACATTCCCATTATTCTTGGTGGGGATTTTAATATTGCATCTAATGGGATGATAGATAGATTCATGGGTTCAGTCAAATCTATCCCCTCTGTTAAACGCCTTAAGAATTCTATGTGGGAGATGATGTGTTTTTATCAGTGGTGGAGCTAGTGGAAGTAGGGCCCTAGTGCAAAAATACATTTTGGGGACCCCTATGATTGGAGTTACAGATATAGGATAGTATACCATCAGGGTTAATAGAGATCCCCATGGTAAGGAGGTTCATTTTAGATGCCATGGGAGTTCATGGTGGTCTATAATGACCCTCATAGAAATAGAGCTCCTGGGGTCTGTAGTGAACCACACTATGGAGGTACATTGTGACCCCCATGAGGCACTTAGCATTTATTTATTGTATGTAGGACATGTTAGGGTTTAATAGGCCCCCACCCCAAATACAAAAAGCGGTGGAGAGAATGGGCTGATGTCCCTCTTGGGCCCCTATTCAATTGAGCAATTGTTAGTTACTGGAGCCCGTAGTGTAGCCCATAAACTAATTTGCTATTCTATAGGAGTCTTTTAGCTACCCGCAAACCATTTGCGTTGGTTACAGGCTGAAAATCTCTGTGGTTGATAAAATGGTAACTCTGACCCAGCTGATCTTTCAAGCCCATAAATGTTACAATTGCAAATCGCTATTCAATTGATACAATTCCTCAAGGCCGCAATTGTCTTCACACCCGTCAATGGCAAATGTAGAGGAAAATCCTACGAGTACCAGATAGGACTCGCAAGGGGGTTGAACACCTGATCGTAGCACTGTAAATGCAAATAAAAACTCAATACTTCACTTTAAAAGATGGGGAAAGCGATAAAAGACATTATAATTAATTTCACAACAGTCTCAATCTCACAAATCTGCAATCAAAATTTATTTTTTTAACATTTTATTTCCGTGTTACATCAAGCTTGGTAATCAAGGCGTTAATACATATCAGGCCACCCACATGGACTAGAACACTATCGTCATTCATTTTTATTATTTTGAACATTGCCAGATAGCGGATCCGATCGGATATCAGACTTTTAATTGCTAATTGATTGACGTTAAACCTCCATGTATTAATGATATCATTATGACAGTCTCATTTACTATTGGCATTTTCTAAATCGGTAGTTACGGCCTTGCCTAATTGATCACGAATATGCTCTGAAATGTTACTTAAGGGAGCATGGTTTACAGTTTTGGCGTTCGACCAGGTAGTTAAGGGCTAAATCGCTCTGTAACTGTTGCAAATAGCTCTGGAAACTTGCTTGCAACAGCCCCCGTAGCTCAGAATGAGCCCTGCGGGATTCTTACCGGAGCTATGTAATCAAGCACTAAGAATGTTATACATGATTTTCAACTCTGATTTATAAATCTTCTAAAAAGCTATACTAAATTATTATTCTATTCTTACATTCCCATTATTCTTGGTGGGGATTTTAATATCGCATCTAATGGGATGATAGATAGATTCATGGATCCGGTAAAATCTATCCCCTCTGTTAAAATGCCTTAATTCTATATGGGACATTAGCAGCCTTATTAAATTCCAGCCTCGTAGATAAGAGGCTTCTACTTTAATCCTACGTGCTGCAAATTTATAAAAGACGCTATTAAATTAGCCCTGCTACGAGCGACGTGTGAGCTACGCAGCAGGGCCGTCAATATCAACACAGAGAAAATCTACATGAGGAGTGACAGCCTGCGAGATGATCTTGCAGGCTCCCACACCTCATCAATTGCTGCGGGGGTCCTGAAGGGGACCTCTGCGGCAGTCCCACACATAAGCCCTGCTCCAACTACAAGTACTCCAACTACCCCCCGCACCAAAAATTAACCCCCCAAAGTGTCCCCACATTAACCACTTGCTGCAGGAGTCCATAGGGACTCCTGCAGCCCCCCCACATAAACCCCTTGAAGCGGGGGTCCCCGATTAGGCACCGATCGTGACCCCGCTGCATTTAACATTTTAAATTTCCCGCCTCGCGGGTCCTTAAAGGACCGTAAAGGTCCTGAAAGGACTTGCGCTAAGAAATATTAACCCCAGGAAACTAAAATTAACCCCATAACTCATGGGGGTCAATACAGACCCCCATAAGCCTTAATTAACCCTGTCACTCATGGGGGTCAATATAGACCCCCATAAGCACTTAATTAACCCCGTCTCTCATGGGGTTCAATACAGACCCCATAAACCCATAATTAACGCTGTCACTCATGGGGGTCAATACAGACCCCCATAAAGTCTTAATTAACCCTATAACTCATGGGGTCAATACAGACCCCCATAAGACCTTAATTAACCCTATAACTCATGGGGGTCAATACAGACCCCCATAAGCCCTTAATTAACCCCATAACTCATGAGGGTCAATACAGACCCCCATAAGCCAATAAATAACCCTGTCACTCATGGGGGTTAATACAGACCCCCATAAGCCAATAAATAAAGCTGTCACTCATGGGGGTCAATACAGACCCCCATAAGCCTTAATTAACCCTATAACTCAAGGGGGTCAATACAGACCCCCATAAGCCAATAAATAACCCTGTCACTCATGGGGGTCAATACAGATCCCCATAAGCCAATAAATAACCCTGTCACTCATGGGGGTCAATACAGACCCCCATAAGCCTTAATTAACCCTATAACTCAAGGGGGTCAATACAGACCCCCATAAGCCCTTAATTAACTGCATAACTCATGGGGGTCAATATAGACCCCCATAAGCCTTAATTAACCCTGTCACTCATGAGGGTCAATACAGACTCCCATAAAGCCCTAATTAACCCTGTCACTCATGGGGGGCAATACAGACCCCCATAAGCCAATAAATAACCCTGTCAATCACAGGGGTCAATACAGACCCTCATAAGCCTCTATTTAACCCCATCAGCCCCACAAGGGTATATTATGACCCTTATGGGGCAGTTACAACCCTAACATGAACCACATAAGTGCCATGACGGTCCTCAAGGACCCTCATGACACTAAGTACAAACACTACACTGCACTATACCCCTCAATAAACCATTACATCTAAACTAACCCCCCTCTACACTAACCTATTAACACCTACACTATCTACCATGGGGATATGTTTAGGGAGCAGGGGGTAGCATCACACGGCTGTCGCGGACTGCTCCGAGGCAGCACGTAGAGGCTTTAGGATCCCTTGCTAGCACTTTTTTGTGGCCGTAGGGATTCTTCCGAAGTGTGAGGTTCACCTCATAGATTTAAGGCTGCGTGTTACTCCGTAGCTCTCTCTGAGCTTATTCTCGGCCATTTTTCGGAGTCATCTCGCAAAGCAGGCTGCGAGGGAAGTATTGGGGATTCGATCCTCGCAAACAGCAAAAAACTGCCTTTTGCAAGGACCGAGGAAACTACGAGGGCTAATTTAATGAGGCCCTATGTGTTTTTATCAGTGGCAGAGCTAGTGAAAGGAGGGCCCAGGTGCAAAAAGAAATGTTGCCGCCCCATCCGGGGCATCCTTCCGGTGCCATATTATATATATATCACATATAATAGCTGTCAAACTGCGAGCTGTCGTCACGCTTGCGAGCCTCGCGAAGCGAGGAGAGCCGTTGAAGCATAGAAGCCGAAGGCGCTCATTGCCCTGTGAGGGGAGTAGTTGAGGCATTGAAACACGCAGGACTTAGCCTGCAAGCAGTTAAGGAGCGCAGGACTTAGAAAACAAAAATTCCTACCTTGCAAAAATACAACTTTAACAGCCAAACCGCAGAAAAACACGAAAAAATGAATAAATAAATAAATAAAAAAATAAAAAATACACAGCACTAATGGGGGGGGGGGGGCAGGGGGAGACACGCCAGGATGCCTGGGAGTGAGGTTGCACATGAATTTAAGCTGAATTTGCCTAGTTTCGGTACTCGAAAAACAGCTAACCGAGAAAAAAAAATTTAGGCTGGAAAAAAGGAAAACGAGGCTAAAGGAGACAGAAGCACGCAAATCACCGCCAGGCATGTACGAGTTAGCCAGAAACGACCTCGGAATAAAAAATAAAAAAACGACCTTGCAAAAACACCAATTTAACGGCCGAAAAACACGAAATTAATTAAATAACACTCACACACAGCACGGGGGCAACGCCAGGACACCTGGATGTGAGGTTGCACGTGGATTCAAGCCGAATTTGCAGAGTTTTGGCACTCGAAAATTGCCTATGCAAGAAAAATAAAGCCAAACGAAAAAAATGAAAACGAGGCTAAAGGAGACCGAGGCGCGCAAATCACCGCCAGGCACGTACTAGTTAGCTAGGAATGTAGGAGATACAAAATATACCATTACAACGGACGGAAAAGGCTTGTGAGCCAAGTAACACATAGAAAAAAGTTGCCATTTTACAACACTAGCAGCCTGTTTACAATGCACATTTGGCACATTGCTGACACTATCTCGTCAGGTGATCAACAGTCCAACTGTACATTTTCTGATGCAGGAAAATCCAAAGAGGTTGTTAGCTTTTCAAGATATTGATTGCTGCATATTAAATATAAATAGGTAAAGTATATTAATTTATTAATTCACTGTACTAAACAAATTGTATATTTTACTTATATACCTGTCTTCACGATGAGCGGGGGGGGAGAGAAGACACAGGAGAGGGAGAGGGGGGAAGGGGGGAAGAGACACAGGGGAGGGAGAGGGGGGAGAGACACAGGGGAGGGAGAGCAGAGCAAAGAGACACATAGGGAGTAGAGGGGGGAAAGACAGGGAAGGGAGAGGGGGACCAGACACAAGGGAGGGAGAGTAGGGGTAAATGAGACACAAGGGAGGGAGAGGAGGGTGGAAATGAGACACAAGGGAGGGAAAGGAGGGCGGAAATGAGACACAAGGGAGGGAGGTTGGGATGAGACACAAGGGAGGGAGAGGAGGGGGAAAAGGAGACACAAGTGAGGGAGAGGAGGGGGAAAGGAGACACAATGGAGGGACAGGAGGGGGAAAGGAGAAACAAGTGAGGGAGAGGAGGGGGAAAAGGAGACACAAGGGAGGAAGTAGACAGGGGAAGAGGCTTGCAATGATCGCCGAAGGAGTGAGGAGTGAAAGCTGCTGCTGCTAGAACAGCCCTCACTGACAAATATACTTAGTGGAGCATCCTATGTGCAGCTAATCTAGGCCTCTTTTAATAGTAACTCTCAAGCGACCAGAAACTACATTTATCTAGCATCTACCAATCCACATAGGTGGCAGTTAACTGAGAGTCTACTGTATATATATTTATACATATGTAATATAGATCATTAATATCTATCTATCTATCTATCTATCTATCTATCTATCCATCTATCTATCTATCTATCTATTTATCTATCTATCTATCTAGAATAAGTAACTCAAGTACAGTGGCAGACACTTCAGAACTACAGACTCATAACAAAAGGTATATGCTTGCTAATGCCAGAAGCTTGCTAGGAAAAATGGGAGAGTTAGAATTATTAGAAATTAATTTAAAAAATGGGATTTAATAGGCGTTACCGAAACGTGGTGGGATGAATCTCATGACTGGGCTGTTAATCTGGATGGTTAGAACCTATTTAGGAAAGATAGAGGCAATGGTAAAAGAGGAGGAGGGATTTGTCTGTATGTTAAGCCTGAATTTAAGCCTATAGTCAGAGAAGATATACTGTATATGGCGGGACTAGCGATAATGTTGAATGTTTGTGGGTAGAGTTAAAAATCTAAATAGCAGAGCAGCAAATTCCAAAAGAATATTAGTAGGAACATGCTATAAACCCCCAAATATAGCTGAAAGTGAGGAAATACAATTATTGTTACAGATTGGAAATGCAGCTAAGCATGGGCAAGTTCTAATAATGGGAAATTTTAATTACCCTGAAATAAACTGGGTAAGTGAGACCAGCAGGTTCTTGAGTACACTCCGGGATCATTATCTGGCCCAGGTT
Source organism: Discoglossus pictus (assembly GCA_027410445.1). NCBI lineage: Eukaryota > Metazoa > Chordata > Amphibia > Anura > Alytidae > Discoglossus > Discoglossus pictus. Next base: position 195,504,668 of record CM050165.1, read on the forward strand.
ATACAAGAGCCTACTAGAAATGAAGCTATCTTAGGTTTAGTCATCACAAATAATATTTATATAATATCAAATGTTGGAATAGGGCAAACGTTGGGAAACAGTGATCACAACACAGTCTCATTTGAGATTGAATTTGAAAAAAAACTTTTAAGGGGCCAACAAAAACTCTTAATTTTAAAAGGGCAGATTTTAACGGTCTAAGGGCACAATACAAAGTATAGACTGGGACAGAGAACTGATAGGTAAAAACACTGAACATAAATGGACAACATTTAAATCCTTACTAAATATACATACTTATCACCATATACCAAGTGGGAATAAATATAAAAGGAGTAAATCACATCCAATGTGCCTTAACAATGATTTAAAGATCAAGATACAGAGTAAAACACAGGCATTTAAATTACACAAACAAGAGGGGGCAGAGACTGCTTTACGGGAGTACAAGGAAATCAAAAAGGCTTGCAAAAGGGCTATTAGACTGGCTAAAATAGAAAATGAAAAATTAATTGCAACAGAGAGTAAGACTAACCCTAATTTTTTTTAAGTATGTTAATGGGAAGAAAGCGAGGAAGAAAGCTATAGCTAAATAGGTTGTTTTTCTTCGGTATACACAAGGGAGGTACCAGTGGTTGGGACACTGCAACATAATGGGGCTACACTACCTTTGCCAAATAATTGGTTAATGCAGGAAGTTATCCAAAAGAGGTTGGAAAAAATAAATGGTAATAAAGCCCCGGGTCCTGATGGAATACATCCAAGGGTACTGAGGGAACGGGGTCCTGTAATAGCCAAACCATTATATTTAATTTTTCAAGATTCACTCAACACAGGGTCTCTACCAGATGACTGGAGAATAGTAGATGTGATACCTATATTTAAAAATAGAGCAAGAGCAAATTCAGGGAATTATAGACCAGTAAGCCTCACTTCTGTAGTGGGGAAGCTTTTAGAAGGGTTAATAAGGGATAGTATACAAGAATATATCTATTTGAACAGGATTATAAGTAGGAGTCAACATGGATTTATGAGGATAGGTCATGTCAAACAAATCTAATTCGTTTCTATGAGGAGGTTAGTAGGAACCTGGATCAAGGCAACTCAGTGGATGTAGTCTTTTTGGATTTTACAAAGGCTTTTGATACAGTGCCATATGGGAGACTATTGTACAAACTAAGACATACAGGAATTGCAGTAAATATCTGCTCATAGATTAAAAGCTGGGTAAAAGACAGGTAGTAAGGGGTTGTTGTAAATGGAACATACTCCGGTTGGACTAATGTGGTAAGTGGGGTTCCTCAGGGTTCAGTATTAGGTCCTCTCCTTTTTAACATATTTATTAATGACTTAGAGGAGGGACTGGAAAGTAGTGTCTCCATTTTCGCTGATGACACAAAGTTGTGCAAGGTAATTAAATCAGATAATGATGTGCTTTCCCTCCAAAGGGATTTACATAAAATTGAGGAATGGGCATCTAAATGGCAGATGAGATTTAATACTGATAAATGTAAAGTTATGCATCTGGAAGGGAAAAATAGCCATACAATTTATAATCTTTATGGAGCAAATCTAGGGGTATCAGATATTGAAAGGCATCTGGGAGTGCTTGTAGACAACCACCTAGGTAACAGTGCTCAAAGCCAAGCAGCAGCTGCAAAGGCAAATAAAATATTAGCATGTATTAAGAACGGTATAGAAGCAAGGGAAGCAAATATAATTCTGCCACTATACAAATCCCTAGAACGCCCTCATTTGGAATATGGAGTACAATTTTGGCACCACTTCATAAAAAGGACATTTTAGAGCTGGAAAAGGTACAGAGGAGGGCAACAAAACTAATAAGGGGAATGGAGGGGCTAAGTTATGAAGAAAGATTTACCAAATTAAACTTATTTTCTCTAGAAAAAAGGCATCTAAGAGGAGAAATGATTACCTTATATAAATACATCCAGGGTCAGTTTAAAGATTTGTGTGCCAAGAGGTTTTCAACTGACAAGAGGACATCCCTTGAGGTTAGAAGTAAAAAGATTCCACCTTAAAGTAAGGGTGGAATTCTCTACCAGGGAATTCAGGGTTATCCTGGATAATTAGAGAGAGAGTATTGATCCAGGGAGAAATCCGATCGCCAGTATCTAGGGTCAGGAAGGAATTATTTTTTTTTCCCTTTGAAATGATTGGCTAAGTTTTACTTGGCTTTTTTTTTCTCTTTGCCTTCCTCTGGATTAATTCATAATTTAAAAATTAAAATAAAATTAAAACGAAATAATTAAATAATTCATTAATAATTAATGAACAACTAATTAATTAATAACTAATCCGCATATTGCAGATCAGAGGAGATCTTAAAAGGTTGAACTTGATGGACTGAAAGTATTTTTTCAACCTTAATTACTATGGGCCTCATTCTATTAACGGCCGTAAAATGGCCACAAAGCTGCGATTCCTTGCAGCCATCTTACAGCCGCGTGTAGAGCTACTTCTACCCTGCTATTCAAATGGACGGCGCCACAAGGATATCCCCCTTACGGCCAGCCACACATCATGCAAACGGCCGCAAGCGTTTCTCCCGCGCCTGTAAATCTTGTTTTCTGGACGCAAAATCAGAAAACTGTAAATGCAAATATAAATTCAAGATGGCACTGTAAAGCTCTGTAAATGCTAGGCATCATAATGGGGGACATGAGGATTAATAGCAACACCCTCTCAAGCTTGCACATCGCCCAAATCCCATATTTCATTTACGGTTTATTTTCCGTCCCAAAGTCCCGCAGGCTCATCCTTGTTAAAACCTGTACGGGTTCGGAGGTTGAAGGCCGCAAACTCATAGCATTGTAGAAGCCAATATATATTCAATCCAGCACTGCAAAGCACTGTAAATGATGGGGAACATAATGGGGGGCATGAGGATTAATAGCAAAACATTCTCAAGCTTGCACATCGCCAAATTGTACTTTGATTTTAAAATCCGTCCAAGTCCCACACACTTCAATGATCAAGCCCATAGCTTGTTATTCAAGCCTGTGCGGGCTTGCATGATAGATAGAACACGAAGATTGAACATGAAGTTAAATTTCTTTATTTGCAGATTTGAGAGTAGGGGAATGTTGAGCTATTAATTCTAAGACCAAACATCACTTTCACTTTTAATCAAAGTACAGGATGGCTTTTCTATGCTACGACTTGTAAGTAAGCCCTTTGAACTTGACAGAGGCTAATCCCGCAGCCTTTGCGGGTCTGAGGTGCTTCAAGCCCGTGGGACTTTGTACATGGACATTTTACATGAATTAAACTAAAAATGATTTTCAGATTTGAGTGTAGGGGAATGTTGTGCTGTGAATGCTAACACCTCCAATCACTTTAATGTCTCATCAAAGTGCAGGATGGCTTTATTATGTGCTTAATTGGTGCTCGCGGGACCTTTTTGGTGCAAGTAAGCTGCGACTCGGTTTTAGCTATTTATGGCCTTGACGAGAGGGTTTACGTAGCATTTGAATAGCAACAGTGGCTTTCTTGAGCCCTCGGCCACAAGGGAATAGAATAGCCACGTAGCCTGCGGTCGGTCCTTGCGGCCACGCATCTCGGCCGTTAATAGAATGAGGCCCTATGTAACTATATGTAACTATCTATCTATCTATCTATCTATCTATCTATATATATATATATATACTATATATATATATATATATATATATATATATATATATATATGCAATGCATTGCCAAAGTATTCACCCCCTTGACTTTTTACCTATTTTGTTACATTACGGCCTTAAGTTCAATGTTTTGCTAGTCTGAATTTTATGGCATGTTTCAGAACACAATAGTCTAAGTTGGTGAAGTGAAATGAGAAAATTATATACATAAAACTATTTTTTAGAAATAGAAAACAGAAAATTGGCATGTGCGTATGTATTCACCCCCTTAGCTATGAAGCCCATAAAAAGCTCTGGTGCAACCAATTACCTTCAGAAGTCACATAATTAGTGAAATGATGTCCACCTGAGTGCAATCTAAGTGTCACATGATCTGTCATTACATATACACACCTTTTTGATAAGGCCCCAGAGGCTTCAACCCCTAAGCAAGAGGCACCAGTAATCAAACACTGCCATGAAGACCAATTAACTCTCCAAACAAGTAAGGGACAATGTTGTTGAGAAGTACAAGTCAAGGTTAGGTTATAAAAAAATATCCAAATCTTTGATGATCTCCAGGAGCACCATCAAATCTATCATAACCAAATGGAAAGAACATCGCACAGCAGCAAACCTGTCAAGAGACGGCCGCCCACCAAAACTCACGGACCGGGCAAGAAGGGCATTAATCAGAGAGGCAGCACAGAGATCTAAGGTAACCCTGGAGGAGCTGCAGAGTTCCACAGCAGAGACTGGAGTATCTGTACATAGAACGACAATAAGCCGTACGCTTCATAGAGTTGGGCTTTATGGCAGAGTGGCCAGAAGAAATACATTACTTTCAGCAAAAAACAAAATGGCACGGTTTGAGTTTGTAAAAAGGCAAACTCAAAACGCTGATCTGGTCTGATGAGACTAAAATTGAACTTTTCGGCTATCAAAGAAAACGCTATGTCTGGAGCAAACCCAACACATCACATCACCCAAAGAACACCATCCCCACAGTGAAACATGGTGGTGGCAGCATCATACTGTGGGGATGTTTTTCAGCAGCTGGGACTGGGAAACTGGTCAGAGTTGAGGGAAAGATGGATGGTTCTAAATAAAGGGATATTCTTGAGCAAAACCTGTACCACTCTGTGCCTGATTTGAGGCTAGGACGGAGGTTCACCTTCCAGCAGGACAATGACCCCAAACACACTACTAAAGCAACACTTGTGGTTTAGACTTAACGATTGCTATTCACAAGCGCAAACCATCCAACTTGAAGGAGCTGGAGCAGTTTTGCAAGGAGGAATGGGCAAAATCCCAGTGGTAAGATGTGGCAAGCTCATACTTGGAGCTGTGATTGCCTCACAATAAAAAAAAACATCTTTAAAGTTGTGGGTATGTTCTGTAAGTTAAATGATGCAAATCCTCAAACAATCCATGTTAATTCCAGATCATGAGGCAACAAAACACAAAAAATGCCAATACTTTGTAAGATGGAGGGCTTCTATCACTCTTAGCCCACCATATGTGAAATGACTGCTGTATTGAACTACTCTCTACAACAATCCACCACACAAACCAGGCACTAACACCACACTGAGGATCGGCAGTAACTGTGAATCAGAACTGTATGTGGTTAAGTGACCTGGTTTGTGAAAAATCCATCCGTTTCTATGCCTAAAACTGTGAAATACAGTAAGCATATGCTTAAAAGGAGCCATGTATAAAATGTTATGGATTGACAGAGTGAGGGTGCATTGTGGTCTCATTTGCATGTTTCCCAGAGTGAAGTGCATTAACTGAATTTCTGAGAAATTTGAGCGGTGAAAAAGTTTACTAACTTATTTTTTCAACATTCAAATAGAAACACTAATGTACTATTCTATGTTTAAATATAAATATATATATAAATATATATATGTATATATAAATACTAGCGACTTGCCCTTCAAAAATGACGGCAATAAAATTTGAAACCATGGCAAAGCTGTTTGCCACACAATGTAAGGCTTTTGCTCCTCTGAGGACCTTTGGCACTCATTGCAAGCCGCGGCAATAAAATTTGAATCCATGGCAATGCTGCATCAGAAAATGTCCTGCAACAGAAAATGTAAAGTTGGACTGTTGATCACCTGAGGAGAAAGTGTCAGCAATGTGCCAAGTGTGCATTGTAAATAGGCTGTATGTGCGTGGCCAAACCGTTTGTGTAGGCATGTAAAGTGCCATTTTAGAATCGTAATGTTATTCTTTGCAAGTTAGTGTTGTAAAATGGCATCTTTTTTCTAAGTGTTACTTGGCTTGCGAACATTTTACATCCGTTGTAATGGTATATTTTGTATCTCCTAGGCTCCTGGCTAACCTAGTTTTACTTTTTTTCGGACGCCATTTTTTTCCTTGCTTGCCCAATTTTCGAGTGCCGAAACTCTGCAAATTCGGCTTAAATTGACATGCAACATCACTTCCCGGTGTCCTGCCGTCCCCCCCCATGCTGTGTGTGTGTTTTTTGTGGGGGGTTTCCGATTTCCGTGGTTCACCTGTTAAATTAGTATTTTTACGAGGTCGTTTATTTAGCCTCCAAGATTCCGAGGTCATTCCTGGCTAACTCATACGTGCCTGCCGTTGATTTGGGCTCTTCTGTCTCTTTTAGCCTTGTTTTAATTAACTTTTTTCGAGTGCCGAAACTCAGCAAATTCTGCTTAAATTTGCATCCAACCTCACTCCCAGGCGTCCTGACGTTCCCCCGTGCAGTGTGTGAGAGTTTTTACTCAACTGCTTGCAGGCTCACAGGACAATGAGCACCGCTTAAGTGCTCTGAGCTCAATGCCTCAATGCCTTAAGAAAAGCTCCAGGTCCTGATGCCTTTACTATTGAAGTTTAGAAGGCATTTTAAGTCAGAGTAGAACCTGTACTCTTAGATGTATATAACAGTTATCTCAGTATGAAAATGTAGCTCAGTATTTGAATCAGGATGAACAAACTTTTCACAGTGGGTAGATTGATAGTATTAAATACTCAAACATCTTTGTTTTGGAGGCACAGGGCTGGACTGGAAATTATAAAGCCAGCTGATTAATTCAGCTGTAGGCTGGATTGGGGATAGCCACAAGCTGACTCCTGAGAAGGCTGAAAGATGAATTCTCCAGACTCGCAAACTCTCACAATAGAAGGGAGTTCAGCAGGCAAGCGAGTACAGGTGAGAGCTGACAGACCCAGTGGTGCAGGAAAGATTGTGGTAGGGTAAGAGGCAATGCAAGCTAAGAAGGACTCACAGGAGGGACTGACATAACAACCATAGGCTGTTAAAGAGAGGCAGAGGTGAGAGATTAACTTTGCAATTCCTCAGGGGAATGGAGATAATGGGTCTCATGGGAGAAAAAGACACCATGGTGGAAGCCAAATAAAGTAAATGACTGTGGAAAAACCTATAAACGCCATTGACAAAAGTATTTAAGGAATAAATACAAATAACTTTTTAGATCCAATATATTACATAGTTACATAGTATTTAAGGTTGAAAAAAGACTTTCAGTCCATCAAGTTCAACCTTTTAAGATCTCCTCTGATCTGCAATATGCGGATTAACTATTAATTAATTAGTTTTATATAAAAAAAATAATAATAATAATAATAATCAATTCCCTCCTGATCCCAGACACCGGCGACCGGACTTCTTCCTGGATCAATATTGCCTCTCTCATTATCCATGATAACCCTGAATTCCCTTTTTAATTAGAAATAAATCCAGTCCCCTTTGAAAGTTATCTATCGAATCCGCTGTCACCACCTCCTCTGGTAGAGAATTCCACAGATTAACCACCCTTACTGTGAAGAACCCTTTTCTTTCTTTAAGGTGGAATCTTTTTACTTCTAACCTCAAGCGATGTCCTCTTGTCAGTTGAAAACCTCTTGGCACAAAAAGCTCCCTTGACAAATGTAACGGCTACCCCGGTAGTGAGAGGGTATCAGCCGTTGGAGACGTCCTTTTCCCTGGCAAGCTGCTGTGTAAAAGTAAAGTTATCAACCATCAGAGAAAAACTTTTTACTAACTGAACTCAGCATGACAGTTACATACATATATTCAAAAGAAACAACATTCCAAACAGTTAAAGGGCCAGTGTAGTAATAAATCTTCACAGTCAAAGGTAAGATTCTGTTACACTGCTCCCCCTTTGTGGAACACTCCGGCAGACCCGGATTGATCCTTTTCGGGTCAACTTGGGGCTGTCCGGTCTGCTGTTAAGGTAAAAGTTCCGTTTGCCTGGACAGTCCGTCTGCGTTCGCATTGAACCGGGCAGGGCGATATTGAATGGAAAAGTTATACGGTTCTAGGGCCAAGCTCCATCTCAGTAATCGTCCATTGTCCCCAGCCACTCGGTTCAGCCATACTAGGGGGTTGTGGAATGTAACTTCAGAGCAGATGGGCTTTAGAATTAGTTTCATAGAAAGTGTCCCTGTGGTGACAGCTCAATACGGTCGGAAAGGAGAGGGAGAACGGCGGCTTTGATAGGTGGAGTCACGCCCTCTAGAGCGGGATCTTGATCTCGAGTAGCTGGCGTTTCTTTCGGGGCAAACCCGGATATAATAGTTTTCACCCTCATGAGACCGAAATTTAGTGTCGTCCAGTTTTCTCAAAGCATATTCCATGTCCTCCTTCCGGATAAATTCAACAATTCCCATTCCATCTTTGTGTACATCAGCATAACAGACGTCACCAGCTTTCCGCATGTGGTCCTTTAGGTCCTGCCAACTACCTGATGGGGGAAGACCTGAGACAAGGACTCTGAAATCAGATCGTCGAGAGGGAGGTCCATTCCTTCCCCGTGGTGCTCCATAACCACCACCATCACCCCGAGAGCCCCTAAAAGGCCTTGGGAACTCAACCCTTAGACGACATGAGGCAAAGTCATAGCCATTCCGACCAAATACTGCATCCTCTGCATCCCGCGGGTCCTGGAATTTGATGAAAGCAAATGGAGAGCTGCTGCATCTACCGCGGTTCTTTAGCTCGACGCTCCGGATCCGGCCGTATCGGTGGAACAGCTCCTCCAGCTCCTTCTCCCGCACGTCGGCCGGAAGGTTCCCCACATAGATCCGCCCGTTCCTGGACCCGGCCCGCGCGGCCTCCCCTGCGACACGAACAGCAACGGTACGATTAGATACATGTTCTGGTTTCACAAGATGTTTCTGCACCAACGTGATGGTAGCGCCAGTGTCTCTTAAGCCTTGCGCTATCTGTTCATTTACACGCACCTCCTGGCGGTGATACTGGCGGTTATCCGGGTAGGCAGCCTGTACGAGGTTGGCCTCATACAAGATTCCCAAACACTCCTCAGGGCTCCCTTTGATTTCCAGGCAGTGAGCAGCAGAGGGACGTGATGGCGGGGTCTCTGTGTGGGGTGTTGTGCGCCTCCATTCGTTATTGGCTGATCTCAAAGGGCAATAACGGGCAATATGCCCTGTGTTGCTGCAGTGATGACATGTCACTTTGTAAGATTCCCGGGGCTGGTTGTAAGTCCCCTGACGGCGTGGAGGTCCTGGGGGTACTGGAGCCCGAAATTCTGTGTTTGCCTCTGTTCTAGATGCTAGTTGTGTGGTACCTTGGCTCACCTTCCTTGTTTCTGCGTATTCATCTGCTAGTTGCGCTGCCTCAGTTAAGTTGGCAGGGCGGCGATCTCTCACCCAGTCCTGTATATCCGCAGCCAGATCTTGAAAGAAATGTTCCATCAAGAACAACTGTAACACTTCTTCTCCGGTGTAGGCATTGCACCCTCGCACCCAATGTGATGCCACCCTTTGTATTGTGTTTGCCCATTCCATGTGGGAGTCCACAGCCTTCTTCTTGGACTCCCGGAAGCGACGGCGGTATGCTTCTGGGGTTACGGCATATCGGGTTAGCAGTGCCTTTTTAACTTGCTGATATTGTAAAATATCCTCTGGAGCAAGAGCCCGAAAGGCTTCATTGGCTTTGCCCGACAATTTCCCAGACAAAATAGTGACCCATTGGTCTGGTGGTACCTGGTGTAGTGAGCACTGCCTCTCAAAGTCAGCCAAATATCCATCTATTTCTTCCTCACTTTCTACAAAAGCTTTAAATGCAGTGAACGGTATTTTCTTTACTGTAGCAGTGGGTGGGGGGGTAGGAACTGCCTGTGTAATGGGCTGTCTAGCTCTTACCAGTTCAGTTTCTTGTCTCCTCTTAGTTTCTATCTCCTCCCTTGTTTCCCGGAGCAGCTGGTTTATTAGTTCCACGGACGTTTCTGGATACAAGGATAATCTCCGCTGTACAATACCAGTAATTACATCGTCCTTGCTGACAGATGTAAGGGGCTCCGTTACTTCCATGGATCTATCCATTTCGTCCAGCTCCCGCAGGTCAGCTATAAGCTCCCTCCGTGGCCTGTTACTGGCACTCCTACCACGACTCTCCAATAAATCTTTTAGTGTGGGTCTTTTCAGCTTGGCGTACTGAGACTCCATTCAGCACTTGCTCTCTGGATAAAAGGACCATCCCACCGCTGCCAACCAATGTAACGGCTACCCCGGTAGTGAGAGGGTATCAGCCGTTGGAGACGTCCTTTTCCCTGGCAAGCTGCTGTGTAAAAGTAAAGTTATCAACCATCAGAGAAAAACTTTTTACTAACTGAACTCAGCATGACAGTTACATACATATATTCAAAAGAAACAACATTCCAAACAGTTAAAGGGCCAGTGTAGTAATAAATCTTCACAGTCAAAGGTAAGATTCTGTTACAACAAATCTTTATACTGACCCTGGATGTATTTATATAAGGTAATCATATCTCCTCTTAGACGCCTTTTTTCTAGAGAAAATACGTTTCATTTGGTTAGTCTTTCTTCATAACTTAGCCCCTCCATTCCCCTTATTAGTTTTGTTGCCCTCCTCTGTACCATTTCCAGCTCTAAAATGCCCTTTTTACGAAGTGGTACCCAATATTGTACTCCATATTCCAAATGAGGGCGTACTAGAGATTTGTATAGTGGCAGAATTATATTTGCTTCCCTGGCTTCTATACCGTTCTTAATACATGCTAATAGTTTATTTGCCTTTGCAGCTGCTGCTTGGCTTTGAGCACTGTTACCTAGGTGGTTGTCCACAAGCACTCCCAAATCCCTTTCAATATCCGATACACCTAGATTTGCTCCATTAACCCCTCTAAAAGCATACCCACTACAGAAGTGAGGCTCACTGGTCTATAATTCCCCGGATTTGCTCTTGCTCCCTTTTTAAATATAGGTATCACATCAGCTTTTCTCCAGTCATCTGGTAGAGACCCTGTGTTGAGTGAATCTTGAAAAATTAAATATAATGGTTTGGCCATTAAAGAACCCAGTTCCCTTAGTACCCTTGGATGTATTCCATCAGGACCCGGGGCTTTATTAACATTTATTTTTTCCAACCTCTTTTGGATTACTTCCTGTGTTAACCAATTATTTGGCAAAGGTGGTGTAGCCCCATTATGTTGCCGTGTCCCAACCACTGGTACCTCCCTTGTGTATAGCGAAGAAAAGAACCTATTTCGCTCATCTGCCTTTTCTTGGTCACTAATTATCAGACGGCCTGTGTCACATTGTAATGTTCCTATAGCTTCCTTCCTCACCTTCTTCCCATTAATATACTTAAAAAATATTTTAGGGTTAGTCTTACTCTCTTTTGCAATTAATTTTTCATTTTCTATTTTAGCCAGTCTAATCGCCCTTTTGCAAGCCTTGTTGATTTCCTTGTATTCCTGTAAAGCAGTCTCTGTCCCCTCTTGTTTGTATAATTTGAATGCCGTTTTTTTACTCCGTATCTTGATCTTTAAATCATTGCTAAGCCACATTGGATGGGATTTACTCCTTTTACTTTTATTCCCACACGGTATATGCTGATGTGTATGCATATTTAGTAAGGATTTAAATGTTGTCCACTTGTGGTCAGTGTTTTTACCTGCCAGTTCTCTGTCCCAGTCTATACTTTGTATTGCTGCCCTTAGACCGTTAAAATCTGCCCTTTTAAAATTAAGAGTTTTTGTTGGCCCCTTAAAATTTAGTTTTTTTAATTCAATCTCAAACGAGACTGTGTTGTGATCACTGTTTCCCAAAGGTTGCCCTATTCCAACATTAGATACTATATCAATATTATGAGTAAATCACAATGAGTAAAAGATAGCTTCATTTCTAGTAGTCTCTTGTACAACCTGGGCCAGATAATGATCCCTGAGTGTACTCAAGAACCTGCTCCCCTTAGATGAACTGCTGGTCACATTTATCCAGTTTATTTCAGGGTAATTAAAATCTCTCATTATTAGAACTTGCCCGTGCCTAGCTGCATTTTCAATCTGTAACAATAATTGTATTTCCTCACTTCCAGTTAAATTTGGGGGTTTATAGCATACTCCTACTAATATTATTCTGGAATTTGCTGCTCCGCTATTTAACTCTACCCACAAATATTTAGCTTTATCACTAGGTCCACCATAAATATCTTCTCTGACTATAGGCTTAAATTCAGGCTTAACATACAGACAAATCTCTCCTCCTCGTTTACCATTGCCTCTATCTTTCCTAAATAGGTTATAACCATCCAGATTAACAGTCCAGTCATGAGATTCATCCCACCACATTTCAGTAATGCATATTAAATCCCATTTTTCAATAATTGCTAATAATTCTAACTCTCCCATTTTTCCTGGCAAGCTTCTGACATTAGCAAGCATACACCTTATGTTATGAGTCTGTAGTTCCGAAGTGCCTGCCACTGTACTTGAATTACTTAGTACTACCTCCCTATTGACTATACTAACCCTCCCCCCATCTCCTCTCCTATGAGTTGTTAATTCATCCCTTATACCCTCTACACTTTCTATTCCATTACTTATATCTAGTCCCTCCCCCCCCCAACTACTAGTTTAAAAACTCCTCCAGCCTTTCTACCATCCTATCCCCTAGTACAAAAACTCCCTCATCATTAAGGTGCAATCCATCCCTACTGTAGAGATTGTACCGAAGTGAGAAGTCAGCCCAGTGCTCTAAAAACCCAAACCACTCCTTAGTGCACCACATCTTTAGCCACGCATTAACCTCCCTAAGCTCCTTCTGCCTCCCTGGGCTAGCACGTGGCACTGGTAGTATCTCAGAAAATACTACCTTGGAGGTCCTTGCCTTCAGCTTATTACCTAGTTCTCTAAAATCATTCTTTAGGACACCCCATCTTCCACTAACTTTGTCATATATAACTGCTGAAAACGTACATATTTAATATTATATGGTTAGTGTTATATGAAGAGAAGTGATATCCTGGGACATTTTGGTCTGTAGCTGGAGAACTGAAAATTCTGTCATTGCTTCCCCTCCTTGAAGTAAGGAAAAAAATTGGGTTATCACCTGTTGGATAAAACACAAACAGACATTAAAACTCTGCAAATATAAGACTCTTTTGGAGCTAACTAAGGACGGAAAGGGGAATAATATATACCAGTATATAAAAAGAGAGTTAAATATATACATTGAAAAAAAAGAAAGCAATGATACCAAAAAGAAAACCAAAGAAAGGCTACAGCAATTTTTTCTCCCCAAAGAAAAATAATATATATCCAATAGCTCTCAATTGTAAATCCTTCTACTTTACATCTGTGGTTTGCTGTTTCTCCTGTTCAGTGTAGAATTGCCTGGTGTTTCAGGGCTGGATAACTTTATTCACAATATGTGAATTTTGATTGATTAAAAACTATGCCTAGGAGAGGGGAGTGACCGGAAATGGCAGCGTAGCCGTGCAGAACGGCGGTTTGCGGGAGGAGATGGCGCCAAGCATGAACGCTGACGGGGTAGCTGCTGAGTAAGTGCAGCACAGCACAGCACAGCCCCGCAAGCAGCCCTGAAAAAAGGGGAGAGCGCAGACCCTACCTCACACTCCAGCAGCAGCGTTACTCCAACGGCCTGGAACCCGGAGCCCTGACAGCCACAACTGTAAGTGAAAGACTCTTTAATGAAAAGAGGCGTCTAATCTCTCCTCCATAATGAAGGAGTAGCAAAGCATGAAAAGGCTGGGGGCTACAGAGCACGGGAACGGCTAAAGACACAGAGGTGGCAGTGGAGGAGGAGGCAACATAAAGAGCAACGAGTACAAGGAGACAAGTACAGTAAAAGCTAAGTAAAATATTATCTCCCTTTTACACTGCTGAAATAGAAAAAGGATGTTACCATGATAACAAAAATAAAAAAATTGGGTTATATTCCATTTTTATAAAAGACTCTCAAAAAGACTGTAAATAAGAATGGTAAAGGGGTGCAGAAAGCTATACCCGAACACATATTTGAAATATCCTTTACAAGGAAGCAAAACTTCTCTAAAAATTTTTGAAATAGGGCAAATGTTAAAAGACTGTTTCTACTATCAAAGAAATCATCTGGTTGGTCTTAGTAACACACTGTTAAATAACGGGACTGCAATATGTGAACACACTTCAAAACATGCAAAAGGAAACTCATCCAACATTGTTAGGAAAAGTATAGTCTTATTGGGGTAATCCGTAAGAGGGATAGAGTGACGAATAAATAAGAGTGTAATAACTATACCATACATTTATTACAAAATGGCGACGAAAACTAAAGCAAAAGGGCGAAAAAGTCCCACCTTAGACTCATCCTCTTTCTTTTCCCCTAAGACTCTTACAAAATCGTCGCAAAAACAAGCCCTAGAAGGAGGGCCAGACCAAAGCTCAAATCTCCCAGCTGTAAAATTAACTAACAGAGACTCTGAGACTCATGAGGAGAACCTTCTGACTATAGGGAAAATGAAGGAAATTCTAAAAGACTTTCAAACAGAATTTTTTTCAGAAATTAAGATGCAAATTATGGAAAATTCCAAACTAATAACAGAAGTGAAAAAAAGATCTGCGGACCTGGAAACCAAATTTGACAAATTAATCCTGGACCACAAGATGATAGTGGAACAGACAGTAATAATGTCAACACAAATTAAAAGTCTGAAGGAGCACATAAACAAGATGGAAGACCAATCACAGAAAAATAACCTCAGAATAAGAGGAATTGCGGAATCTATAAAAAAAGAAGAGCTCCCGACATATCTCAAGGAATTGTTTTCCAGTGTTTGCCCTATTTACTCAACACTGGATCAGAAATTTGATACAGTTCAGAGAATCCCTTTACCAACTCATCTACTAAATAAAAATCCCAGAGATGTGATTGTTAAACTACATCATCTAACTACAAAAGAAGAAATTGTTAAAGCCAGCTACACGAAGCAGACATTTGAATCTCCATACAAAAAGATACAAATCTTTTCAGACCTCTCAAAAGGCACAATGAATAAAAGGAAGGAATTTTATTCAATAACACAAACACTAAGGAAATCGAACTTTATATATAAATGGACTTTCCCAGTAGGATTATTAGTACTACAAGGATCCGTGTGGCATAAGATCAACTCCACAGAAGAAGGGGAAACATTCATAAAGAATTTAAACTTGAAAACAGATGAAACCAAGGAGCCCACGTTGAACCTGCAATTATCGACAACAGATTGGCAGCGGAAGAATTAAATAAACATTTATAGATAGATAGAAAGACACATTAAGATAGGTGTTCAAGGATGTTAAATATATAAGAGATTTCTTAGGGAAAATAGCAGAGAGCTACAAGAACAGTATAAAAATCCAGGACTATTAATAGTAACACAGTGTGGCAGGGTCTGAGGCCTTAGACTTTTGGAGGTTGGATGAGGGGAAAGGAGAAAGAGAAGGGAGGGGAAGTAACAGGCAGAATAGGAGGACAAAAGAAGGTCCAAAATAGAAAATACAGAGAACAGTATAAATAGAAAAGAGTATATCAGAACATGAATATTAATTAATTCTAATGAGGGATTTATACTAATAATATAAAAAGACTATAATACGATAAAACCCCTTCTCCTCGCCCTTTCCTACCTCCCAGCTTTTTCTTTTTTATCCCTCACTCTAGAATAACGAAGACAAATACTGAAGATATAGACAGCGTAATTATGAATTAAATGAAGTTAAAACATATAGCCATCTCCACATTAGACCGCTAACCATTTCTAAAAAATGGCTGAATCCCTGCGGAACAGTAATGGCGAAAGGCTGTATTACAGCACCATCTGTTCTAATAGAATGAATGTATGTAAGAATGTAAGTATGAATGTTAAAAAAGTAATTCTTGGTCCCAAAATCAAAAAAAGGATAGATAAACGGTATAAGATCACACAAGGGTGTGGTTCAGAGAGACATGGGTATAAAGGTTTTAAGTTGGAATGTTAGAGGATTGAATTCCCCAAGCAAAAGAAAAACAATATTCAGACAATGTAATAAAGAGAAGGCAGACTTAATATTTATCCAGGAGACACATTGGAGGCAAAGTAATAGCTGGGGCGCTGCAACAGGACGTTTTGACTACACTCTGCACTCAGTGTGTGGGGAAAAAAAAGAGGTGTATCAATATTTTTCTCTAATGATTTGGAAATAGTTGAAGTGTTGTCTATCACAGACCCGGAAGGTCGGTACATTTTATGAAACGGCCAAATTAACAAACAGAAAATAACATTGATAAATATTTATGCACCCAACGAAACACAGGGCAAATTTTTAAACCAAATAAGTAACTTAATCAAGAAATACGCACAAGGCCCGCTTATCATTGCAGGGAACTTTAATATGATCCCTAACACAACTTTGGACAGGTCTAAAAAATTGGAAGATAAAAATCTTAAAAGAGTTGGTAAAGTAGCACAAATATTTACCGAATGGATTATTAAAAATAACTTTTTTGATTCATGGCGAGTGCAACATCCAAACCAAAGAGAATTTTCCTTTTATTCAACTCCACATAACACTTACTCACGGATCGATTTAATTTTAGTAAATTCCCAAATAATAGAGAAGGTTTCTCACACAGAAATAAGCAACATTGTCACATCAGACCACGCTTACACTATAGCAATAGTTGAAATCCATAATCTTAAATTAGATCGACCACAATGGAAAATGGATGATTTTTTATTAAAAGTTGGAAAAAATATAGAATTTTTAAACAAAGAAATATCACAATTTTTTGACACTAATACACACTGTTCCATCAAATTGCATGATATGGAACACACAAAAAGCATTCACTAGAGGTTTGATGATCAAACTGAAATCACAGTCGATAAAACAAAGAGGCACACCACTAAAAAAATTATATATAGAGTTGAATAAACTGGAATCTAAATTTTTTTTGGATGCACAACCACAGTTGATGATAGAGATCAAATTAATAAAAAATAAAATTAATAAAATTAATCAGCAAATATCAGATAGAGCACTGTGGCGCTTTCAACAGACATACTATCACCAAAATAATAAAAACAGTAAATTACTAGCTACTCAAGTAAAAAAAAAAAGGGAAAAAAAAAGAATAGCAACGTTGAAAGATAAAGGTAAGGATATTTCCTCCCCTAAAAAAATTAGTCAAGCCTTTTTTAAATATTACCAGGATCTGTATAACTTAGAAAAAGATACTAACCTACGCAAACCATTAACAGAAGATATTCAAACTTTTTTAGATGGTATCCAATTACCTAAATTAACAGAAGTGGAGCGATCAAAATTAAATGACCCAATTAATTCCCAGGAAGTTCTTCAAGTAATTAAACATCTTAAACCTTACACTACCCCAGGACCAGATGGATACACAAATTGTTTTTATAAAATTTTCGGTCAATTATTGAGCCCTTATTTGACAAACTCCTTTAACGAAATTAAAAGTACAGGATTGATTCCAAAAGAAATGTTAAAAGTGACACTAATCATGATCCCTAAACCTAATTTGGACCCACAATACTGCACCAATTATAGACCTATTTCTCTATTAAATGCAGATATTAAAATATATGCAAAGATATTGGCCCTTAGAATTCAGGAGGGGATAGGAAAACTAATAACAACAGATCAAATGGGATTTATAGCAGGCAGACAAGGCTCGGAGAATATCAGAAAAATTATGAACTTAAGTGAAATCACGAGATCCTGAGGTACTCCCACCCTATTCTTGTCATTAGATGCAGAGAAAGCATTTGACAGAGTAGGGTGGGAGTATATGCGGATAACACTAGCTAAATTTGGGTTCAGAGAATTTGGGACTAAAGCGATTGGGGCCTTATATAGTTCCCCTTCGGCACAAATAGCAGGGTTGGGAAGTAGCACAAATTCAATTGAAATATCAAATGGTACTAGACAGGGTTGTCCCCTCTCTCCCTCCCTATTTGCATTAATGATAGAACCTCTAGCGGAAGCTATTAGAGCATGCCCAAAGATTTCTGGGATTAGGGTGGAAGAGAGGGAGTACAAAACCAGTCTATATGCAGACGACGTTATTTTATCACTTACTCATCCAGAAAAATCGCTCTATCATTTATCAAAAATAATTCAAACGTACAGTAAAATTTCGTACTATAAAATGAATTACAAAAAATCAGAAACTCTATATTTCAATTTTTCAAAAAAGCTGCTATCCAATTTGAAGGCTTTATACCCATATAATTGGAATTCGAAATCTTTCAAACATCTTGGAATAGTGTTTCTGAGGAAAACTCAAAAAATGGTGGACAAGAATTATAGAGACTTATATGTGAAATGTCAAAAGATTATGGAAAACTGGAGAAAGGATAGATTTTCATTCTCAGGTAGAATTGCAGTGGTAAAAATGATGATTCTTCCAAGAGTTAATTACCTTTTGAGATGTATTCCCTTTAAAATTCCTAAAACATGGTTAAAGAAACTCCAAGGAATGATTGATTTTTATATACATCAATCTAAATATAAAAGAATTAAAAAAATAACCATGGGAAGAACTTTTTTAAAAGGAGGAATTTCTTACCCCTTACTACTGCCTTACCAAGAAGCCAATGGTATAGTTCATGCGTTAAAGTGGCTGGAAACAGCTGATCATCTTCCATGGTGGCATATTGAACAAGCATTAATTCCAAATTGGCATCTATCAGCTTTGTTTTATAAAGGTAAATTCTCCTATAAGGATATGATGACTGGATCATCGGTGGTAAAATAAATTTTAAAAAACTGGAAACAAATTAATAAGAAAAACAAACTAATTCTGGAGGGCAGTTTAATGACCCCATTAAAAGCACTGTTACACAGAAATATGGAAGGTACTTTAAATGAGTGGAAAAAAAAGGGGTTGATACGAGTCAGAGACACTTTAATTGAAGGATTAGTGGCATCCTTTGATCAGATAAAAAAAAAAATTAAGATTTCAACAGAAGGATGGCTAATTTATGAAGCATACAGATCCAGTTGTAGTCAACTTAACATAACCCTACAAATTGGTAAAGAGTTAAATCATGTAGAAAAAATCCTCCTGAGATCAGAAAAAAAACATCTAATAAGCAAATGCTTTAATATAACAAGATCCTGTGGAGAACAACCCAAAACCAAAGGTATGGATCAATGGGAGCAGAACCTAAAAATAGTTTTAGAGGTTAAAGACTGGGAGACATCCTTAATATTAACGAACAGATTTATCAAACAAATAACATATAGAGAAACATTTTTTAAAATAATTAATCACTGGTATTTTACACCCGTTAAAATTGCTCAAATCTCCCATAATGCTACGGAAAAAATGTGCTGGAGGGACTGTGGCAACACTGCTCATTTGTTGCATATTTTGTGGGAATGCCCGAGATTAGAGCCGTTCTGGAAAAGTTGCTATACATTTTTGTTTGATACTGTGGGAAAGCAATTCCCGTTTAAGGGAGAATGCAGCTTGCTGCACATTGTTCCTAACGATATCACCATAGAGGAAAAGGCCTTTGCGATTCTGACTTTCTCAGTAGCAAAAAACATCCTAATTACCAACTGGAAAGCCAAAACTGCTCCAAACTTTCCCGATATCGTCTGGAAAATAAAATATATACGAGAACTAGAGAGAGATTATGAACAAAAGGGTTTTATTAACGGTGACACATTAAAATGGAAAATTTGGGACCAAAAACAAGATACAAATGTCAACACTTAAACGTTAGAAGGGTTGAATGGTGAATGAAAGAGTATGAATGGTAAAGAAGATAATATATAAATTGTTGTTGTAAAATTATTTGATTATGTTACTTTAATTTGTCGAAATCTGTTTTTGCAATAATTAAAAATTAAAAAAAAAAAAAAAAAAAAAAACTATGCCTAGGAGTTGTTGAGCAATTTGACATCAAATACTAAATTCTGATTGACACTTTATTATCGACATATATTTCAGCCAATCAGAAGGTGTGTATTTAAGCCAGAAAAGAGTGATGTTAGAAAACATTTTTTTATAGAGTTGAGGGTATTTTAGGTAAATGCCTGTTTCAATGGGCCAGAAGACGAGTATCCGGGGATTCAATCAAGGTAGGAGAAGACACGAAGCTCCAAGCAACATGGGTACCTCTCTTATTTAGGGCAGAAGATTGAGGGCATTGTTGATCATCACTGGGGGGAATCACAGAGTATGTAAGTATATTTATAATCCCATTAAAGGTTTTAAAATATTTTTATTTTATGTAATAATGTTTTTTATTTTAGTGAGCTTATAGGGACTACTGGGTGTTCTTATGGACACCCATGGGGGATTTCTGTGACACATGGGTTAATATTAGGTGCCATAGAGGCCCTTACAGGACCTTCTCTGGTGGGGATTAATATTTATCTGTCACAGCGGTCTTTTAAGGTTAACTTTTATGTACCATGGGGGTTAGGGTAATGATACCATGGGGTTCCATTAAAGGTCAGGATTAAGACAGGATTATTTTTAAATGACAGTTAGTTAATGAAGTACCTAATTTGTAGAAATTTATAAAAACTAATGTTATTATTTCCAAGAATTTTTTTTACTTTTTCTAATGAAATTGATTCTCTATTTCTAAGAAAATATATTACTCTTGTTAAGCCAAGTTTAGTCCATATTTTGAGGCTTTGAGAATTCTGACCTACTGAAAGATCATATAGTTACAGAATAGGGTCAACTTAATAATATCCACAGGTGAGGGAGAGGGGGGGGAGACAGGGGAGGAGAGGGGGGAAAGAGACACAGGGGAGGGGGGAAGACACAGGGGAGGGAGAGGGAGGGAAGAGACACAGGGGAGGGAGAGGGGGGAAAGAGAAACAGGGGTGAGCAATGGGGGAGAGGGGGGAAAAGAGGTACGGGAGGAAGTGGGGGAAAGAGAGATGGGAGGGACAGCAGGGCAAAGAGACACAGGGGAGGGAGAGGGGGAAAGAGACACAGAGGAGGGGGGAAGAGACACAGGGGTGGTAGAGGGAGCGGATAGACACAGGGGAGAGAGAGGAGGGAAAGAGACACAGGGGTGAGAAATGGGGGAGAGGGGGGGGGAAGAGACACGGGAGGGTGTGGGGGAAAGAGAGGGGGAAAGAGACACAGGGGAGGAACAGCAGGGGAAAGAGACACAGGGGAGGGAGAGGGGGAAAGAGACACGGGGGGAAGAGACACAGGGGTGGGAGAGGGAGCGGATAGAAACAAGGGAGGGAGAGGGGGGAAAGAGATACAGGAGTGAGAAATGGGGAGAGGGGGAAAAGAGACACGGGAGGGTGTGGGGGAAAGAGAGGGGGAAAGAGACACAGGGGAGGGAGATCAGGGCAAAGAGATACAGGGGAGGGAGAGAGTGGGAGTTGAGAAGGCGTATAGAGACACAGGGAGGGAGAGGTGGGAGAGACATGGGAGGGAGAGGGGGAAAGAGACACAGGGGAGGGAGGGGTGAAGAGAAACAGGGGAGGGAGAGGGAGTGAAGAGACACAGGGGAGGGAGAGGGGCTGACGAGACACAGGGGAAGGAGAGGTGGAAAGATACACAGGGGTGAGAAATGGGGAGAGGGGGGAAAGAGACACAGGGGTTAGAGAGGAGGGGAAAGAGACACAGGGGAGGGAGAGCAGGGCAAAGAAATACAGTGGAGGGAGAGCGGGAAAGAGACACAGGGGATGGAGAGGGGGCAAAGAGACACAGTAGAGGGGGAAAGAGACACAGGGGAGGGAGAGGGGGCAAAGAGACAAACAACAGATAGTACAGAAACAGACAGAAAACACAATGTATAACACTACTTCATGCCGTCATCTTTGACGGGCAAGTCACTAATATATATATATTAATCTTTCAAAATAGTGAATCAATTATTATAAACATACGGGATGTGCTTCCTTAATTTCTCATGAACGTTTAGCTTAATAGGCTTATCCTATAACAAGTAGTACAACCAGCCCTCAAATGTAGGATTCTTAATCACTATTCTTTTAAGGACAATTAGAGTCTGTGACTTCTAGATAAAAACTTGCTAATGTAGATACATTCATATGTCCACCATTTTTTTCCATATATAATCAGTTTTTCATATATTTACAGTATTTGGACTTTATGTCCTTATATAACTTTCATTGTGAAATAAAAGTGGACACTTCTACTTATTGTAATGGTCAAGTCTGTACTATAAGGAAGAACTTTAGTAGAACTATATTTTTTCATTCAATCGCTACGAACAGAGTATATACCAGCCTCTAAGCCAGAGATACCCAGAATTGCATTGTAGTGTGTTCATACAAAATCCAGAAATAATTATAATTGGAGAACTCTAGTTATAATGTTGAGCTTGATATATCATGCTAATTCAAAGTTAAAATGAAAAGTGGTTTATCATTAAAAATCACAAAGATGAACTTGGAGAGTGAAATTAATTAAACCGGTATTAGGGACTTTTCTAACTGTACAAATTGTGAATACTACACACAATAGTTTGACAAAAAGAAAGGAAAATTAAAAAAAAAAAAATATATATATATATATATATATATGTGTGTGTGTGTGTGTAACGGAGCTGTGACATCAGAGGTCAATATCTCCGCTAATAAATAACAAAGATAGCCAAGTATAGCGCAGCCCGGTCCCACAAGTCCCTCTTTCCACAATGGACGATACACACCGTGGATTTTCAGAACAGGCATCATTTTTAATTATTTTACACACACATATATATACAGTCAGAACGGGGGGGGGGGGGGGGGGTGAGAGTCTCCACAAGGACAATGGAATAATACCACCTTTGGCCATACAAAGACTTAATTAGCAACTGGATTATAATATTAACACATCATCACTGGAGCTGACTGGTTCCCTACACAATAGAGCTTTTACAAACAAAGCAGATGGATAATTGGGTTAGCTCCTCCTGTCCCTTGCAGACTTCCATTTCTAAACAAAGATGATGGAAAGCCAAGATTACCCTTGGGCCTTGTATAGTCCAGTTCAGGCCTTCTTGGGTACTAGCACTACCGGGGAGGCCCAGGGACTATCAGAGTGCTCAATAAATCCTAAATGTAGCATCTACTGAATCTCTTTCCGCATCGACTCCTTTACGGATTCGGGGATGCGGTAGGGGGGCTGGCATAGGGGTAATTGGCCGGTGGTGTCTACCCGGTGAGTGGCCAGAGGGGTGTACCCAGGCAGGTTGGAGAAGGTGGCCTCCTTTGCTCATGGCAACTCCTGTGCCTGCGTACGCTCCTGTGGGCTCAGCCACTCTCCTAACTGTACCCCTCCTAAACTCTCTGTCTGGTCCCCCTCGTCTAAGAGGTCGGGTAGGGGAAGGTTCTCAACATCTTCAGAGGATGGGGGGCAGATAGCTGCCACATCCTCCGTGCACTCATGATAGGGTTTTAGCATATTCACATGGAGCATGCGGTTTTTCCCTACTCCTGAGCACGGGCCAATCACATAAGTGGTATCACATTGTTGTGCTACCACCTTGTATGGGCCCTGCCAGGCGGCCTGCAGCTTGTCAGTGCGGACAGGTTTTAACATTAAAACTTTCTGTCCCACTTGAAAGCTGCAGTCCCTGGCTCCCCTATCGTACCACCGGCGCTGGCGTTGTTGGGCCGCCTGGAGGTTGGAGCGTACAATCTGGGTCAACTCCTCCAAGCAGTCCCTAAACTCCAACACATATGGGACGATAGGGGTACCGTCTACACTGGTCTCTCCTTCCCACTGTTCTCTTATTAAATCTAGGGGACCTCTCACCCGTCTCCCGAACAGTAGTTCAAACGGGGAGAATCCGGTGGATTCTTGGGGTACTTCCCTATATGCAAATAACAAATGGGGCAGAAATCTTTTCCGGTCCTTTCTAGTGTTGGTGAACGCCCAAAGCATCTGTTTCAGCGTCCCATTAAAGCGTTAACATAGGCCATTAGACTGGGGGTGGTAAGCGGAGTTCACTATGGGCTTAATGCCACAGAGTCTCCAGAGTTGGTGTGTGACCTCAGCTGTGAATTGGGTGCCCTGATCCGAGATAATCTCACGGGGAAATCCCAGGCGAGAGAAAATTCACATCAGTGCATCCGCGACCGTCTCAGCGTGGATATTGGTCAGTGCTACCGCTTTTGGATACCTAGTGGCATAATCTACGATGGTCAAGATATATTTCTTGCCAGATGGGCTTGGCCTATTTAGTGGCCCTACTAAGTCTACGGCCACCCGGCTAAATGGTTCTTCTACCTTTGGCAGGGGGCGAAGTTTGGCTTTCTGGCGGTTTCCCCATTTACCCACCCTCTGGCATGTGTCACAGGTCCTACAATACTGCCGGATATCCTTGGATATCCCTGGCCAGAAAAAGTTCTGGGTTAGCCGGTATTTAGTCCGACTGACCCCTAAGTTTCCAGATAGAGGGATATCGTGGGCAATCCGGAGCAATTCCTGCCTATATTTCTAGTGCACTATTAACTGCTTAGTGAATATCGGTATAGACCCAGGCCCTACCCTCTCTGTATTCCTAATTCCTATACAGTAATCCCTTGTCCCATGAGTACTGTTCCCCCTCTAACCCTGTCTGACTGGAGATGACCCGATCTTTATATACGTGTAATGAGTGGTCTATGGCTACCTCCTTCCCAAATTCTAGGGGGCTATCCCAGGGCAGATTCTCTAGGGGTGGGTACTGGATGCTTACCTGAGCCTCAGATTGTGTGGGCTGATCCGAGTTGCGAGCTTGCTGCCGGGTGGTTACGGGGTGAACGTCTTGGATGGTGGGTTGGGGCAAAAAGGTTGAAGTGAGCGGGCCCAAATCATTTCCCAGAAGTACATCCGTGGGCAGTTTTTGCATCAACCCCACTGTTACAACTCCCGATCCCGCACCCCAGTTCAGATGCACCTTGGCAGTGGGTAAGCGGAGTACTGCTCCCCCTGCTACCCTTAACACATCATCACTGGAGCTGACTGGTTCCCTACACAATAGAGCTTTTACAAACAAAGCAGATGGATAATTGGGTTAGCTCTTCCTGTCCCTTGCAGACTTCCATTTCTAAACAAGGATGATGGAAAGCCAAGATTACCCTTGGGCCTCGTATAGTCCAGTTAACCCTTCCCTGGCCTGGTATAATGTCCCTGGGCAAGGATGCAATGTCCTTGGTATAATAACAGTGATGGGTTTCTGTTACAATATATATATACAGTATATATAAATGAAGAGTGAAACAGCCATGAATGTCCAGTAATCTAGTAATTTAGTAATTATTAATCTGTATATATATTGATTAATAATGAGTATTGAAGTATATTATGAAACCTTTTGTATTGGACAAACGTCCTATTTATAGTGATGAGCTTTCGAGAGGTTCAACCTCTCTTTATTAAGTCTGAAGCAATATATATATTGCTGTTAATGTGATTCTTACTATAGAAGAATTATAAGAAAGAGGACGATGAGGCCAAAGTTAACCATCCAATTAACAAAAGAAAATATAAGAGTACATCTAAAATTAGAGATATGCATGTAATACTGGTACAGCATGATTTGAAAGCATGGCCGGATTATCCATTAGGCCTAATAGTCATTTGACTAAGGGTGCATCTCTACGAAGGAGGCATCATTATTACATTTCCTACATTTGTTTCCTTCAGTTCAGACATTTCTTGTTGATGCAAGCAGGCAGATCCTGTTACACTACATGGAGCTTAGCTCACTGTGCCTCCCCATGCCAAGAGTGAAGGAAGGAGGAGGGGAGGAGAAAGGGAGGGACACAGAGAGGTGCTACTGGTGCGTAGCAATGATAAGAAGACTGTGGAAGACCTTCCTGCACACAGCAACAGGGAGCAGGTCATGAGTGCCAGAGAGGTTGCCATCAGACAGTGAAGGACTGAAAAGGCCTCACAGGTGAAAGGATAGCAGGTGAAAAGTTATAAAGGACTCGCAAATTATAATTAGAATTGACTGCATGCTCCAGTATATTTTTCTTAACATTAAATATTAAACTCCTTAATGCGCATACACATTCATCTTTATCATGTTGCTGTAAAATTATCACAATTAAATATTTGTATTTATTAGTGTGTTTTTTCCTACAGCGCATTATTTTTCTGAATATGGCATACGTGTGCTCTTGTTCCTGTTGCTGTGTAGTTGGGACATATTGAGAAAATATGACCCAAAAAACATAGTTACATAGTTACATAGTAATTGAGGTTGAAAAAATACTTTTAGTCCATCAAGTTCAACCTTTTTAGATCTCCTCTGATCTGCAATATGCGGATTAATTGCCAAACCTTGCCAATTGTCTCAAAAGGGGAAAAAAATTATAAAATTCCTTCCTGACACCAGATACTGGCTATCGGATTCCTCCATGGACCAATACTCCCTCTCTAATTATACAGGATTTTTTATTTAAAAATATATCCAATCACTTTTTAAAGATATCTATTGAATCCACTGTCACCACCTCCTTTGGTAGAGAATTCCACAGATTAACCACCCTTACTGTGAAGAACCATTTTCTTTCTTTAAGGTGAAATCTTTTTACTTCTGATATCAAAGGATGTCCTCTTGTCAGTTGAAAATCTCTTGGCACAAAAAGTTCAATTGACAAAGCCTTGTATTGACCCTGGATATATTTATATTAGGAACATGCCCGTCAAAAATGACAGGAATAAAATGTTAAGCCTGGCAATGCTGTTTGCCACACAATGCGAGGCTATGGGCCTTCTGCGTACCTTTTGCGCTCATCGCGAGCCGCAACTTTCCTACATTGCAATGATCGCTTTCGGCACTCATTGGGAGCCCCATGGTGAGCGCCTTCAGCGCTCATTGCAAGCCTCTCCCCCTGTGTAGTTTATAAGCCATGCGCTTAAGTGTTACTGTCTTTGGTTGTGTGAGTGCCTTGGGTTAATTGTTACTGGGTTGGGTCAAATGTTACTACCTTGTGTTAAATGTTAGTGGCTTGGATGAAGTGTTACTGGCTTTGGTTAAGTGTTACTGGTTGGGTGCTTGTTTTTACGTCCTTTAGGCTAGTTTTCCATCCTTCGGGGTAGTTTTCCGTCCTATGGCCTCGTTTTTGTTGTCTTTCGTTTTTCGGCAACCATTTTTTTCCTTGATTAGGCGATTTTCGATTGTGAAAAAATGACAAATATGCTGCAAATTAACTTGCAACCTCACTCACAGGCTTCCTGGCTCTCCCACTGTGCTGTGTGTGAGTGTGTAAGGGAATTTGAGGCATATCTGTTATACTATCCAGTTCCTTAGTCGGATTTTTGTGAGGCGCACAGTGTATGTACAGGTTTCGGTCCTAAATCCTACGAGTCGTAAGTCCAACGTGCTTCAACTGGTCACCTCGGAGTTGCAGCCTAAGTCCTGCGTGCTTGGACTGCTCGCCTTTGGCGCACATTGCAGCCTAATTCCCGCGTCAACGGCTGGCTTCGGGAGGCTCGCAGTTACGGACGCACGGGCCGCAAACGATTGCATCTACGGCTCACCTCGCTTTGCGACTCTCGCAGTTGCGGCCCTATGGGAGCATAGCCAACAACATAAGCGTTCCGAGCAGCCCAGCAGATTTACAACTATATATGTGATAAGGTAATCATATCTCCTCTTAGATGCCTTTTTTCTAGAGAAAATATGTTTAATTTGTCTAGTCTTTCTTCATAACTTAGCCCTCCATTCCCCTTTTTAGTTTTGTTGCCCTTCTCTCTACTTTTTCCAGCTGTAAAATGTCCTTTTTATGTAGTGGTGCCCAAAATTGTACTCCATATTCCAAATGCGGGCATACTAGAGATTTGTATAGTGGCAGAATTATATTTGCTTCCCTTTGCTTCCCTTGCTTCTATACCTTATATGTATCTTGCCTTTGCAGATGCTGCTTGGCATTGAGCATTGTTACCTAGGTGGTTGTCCACAAGCACTCCTAAATCCCTTTAATTATCTGATAACCCTAGATTTTCTTCATTTAGATTATAAATTGCATGGCTATTTTTCCTTCCCAGATGCATAATTTTAAACTTTTTCGTATAAAAATGTCCTCTGCCATTTAGTAGTCCATTTCTCTAATTTATTCAAATCCCTTTGGAGGGAAAGTACACCATTATCTGATTTAATTACACTACACAACTTTGTGTCATCAGCAAAAATGGAAACAATACTTTCCAATCCTTCTTCTTAGTCATGAATAAGTATGTTAAAAAGGAGAGGAGCTAATACGGCACCCTGAGAAACCACACTTACCACTTTAGCCCAATTGGAGTATGTTCCATTTACAACAACCCTTTGCTTCCTGTCTTTTAGCCAGCTCTTAATCCATAAGCAGATATTTACTGCACTTCCTGTATCCCTTAGTTTGCTCAATAGTCTCCCATGTGGCACTGTATCAAAAACCTTGGCAAAATTCAAAAAGACTACATCCACTGAGTTGCCTTGATCCAAGTTCCTACTAACCTCTTCATAGAAACTAATTGGTTTGTTTGACATGACCTATCCTTCATAAATTTATGTTGACCCCTACTTATAATCTTGTTTAAATATACATGTTCTTGTACACTATCTCTTATTAACTCTTCTAAAAGCGTTCCCACTACAGAAATTAGGCTTACAGGTCTATAATTTCCTGAATTTGTTCTTGCTCCCTTATTAACTATAGGTATCACATCTGCCTTTCTCCAGTCATCTGGTAGAGACCCTGTGTTGAGTGAATCATGAAAAATTAGATATAATGGTTTTGCTATTACAGAGCCCAGTTCCCTCAGTACCCTTGGATGTATTCCATCAGGACCTGGGGCTTTATTAACATTTATTTTTTCCAAACTCTTTTGGATTACTTCCTGCGTTAACCAGTTATTCGGCAAAGGTAGTGTAGCCCCATTATGTTGCAGTGTCCCAACCACTGGTACCTCCCTTGTATATACCGAAAAAAAGAACCTATTTAGCTCATCTGCCTTTTCCTGGTCAGTAATTATCAGACGGCCTTTTTCACATTGAATGTTCCTATAGCTTCCTTCCTGGCCTTCTCCCCATTAATATATTTAAAAAAAATATTTTAGGGTTAGTCTTACTCTCCTTTGCAATTAACTTTTAATTTTCAATTTTAGCCAGTCTAATAGCCCTTTTGCAAGCCTTGTTGATTTCCTTGTACTCATGTAAAGCAGTCTCTGTCCCCTCTTTTTTGTATAATTTAAATGCCTGTTTTTTACTCCTCATATTTATCTTTAAATTATTGTTAAGCCACATGAGTTGTGATTTACTCCTACTTTCATTCCCACATGGTATATGGTGATAAGTATGAATATTTAGTAAGAATTTGAACGTTGTGTATTTATGTTCAGTATTTTTACCCATCAGTTCTTTGTCTATACTTTGTATTGCTGCCCGTTAAAATCTGACCTTTTAAAATTAAGAGTTTTTGTTGGCCCCTCACAGTTTAGTTTTTTGAATTAAATCTCAAATGAGACTTTGTTGTGATCACTGTTTTCCGAATGTTGCCCTATTTCAACATTTGATACTCTATCAATATTATTTGTGATGACTAAATCCAGGATAGCTTAATTTCTAGTAGGCTCTTGTATAACCTGGGCCAGATAATGATCTTGTGGTGTACTCAAGAACCTGCTCCCCTTTTCAGAGTAGTTAAAATATCCCATTAATAAAACTTGACCACCCTTAGCTGCATTTCCAATCTGTAACAATAATTGCATTTCCTTACTTTCATAATACTTTTCATAATAATTTCATTATATTTGGGGGTTTATAGCATACTCCTACCAATATTTTTTAAGAATTTGCTGCTCCGCTATTTAACTCTACCCACAAACATTCAACATTATCGCTAGTTCCAACATAAATATTTTTTCCTCTGACTATAGACTTAGATTCAGGCTTAACAGTCATATCCCTTCTCCTATGTTACCATTGCCCCAATCTTTCTTAAATAGGTTATAACCATCCTCCCCAACA